>CM028126.1:20680032-20714228 GCA_016254315.1 Anopheles parensis
TTTTCTCTTTTGCATTTCCATGTTCTCTTTCTGGAGTACCATGACATATTACAGCATGACCAACATTTATCAGGACTCTAACATATTTTGCTGGACATAATATTACTACTCCAGATTCGCGGTTTAGGAAGAGATTTAAGTAAAGTATAACATATAAAGTAAAGTATAACGTCGGAAAACATTGTATACATTTAAAAATTATGTTTTGTCCTCAGTTGATAGCTTGTATTTAAATGTAAAGTTTAAAATTTTGTGCATTTCAGACACTTTCATTATATTTCATGTCTTTTGTGTTCCCTTGATGTTCCCTTGTGCTTTTGATGAATTTTTTTAGCTTTCTTTTATATCATTTTTTTTGAATCCACCATTTTCAAATTGTGTTATTTGAAAATATAAAATATCCAACGAATTTTAATGTTATCTACTTTTTTTTACTTTATGTTGTAAGCATCTAAATCGTTGCGATGAGAAATAATAGCCGACATTATGAAGCCATTACACTTCGACTGGAAACACTCGAATGTACTTCTGCAAACTCAATTTACTTCTGATGAAACATGCTTCGCCTTATTCATTTCACTGGCTATGTTGGGCCAAAGGACGATATCTACTTTTATAATCTTTTCACCAACCATTCATCCTCATTTCGAATCGCCAACGTTTTATTTTTTGCTCAACAGCGATTTGGTCAAATGGAGATGGCCACACAATCACCGAATCGTCGGTGTGTGGAGAGCGTTCACAGAGATTAATGAATTAACCTAAGACAAGCTGCTTATTTAAGAGCATAAAAGCGAACCAAGGGCAATGCGAAATATGGACGCGCACTTGAGTTTGTTAAAATGAAATACCGGAAAAAAGGAACTCCACAAACAAACTCCAAACTTACAAACACACACACACACACAAACCCGAAAGTCCGAAGCAAGCATGAAAAGTCCATTTATTTTCCTACCATATAAACACTGGGAACACGGCTTCTTATCGACGCAAAACCACGAAACCGGATGGCAAGCATGGCAAAAAGCATATTTTAGAGATAATGTTTCGGTTTGTGACCGGTGCAACGAAAAATCGTCCTACCCGGCTCAGCAACACCCGTCTGCCCCTTGCGTCCGTCTGCGTCAATAAATTACTGAATCAAGTTTAGCGTGCCAGAAATTAGGAAGAGCATCCTAATAAGCTTAAGTAAGGATCGGTGCCTTATTGTACCGGACCAGGGTTGTACTTTTAAAGTGATTTAATGTCGTTTCTCGCCAGGGTGGGCAAAATTTTGAACCGAAAGCATTTTTTTGAGCTTCGCATTAGGTTGAATGAAGCAATCAAGCATCTAAAAGTTATTCAACATGTTTTAGGGGAGAAGGATATAGCTAGCAGCTTGTGCTGGAACAATTAAGCTTAAAAGCCAATAGCTATAGGGGATAGGACGACGGCTGGGTGCAAAGGTTTTGCTAGCAGTATTTATTTTTGTGAGGTTATTACCGGATGCATAAACCACCAAACAACCTTACCTCAAGCTGCTTTGCTCCATCTTTTTTTTTCATTTTCCGAGTGACAACCAAAAAAACAAAGATTTTTTTTTCATTGCTTTGCGTTTTATTTTTCAAGTACTACTAAGGCTAAGACGTTTAATTTCACTTCATGAATAGTTTTACCTAAGTAATGCCTAACACGATCTACTGATTAGCAACTTTCCATGTCACCTAATTTTGTGGCTATTTTGTATTATTGATACAAATATCATTCGATACTCATTTGTTTATTTTCAATAGAAACTGATGGGCTTAAGTAGAAACATTATAACTCATTTACACATAGCCAAGATTTGAAGATAATTGATCGGCAACACAGTATAATAAATGCTTCAAGGTATTCCAGTATATCTTCCATTTCGTATTACGATATCCATTGCGAATAGTACATTTTCCAATACCGGTATGTCGTACAAGTATGAAATGGCTAACGAATTTGAAATTGTATTTGTATTTATTAATTAAATTCAACTCACCATATATGCCTCTCTTAAATGTACGCAGAACGGATGTACCCAAAAGAAACGATTGACTATGAATTTATGATAAAATCGTATTGATGTTCTCCACGAAATATGCTACAATATTTTGTGCTTTATTTTTCGATGCTATTTGAAACAAATTATTAGTAATATCTGATGTCAGCTTTTCCTGAACGTTGATATGGGACGCAAGATACTTGAATATACCTATTATATCACGTTTACAACAAAACTCTAGGACAGTTAAAGAATCAAGTTCCTCGTGGCGTGTAAAGACATCTACAAGTCTTTCGTTGAGTAAATGGTCTACTATTTGCATGTGTAGTTGAACCGAAATGTTCTTGGTGCTTTCACGAGAAAATAAACATCCGTGAGAATCTACAGCAAAGAGCAACAAAAGCCTTAAATTGTTGGACAACATCGCTTGGAGCACGGTATCTACATTCACTATCGCTCCAGCATCTAGTATAGTGTTGGTTATTCCGGGGTAGTTTCTTGCAAATGCGTAGTCCACAGCGGTCCAATGGAAAAACTCATCTTTTGCATTTATATACGATAGAGGCATTTTTTCTAGAAGTAACTTGTTTATGTCTCTTATGGAGTACATTGCTGCTACGTGGAGGGGTAGTCGCCCAACAGCATCCTTCGTGAATACACGCGAAGGAAAGTTGGACAGTAGCTCACGAAGCTGTGGTAATGATTGATTGATTACAGCTTTATGAATGTCACATCCTTCACTATCTCCTACTATAATCCGATTGAGAAAGCTTCTAGTTCGAAACATATGTTTATTCCAATATACTGTATACGATAGAAAAAAGTTCCCACTTCGTATACGATCCTTGTTTTTGTATATCCAAGAAGCCGCAAAATACTCAGCGAATATTTGATGAGTAAATTTAGGTATTTGGTTTTTAACTCCTTTAATGATCTGGGACCTTACATTGTCTAGAGATACTTCCCGTATCAGATCGACTGCTTCCTGTTGTTCTTGGTCGGACAGCAGATTAGATAAGTCAGTTTTCTTGAACATAACGAACAAGGCTAACAAAGCATGCTGTTGTTTGTTGAGCGTTTTCCTATTTCGTGTGTTCTTGTTGGCACCTTGAAGCACATCTGTGTCAACCAAGGCATCCAAGTGATCAAACCAATTCATATCGCATTGTTTCAATAAGAACTCTAATACTTTGTCAGTACGATCTTCATCCTGATTAAAAGCGACATAGTGAAAGGTGTTCCATCCGTTTCTTGTATTTCTCTCTGTGGGATCATGCCCATTGGCGATCAAACAACGCACCATGAAGAAACAACCATTTTGAGCAGTCATTTGTAGTAAGTTTCGACCCTCGTCGTCAGTACTGTTCAGGTCGGTTGATTTGCCAAGAAGATAGGTAAATGCAGACATAGATTTCTCGTGGCAAATATCATCGTGCTTTGGTAACAATCTCATGACCATCACAATAAGTCTGTTAGTAATGCGCATATTGGTTTTCTGAACAATGTACGTGACCATCTGCATGTTTCCCTCGTTCACTGCTTGTGCAAGAAGGGCTTCGATGAGGTAACCTTCATGAAGGATATCTTTCTCATCGTATTCCGGTATCGATAATCGAACGTTACTAGAACTCCGTACACAACAAACCTTAGGGTAACAATTTGTAACCATTGATGGTACACTATGTTTTACAAAAGCGTCTTCAACAATGTCTGTATCGTCTACCAAAGAAACCTTCAGTTGGTAACATAGCTGTTGAAAAAAGTGTTTAAACGAGTTCAATTGATTGTGTTCGATGGAAGATTTTAAGACAGAAATTTGACCCACACTATCGTTCATTAGTAAAAGAGGTATATTCCTATGATCGGCTAGATGTGCTTCAATCTCATGCGCCTTGTGCTTAGTTGCTATTTGCGACAGCCTTTCAATTTCATCTGTTGATATCCTCTTACGAATATTAATTTGTGAAAACAGTTGTATAAATATTCCGATTATGTTATGTTTCGAGCAGAACTCTAAGACTGTTAAATATTCCAATTCCTTTAAACGAAAGAATACATCAAGATGGTTATCGTTGAGTAAATGTTCTACTATTCCAAAATGAAGTTTCATTACAATTTTCTTTGTGTTTTCGTGAGACTTCAGTAGTAAACCAATATCATTTGCAATCATCAAAACATTCTTTAAGTTGTTTGACAAAATTTGTTGCAGCAAAGTGTCTACATTCACTGCCGCTTCTGCAGCCAGTAGGAGTTCGGCTGTTGTTTTACATCTTGATGCAAATGCATAATCTAAGGCAGTCCATTGTAACAGTTTGTCCTTCATGTTTATAGATTGAGGAGTCATTTTGCTTAAAAGCAGTTTACTAACGTCTATGGTTGAGTACATTACTGCTACATGCAGCGGTGTTCGATCCATGACATCTGTCACAAAAGCAAAAGAAGGATCCTTCGAAATACAATCATGCACCTGATCTTCTGATTGATTGATTACAGCCATGTGTATGTCACGATTAACGCTATCTTCTACGATCATTCGATTGAGAAAATCTCGAACTCGATACAACTCTGGCGTCCAATATGACCACGATCGAAAAACGCTCACATTGCTTATGTCACGTTTATTTTGGTACAACCAGCAAGCCGCAAAGTACTCAGCAAATATTCGATGAGTGAACTGTGGAATGCCATCTCGAATTTCTCGAATTATACCAGTCTTCTCACTGCCCTCGGTAACTTCTCGCATGAAATCGTTTGCTTCCTGTTGTTCCAGATCCGATAACAGTTTAGTTCTAATGCTTGAATCGAATATGACAAACATGGCCACCAGACAATGTCGTCGTTTTATTAGCTTGTTTGCTTCGTCATTTTTCATTCTCTGGATAGGATAATTGAATGTAGAGTCTGTGGTTTCTCCTGTCTCGTTATTTAATAACATCAATTTTTCTTCTACGAAATTTCTAACAACTTGTAATTGATCAAGCTTAGTTTCCTCAAATATTTTGCTAGATATTTGTTGTTGTTGTTCGCTTAGAAGGGTTTTTACTGTCGATAGGGAAATTTTGGCGGCCATATGCAGAAAAAGTGGTATAATTTTTAATTCTTGAATGCTGTTGGATGTTAACAAGTACATACTTTTCAATATTGTTATACTATCGTTCACGTTCTCGCTTATTTTGATATCGCTTATTTCATGTTCGAGATAGTTGATCAAAAAAAGCAATCGTTCTCTCTGGGAAAATGGTTCGAGCCGCCACAAAATACATTCAGAGAATATGTGTTTTAGTTCATCTCTAAAATTATAAGGTCTGGTGGATATGTATAGGTTTCGAATGGCTTTAAAATGGGTCAATCGTGAAAAATATCGCATAACAAAATCCTTATAATGCGGCGCTATCTCATCAAAGCCATCGAGTAAACAAATAAATTGCCTTTCGTTGAACTTGTTTTGAAACATTCTTAGCTCTAGCACATCTTCTAAAGTCAACTGTCTTAATTTCATTTCTCTTTCATCAAGGATAACTTTTCCGTTCAAAACGTTGAACAGCTTGGCGATGCGCTCTGCTTTCTCTCTCTCCTGATTAATTGATCGCAAATTATCATTGGCCATAATTAGAGTATAATGAAGAAGCCGATAAAGGATCCGTACTATTTCTGTATCATCAAGGGTTCTGGGATCGAATGTTTCTAATTGACGGAAATCAGTTGAATATTGTAGAGCGTTCATTCGAATGACATACGATGAAGGGTTCTCTCTCGATAAAGCAGATGCCAGCCACGTGAAGTAGGTGGACTTGCCAGAACCGGCTTCATCTAGAAAGATATGAACCTTAACATTATCCTCATGTTTTAAAACGTCAGGAAGTTTACTCGTTTCATTCTTCAGAGCTATGATTGGCTTTAGCATTTCTTCGGTTATTTCCTTGTCGACCAAAAACTCCTCGGATTCGTGTTTATGCTCAGAGTATGGTACACAACACCGAGCAATGTACCACTGTTTGATTTTATCAAATTTTGTTTGGTTTATGTTTTCAGATTTTCGACCTTCGGTATCGTCACTTTTATCTAACACACTAAATAACATTTTTAAATCATCTTCATCTCTCACAACTCTGTCGAGCGCTATTATCGTTCCATAAATGTTTAACTTGCCATATTGCGCAAACAACTGCCTCCTTGCTTCGTCGGTAAGCTCANTTTGTTTGGTTTATGTTTTCAGATTTTCGACCTTCGGTATCGTCACTTTTATCTAACACACTAAATAACATTTTTAAATCATCTTCATCTCTCACAACTCTGTCGAGCGCTATTATCGTTCCATAAATGTTTAACTTGCCATATTGCGCAAACAACTGCCTCCTTGCTTCGTCGGTAAGCTCACAAACGAATAAACGATCCTCCGCCAAGTCTTCTTCGGCTGGTTTTTCTACTACGATTACTTTCATTTTATACAACTTTGCGTACTCTTTAATTGCTTTCAGTGCTGTGAATTCCTGTTGACCGAGGATCGTTATAATGTATTCAGTAGACAGATCAACAGCAGTGATGAACTCCATTAGTTCACAAAGAACATCAGAGATATTCACTTGAAATATAGATGATGCACTATTCACAAATAGACATTGATACTTATGCAAAGCTAAGGTTTGTGATACAATTAAGGCATTCATGTTCATATTTGTTGTGCAACGATATCGATAAACATATTGCGAAGTGCATCTGATAAATTCATTCAGTGCAGTATCTTTTAAGCAATTGGAATCTACAATAATGTGAGAATATTTTACCTGCATTGACTCCTGATATTTCTTTGTAAAGTCTTGAAAATTGGTAAAATTTTTATTCGCATTTGTTTCTATAAAATATTTTTTCAGGTCTTGCAAACTCAGCTGGGTCGTTTCGCTCATACCATTAAGCAGCAAATTTGTCAGGTTGCTGAATGCTGCTTCTTTCTGCATCCAATTTGGCATTATATCCATAATTTTCTGGCCAAGTTGTGTCGCATTCATCGATCCGCATACTAATATAAATTTTTTATAAAACTGTTGAATAGCTATATTAACTATATCATAACATGAAGTTTCTTCATAGCTTTCCGAAGAAGCTTTTAAAATAGAATTAGACAATGGTTGATCAACCATAATTTGAATTTTCTCCCACTCGACTGTTGGACCTGCTTTTGGGTTAGATTTTAAATATTCCTCCATAAAACCACTCCGTACTATTCCTATGGCCGTTGAATCTTCTGAACTGCGAAAGCCTTCATTGAATTGAAATATCCCGGTATCAAGTTCGTGTACAAATTTAGCAATTAAAGTAACGTAAATGTTAAATATACATATATTACAAGAAATTGGTTTTCTGTTTTTGACGTGTTGCGCGATCATCTGTCCTAATTTTTCTAAGCTTGCGTTTCTTAACTCATTTGTGAGTGTTTTAAATTCGTTTTCGCTACTGAAGCTGTAACATGTGCCCCCTATCGCATCGCAGAATGACAGTATATGGTCGACTTCTTGTGTCTGTATTGTCATATATTCCAGCAGGTGTCTATCAATTGATGCGTTGGTACACAAAATATAAGTATGAGAACCCGCCAAGGATTCTTCATACCCGTTCAGGTATGACACAAAGTACATGGGAATAGAAAAAGCGCCCTTCGAGTTCCATTTGGTAAGCAAAGTAGCTTCCGTAATTGATGGTACATTTCTTACGCGGTCTGCTGTCTGCTTATGTTTCGCCTGTATATAAACATAAGCGAGATCTTTCGGTGTACATGGCGATGAGTACTGAAATACGACGTCATCAAATTTGCCAGCATTGGGATCTTCCATAGTAATTTTAAAATCAGATAACTTGTCTTCACGGCGTAGGGTGAAAGCGCGAAGCAGTACCACCATTGCCATACGCAGATGATAGGAATTGCCGTGCATGCTAGATCGTCCTCTAGCACCTTCCATGTTAGCTGGTTTGCTGGAAAACAAAAATCTTCAATATAGTGTCTGATTGCTTAATATCGACCCACATCCAGACGGGGAACTGCGAAAGTTCCCATTTTTTTGCTGCAGCTAACGATTTCTGCACTTNATTTGCCAGCATTGGGATCTTCCATAGTAATTTTAAAATCAGATAACTTGTCTTCACGGCGTAAGGTGAAAGCGCGAAGCAGTACCACCATTGCCATACGCAGATGATAGGAATTGCCGTGCATGCTAGATCGTCCTCTAGCACCTTCCATGTTAGCTGGTTTGCTGGAAAACAAAAATCTTCAATATAATGTCTGATTGCTTAATATCGACCCACATCCAGACGGGGAACTGCGAAAGTTCCCATTTTTTTTGCTGCAGCTAACGATTTCCGCACTTTGGCCAACAATTCCAAAATGATACATTATAATTTAAACCGATGTAAATGTTATCTAAACTTGAAATATAAAGAATAGTAGGTTTGTATCTTCTCTTCCCACATTTTGTTTGTTAAATGTGCTTTGTTAAAAAGCTTTGTTTGTTAAATCAGTATTAGTATTTTGTTTTAGTTATAACCATTGACAATGATGATCAATTTTCATTGGAAGGCGAACAGTATTCAGCTGTTAAAAAAAGTGCGAACTGCAAATAGCATTAATTAAAGTCATAGATAGCAAGGGAAAATAGACAGGTTAATTTCAATCTCGATGTTTCAAGCTTAATTGCCAATTGTTTCGATTTACATTATAATGTAACATTATAAAAAATAATTGTACCTATACCCTTTATGCATTAATTTCCATGGTGCAGATGCAGCTGAAAAGAATTACATCTTTAGGGGTTACAAAAAATATCACAAAACAATAAACATTTATCACAAACCATATAATCTATCAGCATATAGTTGCAGCACCACAAGACATCACTGATTCAGTATTCATGAACAATTGAAAATTGAGGAAAATACGTAAAGTACTTTAATGTCGTATGCTGCAATTACAAAAATATGCTTTATGTGTTTGTGTTAGATAGAGTAAGATTAGTGATATTTTAACTGTAACGCTGCATGGTAATCAATATAGTACAATATAAAGAATAATACATACCCTAAATCCATTATGCAGATGGAAGTTAGAAAAATGATGCGAAATTTTCCTTTCTTACAACATTAATGCGCCTGTAATGGAAGATCGTGGCAATGTAATAATGTCTGGAAGAAAAACAATCATATCTCAAAGCTTTCTTGCACATTATTATTAATAGAAATTCTCTTAATCCGTTCCGTATTTTGTAAATTCACATTCTGTTTCTTGTTCTGTAGCACTACAACATTAATGCTTTCCTTGACATTATTTAACATTATTTAATTATTTCATAAAATGATAAAATAAATAAATAATTATCGGGGGTGATTTTTTACGATTTCCAAATAAATACCAATCAAAATATGTGTATATGTATATGTTGCCAATAGGTATTTTGAAATGAACACAGCAACTTCAACATCATAAGGAATAAAACTGTCAAAAAAGGAAACATTCTTTAAGGTTATGTTTGTAAAGAACTAACATGTTAAATAGCATGTCAGGCATTGGAAGGGAATATATGATCATCATCTGCTAATCATTCTCCCACCATCGCGTACCTTATCATCCCTATTCTCTTCGGCCGCTGAGGAGGCGCTGCGGCCTTTTTGGTCACACCAAACTAATACAATGTTTCGGCTGCAAATTATACTATCTCGTCTGTGTTATGCAAACACAACCAAAACGGTCACCTCGTGGCTCTAGAGTGGCATAAGATAATAGGGATGGTGTGATGATTATATTCCTTTACAATGCACCACATAGGAATTAACAATTTTGTTCTGCTAAACAATCATTTTACAGAATTTTTGACTACTTTTGACTGTTGACCCGTTAGTTGTCCCTATGATGTTGATGTTCTTGTGTACATTTCAAAACATTTGCTGGCAACATATATACATATTTGTAATTGTATTTTGCACTAACTATGTTTCTTGATTTCACAAATTGTTTTTAATTGCAACATTCACCTAAGCGTCGATGCATCCCGGAGCGGTTGAATTACATCATCGCCACACAATCAGTACCGACACTCTTGCGTGCTGTTTCAAATCTGTTTCGAATACTTGTTTTGCCTACGTGTAGCCGACACGTCACACTTTTTTACTTACTCAATTGAACTATTACCCCTAAGGTAAATCGTTGATATGACATCTACTGACACCGTACAACCATTTTAGCATGAACTTTTGCCACAAGTAAAGCATTGCACAAACCACTTTTGTTCTACGTGGAAGGAGGCGATCGTTGCAAATTACTTGATCAGTGCAGATGCAACCTGTCACTAATAAAAAAAAACATTTATCAACAAGTGAGCACACATATAATACACAATAAGGTTTCACATACATTTGACACATAACAATCCCTTTTGCAGTTTGTAGCATTATGAATGAGTTAACTGTAGTGCACTATTGAACGTGTGTACTGATGACTTATTTGCTTGTCAATTAAAGGTTGGTTCAAAACTAATCACCATTTCCTTCACAAACCTTCTTACAAGCAAACAGCACATCCAGTTAATCTAATCATAGCGACACAACGGCAACTATCAAATCTTTTATGCTCTTGCAAATAGCTCAATCAAATGAAAAAACGAAATTCATCAAGGAGATAAGAATTGAATCACTTGCCGTACACATAGTTTTGGTGTCGTGTTCACTTTATCAAATTTCCACTGATAGGTATGATTATTGCACCAAAAAACCGCTCAGCATAATTAATACATTTATGTCGGAGAGAAGAAGAAAATGTTAGACGGGAACGCGCTATAATTATTATAGCAATTTAACCCAAAAAAATAGCGCTAAGGAGGGTGCGCAGACAGTCGCATCGGAGCAACGCAACGAAGCGGTTGTAAATCAATAAACACTGAATTTAATCCACCTAACATTCCTACATTTATGTACCTCATTCAAGATATCGAGTGAGAGTGAATCTTATATAAAAAAATGATCAAATGAAATTGTGTTGTTGTTGATATCACATGTTCGCTTTTAATGGTCCTGTTCAAAATAAGCAACATTCACAGTATTCCTGCAACTTGAAAGGAGTATGCTTAGAGACAAAAGAAAGAACCTCACTGGTTGGGATATGATTGTGTACCAACTAGTGGGTTTACTCTCGATAGTTGGGTTGTTTATAAATCAATGCATGGTCAAATTGGAATCAGCAAGGACCAAGTTTATACCATATAAGTGAAAAATGATCACCTCCTTAGCAGGTCCCAAGGGGAAAACTCGAATAACTTAACTAAACCAGATAAAAACATTGAGGTTCGACTATACCAACTTTTTTGTTGTTATAATTTCCCTCAGCAATGATAAACAACGATCGTGTCGAACAGGTAGAGAGATCGTTTATCAAGTTTATTATCCGTAAATACTCTGAGGAACTTTTCTCTGTCCTACCCGACTATGAGTTTAGGTGCCGTGCTTTCTTCTTCGCCTGGTCGAGCACGTCACGAAGAAATGGTTAAGTCTTTAATCCGTTTTCACCAAATTCGGTCCAGGACTGCAGTCCTCCGACAGGTTTGACTACGCCTGATCCAGGCAATAAGCTCGCTCTGCCCTTCTACGTTTCGTGCCAAACAGGTCGCTGACGAGCACCTTCCTGGTGGGGCATGAGTCCGGTATCCTCATCACGTGCTCCAGCCATCGTATCCTTCCGACTTTGACCACTCAGCTAGCTCGTGGTTCATTTTCCTTCTCCACACGCCCTGCTCGCACACACCGCCAAAGGTAGTCCTTAGCACCCGCCGTTGGCGGGTAACATGGCGAGTGTATTGGGGTCCTCCGTTAGCATAGTCCAGGGGACTGGTACCCGTACAGGACTTCCGGACGTATCAGTGTGCGATATATCATGAATTTCATGTGTTGCTGGAACCTTCTGGACCGCAGGAGTTTGTGGAGCCCGTAGTAGGCACGATTTCCCTGAACAATGCGCCTTCGGATTTCGCTGCTTATGTTGTTGTCCGAAGTTACGATCGTACCAAGGTAGCAGAACTCCTCAACCATCTTGAGATCGTTGCCGTCAACTGATAATCTGCTTCCGAGTCGGGCTCTATCACGATCCGTCCGTCCGATGATGTCGATGTCATCCACGAAGCCGAGAAATTGGAGCAAAATCGTGAAAATCGTGCCCCGGATGTTGAAGCCCGCGCTTCGCATGATACCTTGAAGAGGGATATTAAACAGCAAACAGGAGTGTCCGTCCCCTTGTCTCAGACCCCGGTGAGATTCGAACGATTCCGACAGCATGTTCCATACTCTCACCTTGCACTGCACCCCATCCATCGTGGCCTTCAACAGCCGTACCAGCTTCTCTGGGAATCCGTACTACTGCATGGTGTTCCATAGTTCGGTCCGATCTATGGTATCGTAGGCCGCCTTAAAGTCAATGAACAGGTGGTGCGTGGGGATCTGGTGCTCTCGGCACTTCTGGAGGATCTGCCGTAGAGTAAAGATTTGGTCGGTGGTCGATTTGCCTCCAACAAATCCAGCTTGGTAGCTTCCGACGAAATATGTGGCAAGGGGCGCAAGTCTGCAGAAGAGTATTCGTAACAGGATCTTATAGGCAGCGTTAATGGCTCGGAATATAGCACAGTCTAGCCTGTGGCCTGTTTTGTGCACTGGGTGTATGACACGGGTAGTTCTTCCTGGTCCCAAATCCTTACGATCTTCAAATCCTTTGTTTGCTCAACCTTTACTATTTGCCGGCCTTCTCGTAGATTGTATCGATGATTCCGAGCTACTTTCTGCGATATCTCCACTCGTTTCCTTCTTGGTAATTCTCTTTAAAAAATCCCTACATTTCGCATTTCTATAGGCCGCAACATTCCTTTGCACTCTTTTAACCCAACGCTCAACTCATTTACATCATTAATCTCCAGTTCCGAAGCTGCTTATGATATTGTCAGTTTCTAAGCCTAGTTTCGTTGGCCAACATTTTGTATTTAAAGTTATAGTGATAGTTTTTTCTGGGCTGGAAAACGGCACATACATATGTCAATAACGCGAAATGTTGATCATTTCCATACTAACTGTTGAAGATGCTAAAAAGTCTTAAAGCCCACTTTTGTCTTTTGTTTAAAAGATCAATCACCAAAATGACAGAGCAGCTATGAATTTTCAAATTCTGCGAAGTCCAATAATGATCTACTCTACATACACATTTACTTTTTTACGTTTTTTATTCATTTGATTAAATTTTGTACTACACAATCGATGAGCGGAAAGTTTATAATTAATATCGATTTCTTTGTTTGAAAGCTGGAGTAGCGTAGAATAATTTATTGAAGTAAATTTAATGTCCAATGTCCAAAATCAGTTCAATGTCCAAAAAATTCAACACCACCGATTACGGCCCTAATTACTACATTAAAAAATAATACTATAACTTAGTACAAGTTAAAGAAAGTACATAGTTTAAGAAACAATGGGTTAAAATAAATTCAACCCACCACCGGCACTAAACTCTTAGGCACGTGCACAGCGAGAACATCTGACCACACCAACGTAATTTTAAACGTATGTAACGTAATGCTCAAAGAATCAATTCTACCGTTTTGTGGTTCCGTGGTACAACTGAAAAGTACAAACCGCTCGACAGAATTTTGATTACATGTTTTCCATCATCCGATGATGCTTTTGACTCAGATATTCATCAATTCTAAGGCAATATCCGTCCGCTTACATCGAATACACACAACAGGACAAAAAAGAGCTTCATTCATTGAAGAGCAGGTTGAAAATTAATTTCACAAACGACTCTATGCTTCACGTTTTTCTCTCCTTTGTCCTTCTCTTTTGGAAGCGATGGTCTTTCACNGAATATATGATCATCATCTGCTAATCATTCTCCCACCATCGCGTACCTTATCATCCCTATTCTCTTCGGCCGCTGAGGAGGCGCTGCGGCCTTTTTGGTCACACCAAACTAATACAATGTTTCGGCTGCAAATTATACTATCTCGTCTGTGTTATGCAAACACAACCAAAACGGTCACCTCGTGGCTCTAGAGTGGCATAAGATAATAGGGATGGTGTGATGATTGTATTCTTTTACAATGCACCACATAGGAATTAACAATTTTGTTCTGCTAAACAATCATTTTACAGAATTTTTGACTACTTTTGACTGTTGACCTGTTAGTTCCCTATGATGTTGATATTCTTGTGTACATTTCAAAATATTTGCTGGCAACATATATACATATTTTTAATTGTTTATTGCACTAACTATGTTTCTTGATTTCACAAATTGCTTTTAATTGCAACATTCACCTAAGCGTCGATACATCCCGGAGCGGTTGAATTACATCATCGCCACACAATCAGTACCGACACTCTTGCGTGCTGTTTCAAATCTGTTTTGAATACTTGTTTTGCCTACGAGTAGCCGACACGTCACATTTTTTTACTTACTCAATTGAACTATTACCCCTAAGGTAAATCGTTGAAATGGCATCTACTGACACCGTACAACCATTTTAGCATGAACTTTTGCCACTAGTAAATGATTGCACAAACCACTTTTGTTCTACGTGGAAGGAGGCGATCGTTGCAAATTACTTGATCAGTGCAGATGCAACCTGTCACTAATAAAAAAAAACATTTATCAACAAGTGAGCACACATATAATACACAATAAGGTTTCACATACATTTGACACATAACAATCCCTTTTGCAGTTTGTAGCATTATGAATGAGTTAACTGTAGTGCACTATTGAACGTGTGTACTGATGACTTATTTGCTTGTCAATGTAAGGTTGGTTCAAAACTAATCACCATTTCCTTCACAAACCTTCTTACAAGCAAACAGCGCATCCAGTTAATCTATTCATAGCGACACAACGGCAACTATCAAATCTTTTATGCTCTTGCAAATAGCTCAATCAAATGAAAAAACGAAATTCATCAAGGAGATAAGAATTGAATCACTTGCCGTACACATAGTTTTGGTGTCGCGTTCACTTTATCAAATTTCCACTGATAGGTATGATTATTAGCGCCAAAAAGCCGCTCAGCATAGTTAATACATTTATGTCGGAGAGAAGAAGAAAATGTTAGACGGGAACGCGCTATAATTATTATAGCAATTTAACCCAAAAAATAGCGCTAAGGAGGGTGCGCAGACAGTCGCATCGGAGCAACGCAACGAAGCGGTTGTAAATCAATAAACACTGAATTTAATCCACCTAACATTCCTACATTTATGTACCTCATTCAAGATATCGAGTGAGAGTGAATCTTATATAAAAAATGATCAAATGAAATTTTGTTGTGTGATATCACATGTTCGCTTTTAATGGTCCTGTTCAAAATAAGCAACATTCACAGTATTCCTGAACATGAAAGGAGTATGCTTAGAGACAAGAGAAAGAACCTCACTGGTTGGGATATGATTGTGTACCAACTAGTGGGTTTACTCTCGATAGTTGGGTTGTTTATAAATCAATGCATGGTCAAATTGGAATCGGGAAGAACTAAGTTTATACCATATAAGTGAAAAATGATCCTTAGCAGGTTCCAAGGGGAAAACTATCGAATAACTTAACTAAACCAGATAAAAACATTAAGGTTCGACTATACCAACTTTTTTTTGTTATAATTTCCCTTAGCAATGATAAACAACGATCGTGTCGAACAGGTAGAGAGATCGTTTATCAAGTTTATTATCCGTAAATGCTCTGAGGAACTTTTCTCTGTCCTACCCGACTATGAGTTTAGGTGCCGTGCTTTCTTCTTCGCCTGGTCGAGCACGTCACGAATAAATGGTTAAGTCTTTAATCCGTTTTCACAAAATTCGGTCCAGGACTGCAGTCCTCCGACAGGTTTGACTCCACCTGATCCAGGCAATAAGCTCGCTGTGTCCCTCTACGTTTCGTGCCAAACAGGTCGCTGACGAGCACCTTCCTGGTGGGGCATGAGTCCGGTATCCTCATCACGTGCCCCAGCCATCGTATCCTTCCGACTTTGACCACTCAGCTAGCTCGTGGTTCATTCTCCTTCTCCACACGCCCTGCTCGCACACACTGCCAAAGATAGTCCTTAGCACCCGCCGTTCGAAAATAGCGAGTGCATTGGCATCCTCCGTTAGCAGAGTCCAGGACTCGTACCTGTAGAGGTCGATCGGACATATCAGTGTGCGATATATCGTGCATTTCGTGTGTTGCTGGAGCCTTCTGGATCGCAGGAGTTTGTGGAGCCCGTAGTAGGCACAATTTCCCTGAACAATATGTCTTTGGATTTCGCTGCTCATGTTGTCCGAAGTTACGATCGTACCAAGGTAGCAGAACTCCTCAACCACCTTGAGATCGTTGCCGTCAACTGATAATCTGCTTCCGAGTCGGGCTCTATCACGATCCGTCCATCCGATGATGTCGATGTCATCCACGAGAAATTGGAGCAAAGTCGTGAAAAGGGATATGGGATATTAAACAGCAAACAGGAGTGTCCGTCCCCTTGTCTCAGACCCCGGTGAGATTCGAACGATTCCGACAGCATGTTCGATACTCTCACCTTGCACTGCACCCCATCCATCGTGGCCTTCAACAGCCGTACCAGCTTCTCTGGGAATCCGTACTACTGCATGGTGTTCCATAGTTCGGTCCGATCTATGGTATCGTAGGCCGCCTTAAAGGCAATGAACAGGTGGTGCGATCTGCCGTAGAGTAAAGATTTGGTCGGCGGTCGATTTGCCTCCAACAAATCCTGCTTGGTAGCTTCCGACGAAATCTGTGGCAAGGGACGCCAGTCTGCAGAAGAGTATTCGGAACAGGATCTTATAGGCAGCGTTAATGGCTCGGAATATAGCACAGTCTAGCCTGTGGCCTGTTTTGTGCACTGGGTGTATGACACTGGCAATGACACGTAGCTTACCTTTTTTGGATACTAAAGACTTCATTTTAACTCTCCTAATATTACCTAATATTACCTCCTAATATTTTTTTCTTATGTAGCACTACAACCTCAAGAGAAGTGTCTTGGCTTGCCATTTCTGGAATTCCATCATATTATTTACCTACAGCAGCATAGTCATTCCAATGGAATCCTAAATGGGGTATGGTCTGCATGCGATTTGACACTCCATTCTGTACAGTCATTTTCCGAGTTACCAAGTAAGTTGAAAATATTTGTTTTGGATATGATGTGTAAAATGAAAATAAGTACTCAATCATATAATACGATGTATAAACGACATATTGAACGATATTCGACTAACGCGAGAATTCGAGCCGTTGCCATTGCCGTTTATCACATACTCATTTACTTTTTTACGTTTTTAATTCATTTGATGAAATTTTGCACTACAAAATCGCTGAGCTGAAAGTTTATAATTATTAACAATTTCTTTGTTGTCAGCTGGAGTAGCGTAGAATAATTACGTGAAGTAAATTTAACGTCCAATGTCCAAAATCAGTTCAATGTCCAAAAAATTCAACACCACCGATTGCGGCCCTAATTACTACATTAAATTAATACTATAACTTAGTACAAGTTAAAGAAAGTACATAGTTTAAGAAACAATGAGATAAAATAAACTCAACCAACCACCGGTACTAAACTCTTAAGCACGTGCACAGCGAGAAACATTTGACCACACCAACGTAATTTTAAACGCATGTAACATAATGCTCAAAGAATCAATTCTACCGTTTTGTGGTTCCGTGGTACAACTGAAAAGTACAAACCGTTCGACAGAATTTTGATTACATGTTTTCCATCATCCGATGATGCTTTTGACTCAGATATTCATCAATTCTAAGGCAATATCCGTCCGCTTACATCGAATACACACAACAGGACAAAAAAGAGCTTCATTCATTGAAGAGCAGGTTGAAAATTAATTTCACAAACGACTCTATGCTTCACGTTTTTCTCTCCTTTGTCCTTCTCTTTTGGAAGCGATGGTCTTTCACCCAAAAAGTTCAATAGATTTCTCTTTACGTTTGTTGGAAAAATTCGCTACAAACCTTCCTACAAATACACACACGCGCGCGCAAAACCACCGCCGACGACAGATAGATTGAAGTCCGGTAGTTTTCGGTGGTTCCTGCACGGTACATACCGGAATCGGTTGGCGGTTGGCAAAATTTGCCTGTTTGTTGTTTGCATTTCATTTTTCCACCCAACCATCGATTTGGTGGCGACCATCCGGATGCCGTGCCCCCTTTCCGTTTCCTGAATTGGATTGCTTTCAATGGTTTCGATAACGATTGGGATAGGTTCGTGACGGGAATGTTTAAATATTTGAACCGTGCCGTCCCGGGTGTGGCGAATAAATAGTGCTGAGGTATGGAGGACAGGTGATGGTGATCGAGGATCGGCACCTCCATGCCTGGCCCGGCTGTAGGTTGATTTGGAAAATTACAATTGCGTTGGAAAATCGAAGGCAACAAAAAAAAGCCATGCGAAAGACAACCGGGGAAAATGGGGAAAATTGTTTGGGAATATATTTGTAAGGCGGAATATGTCCTGCTAGTGCGATCAATGGGAAATAGCCATCCGAATAATCGATGGGCACGATTTGGACGCTCGTGGTAATGTTGAGGATGGGTTTGGTTTCGATTACCGCTTCTAGGGAAATGTGTAAGGTTGACATATGTTTTGCTAAACACAACAACCATTGGTTTGCTGTCGATGCATATAAAGGAATGAAAATCTAAAAAAACACTGGAAACCAAAAAAAGAGATATTACACAATCGTTTCTCTATATTCAATTTGTTGAAAAATAAAAAATTAAATTCAATTTACCGAAATACTTATTTCGACGTCAAATAAATTTACTAAAAATCTTTCAATGTGAAGCATTACCATTTTTAAACTTCAAATACTAAATAACTAATTGAAATAAACATCCATAGCACAAAATCATTAGCAAAGGTAATAAGTTTTATTTTAATGAATAATTGAAAACGTAGAAATTATTGTTTATTAACACGACAAGTTATTATATGTTTTACTTCTATTGCTTTCGGGTTTTTTGTTAGGCGCCTAAAGGTATGCAATATATGTAAAAACCCGTTTTTTAGCCTCTTGAAGTATTAGAGGCTAATGCCTCTTCAGCGTTCTGAAGTGAGACTTCAGAGGACTTAAAAACACATTCCTTTCACTGTCGTTTTTCATTAACATCCTTTTTTTTAATTAGTCGAACATGTGCCATCCATTTTTATTTGTCAAATTGAAATGTTTTTTTTTCGTCAATTCAATGAAACTATTCATTCACTTGTACGATTTGCAACCATATTTATTTTGAAGTGATTTTAACCACAAGGGTACAAACCTTCGCACAGTCCCATCCCCTGTGCGACAGTGCGAACATATGGAAACACACAAAGCAACAGTACGAGAGCCCAATATGCAATATGACATGAAAATCTCCATGATCATCTCCACCGATTTGTGCATAACGACATCCTTTCCGGTGTCAAGTGAAACACTCGAATGTGGCGACAGTCCCCCTTCGCAGAACGGTTTCCTTTGTCGGTTTCATTCCAATCATCTCAACACCCCTGCCTTCCTGTCTCTTCCCCTACGACACTACGATGGACATGTAAAATGAGGCTCAAATTTGACTAACCCCATGCCACCGACAAAATGCCGGCTCACACTAGTGAACGAAAAGGAACTTACGTACACTTCAACCAGTTCCCAAAAAAAAACCCCTTTGTGCTGGGTTTGCAACTGTCCCCCAAAGCAAGCTGACAGACTGGGAGTAGACAAACACTCCCCACATACACTGGGCACTGAAGCACATTCGGTCACCCATCCAATTTGGCATCTCTAGTACATTTCGTCCTTTGCCTGAGTTGCCGTGGGTTGGTTGGTTGGATTGTGTTTATTTATTTTTTGTTCACTTTCACACATCGTCCTTTCTTGCCAAGGTCTCGCTTCATCTCCCATCTCGCCATCTGTTTTTAATTTTTTTTATGCCACCCTTAGTAATGGACACTATGCTGCAGTAGACTTCTAGATACGGTCAGCAGGACAGTACAACACACACTGTGTACCCGCCTGCAGGTGGGTGAGGGTTAATTTAAAATGTATGCTCCAGTACGTTTACACATTCTTCAGTTTAAAGTTTGTTCTTCGTTCTGTGTTCTTTCCACAGTCTCTTCACCTTTTTATTCGGTTGTCAATGTCCCGCATGTGTTTCTTTTACATTGTACATAGCGGCAAATGGGGACGGTTGGATCATTTCTGTAAGTATCGTCCGTTGCCTCGCCCACCTCTCGTCGTGCTTATGCTGCATCCGTGTGTTTGTCGGACGAAGATTTATCCTCCTTGCAGATAAGGGCACAACAGGGAGTCTTATTATTTTTCCGGTCGTTTTTTTTTTTGAGGGAAAATTCTGAAAAATTCCAATTAAAAAACTTTGCTAGTCTACGTCTGCGGTTCGACGGTTCGCTAAGTAGAACGAAACGACAACGAGTGCTGGTACGGATGAACCGTACCATCATGACGGAAGCAGTGCTTCGGCAAGTGTCAAAAGTAATACTAATTCCATCCCAAACCATTAACCCTCAAGCGCAAAGAGGGACGGTTTGTTGTGCGAGTACGATCGTGCATCGCCGTGATGGAAAATCAACGGGACAATAATCACCCAAAAACGGTACGCAACTGTTCTCGCAGGATTTTCTTTTTTTCGTTGGTTTACTTTCACAGTTCGTTCCCCCTTGCCCGTCGCTTTATCAATCACGTTTGCCGCCTTTCCGTTCAATAGCCCGCGGGCCACTGTTGTGATTGTGTGAGAGATTTGCTTCGCATTTTGAATGAATGGAAAATTATTACCGTCCAACAAACTTTCGCCTGGATCAACATGCTTCATCTATCCATCCATTCAGTAGCTGTATTTGTGCAATTAAATTTTCCGTTCTGAATTACGGGCGCGGAATATAGTTTACTTGCTCCGATGTGAGCGGGCTGCAGCGTGCGAAAACTCGGTATGGAAATTGGGGAAAGTGTTCCACGAAGAGACACGAAGAGTGGTTAATTTTGGGCCAACTATTGACTGACGTTGCGTTTTGTTTGAGAATCACTTAGCCGTGCTAATAAATTTGGGACAAAATAGATCAGTTTGGATGAATCGTTTTTGAAGTGAAAGGTACATTTTAATTTGATTAAAATATGTATGATCCTAGTTGTTAGTTGTAACGGGATTTATGCAATATTTAAACGATTGTAATATCTGAGAGTACATAATAACTATTATTTTTTTGTTAAGAACGGCCGTGGAAATGGAATAGGGATATCCATAGAGGATCTAAAAAAGCATTGGAAGGATGGAGACGGAAGAACAGTCAAAAGAATCATGAACTACATAAAAAAACATAAGATAGAATTCTAAAACAATAACCAAATTACGGAAAAAAAGAGAAAAAAAGCCAATTGCCAATATGACTCACAGAAGTCGGAAGGCAAACTTAGGGAGGAATAAACCTTTGAATATGGGCAGTGTAACTGAGGTTTCATTGAACATAGGGGGTCTCAGACAACCCGCATAATTAGAAGAAGAAGAAGAACGGCCGTATTAAGACTTATTCTAACACGTAGCAGGATAGTCAGTCCTTCCCCGTTCCTACCGTGAAAATGGAAAATGAAAAATGATTTAAAATATCAAATTATTAAATAAAAAAAAACAATAAATCCACGAAACACACAGGATTTTATACTAACTTGTTTCCATTTCAAAGATTAATTGATTTTTGTAAGTAATTAGAATTTTAAATTTTATCGAATCTTGTTCATCGTTGGGAAATTCATTTCATTGATTTCACATGCCACATTTCCATGCTGAAATCATTTTCAGCTTAGTTTCGTGATTCGTTTTCTTTTTTTTTTCTTGGTTCATTTTTTATTGACAAGACTTAGCTTTTTTAATTCTTTTACATGAGTTGTTGCACTGCGTAATTTTTTTAGAATTCTACTTGTCTTCATATACTGAGGGTGTAAGCAAACAGTTTAAACAGTATAAACTTTACAGATTTCTATAAGTCAATGAAAAAATAATATTACATACTTTCAGGCGAATAATATCCAAAACTCTGCTGTAAGTTGNTCTCGCCATCTGTTTTTAATTTTTTTTTATGCCACCCTTAGTAATGGACACTATGCTGCAGTAGACTTCTAGATACGGTCAGCAGGACAGTACAACACACACTGTGTACCCGCCTGCAGGTGGGTGAGGGTTAATTTAAAATGTATGCTCCAGTACGTTTACACATTCTTCAGTTTAAAGTTTGTTCTTCGTTCTGTGTTCTTTCCACAGTCTCTTCACCTTTTTTATTCGGTTGTCAATGTCTCGCATGTGTTCCTTTTACATTGTACATAGCGGCAAATGGGAACGGTTGGATCATTTCTGTAAGTATCGTCCGTTGCCTCGCCCACCTCTCGTCGTGCTTATGCTGCATCCGTGTGTTTGTCGGACGAAGATTTATCCTCCTTGCAGATAAGGGACAACAGGGAGTCTTATTATTTTTCCGGTCGTTTTTTTTTTTTTGAGGGAAAATTCTGAAAAATTCCAATTAAAAAACTTTGCTAGTCTACGTCTGCGGTTCGACGGTTCGCTAAGTAGAACGAAACGACAACGAGTGCTGGTACGGATGAACCGTACCATCATGACGGAAGCAGTGCTTCGGCAAGTGTCAAAAGTAATACTAATTCCATCCCAAACCATTAACCCTCAAGCGCAAAGAGGGACGGTTAGTTGTGCGAGTACGATCGTGCATCGCCGTGATGAAAAATCAACGGGACAATAATCACCCGAAAACGGTACGCAACTGTTCTCGCAGGATTTTTTTTTTTCGTTGGTTTACTTTCACAGTTCCTTCCCTCTTGCCCGTCGCTTTATCAATCACGTTTGCCGCCTTTCCGTTCAATAGCCCGCGGGGTACTGTTGTGATTGTGTGAGAGATTTGCTTCGCATTTTGAATGAATGGAAAATTATTACCGTCCAACAAACTTTCGCCTGGATCAACATGCTTCATCTATCCATCCATTCAGTAGCTGTATTTGTGCAATTAAATTTTCCGTTCCGAATTACGGGCCCGGAATATAGTTTACTTGCACTTGTAAATAAAATCGAAATCGATGTGAGCGGGCTGCAGCGTGCGAAAACTCGGTATGGAAATTGGGGAAAGTGTTCCACGAAGAGACACGAAGAGAGGTTAATTTTGGGCCAACTATTGGCTGACGTTGCGTTTTGTTTGAGAATCACTTAGCCGTGCTAATAAATTTGGGACAAAATAGATCAGTTTGGATGAATCGTTTTTGAAGTAGAAGATACATTTTAATTTGATTAAAATATTTATGATCCTAGTTGTTAGTTGTTACGGGATTTATGCAATATTTAAACGATTGTAATATCTGAGAGTAATGGAAAATTATTATTATCATTATTATTTTGCTTATTAAGCCTTGCTTGTTACATCCAGGTCGTATTAAGACTTATTTTACCACGTAGCAGGAAAATATCAAATTATTAACTTAAAAAACAAATAAATCCACGAAACACACAGGATTTTATACTAACTTGTTTCCATTTCAAAGAATAATTGATTTTTTGTAAGTAATTAGAATTTTAAATTTTATCGAATCTTGTTCATCGTTGGGAAATTCATTTCATTGATTTCACATGCCACATTTCCATGCTGAAATCATTTTCAGCTTAGTTTCGTGATTCGTTTTCTTTTTTTTTCTTGGTTCATTTTTTATTGACAAGACTTAGCTTTTTTAATTCTTTTACATGAGTTGTTGCACTGCGTAATTTTTTTAGAATTCTACTTGTCTTCATATACTGAGGGTGTAAGCAAACAGTTTAAACAGTATAAACTTTACAGATTTCTATAAGTCAATGAAAAAATAATATTACATACTTTCAGGCGAATAATATCCAAAACTCTGCTGTAAGTTGAGTAAGAGCAATTCAAATTTAAATATTTTTCTCCTCACACAAATTATAACACGTTAATTTTCAACTGGCAATACCACCACTCACTGGTACACAATATGCACACCAAAAAATGTTTATTACATCCCTTATCGCTTAAAGAAACACGTACATCACAACCGTCGAGCGGTGGAACAATAAATGGCTTCTTCCACACTCAAATTTGTGGATCCTCGTCCGTCAGCTTTACCAGCTTTTTCGATGCTTCCCACAGCGCATGCTGCCTGGCAACGTGCTGTACGCGCCGATTAAGCTGATGCACCTTACATCCGCGGAAGTACAGGCCACTGATCGTCTCCACATCCGGTGACACCGTCAGATAGATGCTAGTCCGAGCGCCCTCTTCCGGCGTGCGGAAACACATCTGAATCGGCTTGAACAGAATGCTGAGCGGGAACGGTACGTTGCGCCAGATGCCGGTATCGATTACGCCCGGGTGCAGACAGTTCGCCGTCACCTTTGTACCCTGCAGACGGCGGGCCAGCTCCTGCGTGAACATAATTTCCGCAAACTTGGACAGATTGTACAGATGGATGGGAAACAGTGAGANCTTGAACAGAATGCTGAGCGGGAACGGTACGTTGCGCCAGATGCCGGTATCGATTACGCCCGGGTGCAGACAGTTCGCCGTCACCTTTGTACCCTGCAGACGGCGGGCCAGCTCCTGCGTGAACATAATTTCCGCAAACTTGGACAGATTGTACAGATGGATGGGAAACAGTGAGAAATAATTGATCGGATTGATGCTGTTAATGTTGGCCGGGTTGAGTGAAGCGAACTGGTACAGCTTCGACGACACGATCACGATGCGACCCTGGTCGGACTTCTTTAGCAAATCTATCAGCAGATGGGTCAGCAAGAACGGTCCATAGTAGTTGGTCGCCATCGTAAACTCCAGCCCGTCCGGTGTTACCTTGTTGTTAAAGCCCTGGGCAACGCCGGCATTGTGTATTAGCACGTCGATTACGGGCTCCGTAGCGACAATGTCCTTCGCAAAAGCACGCACCGATGGTAGCGAACTGATGTCGACGTGCTTGATGAGCAGCTTAGTGTTTCCCGTTTCGGCCATTATTTCCTCTGCAAGGGGTGCGTTCATTTAGTAAATGGCAACTTAGTAAAAAACATAATTTCACTACTCAGCATACTCGATCTAGCAGAGTTTTGTCTCAGAAACTATTATCGTTATACTTTATTAAAGTGAACATTCCAAAACGAAGCCAAATTTGTTAATGAGCAGCCAAAACAAGCGTTTAAATTTTGTAAACAAGCTTTGGATTAGTATGGCAATGTTTGATCGGTACGCTAAATAGATTTCATAATTTTTTTAAAAGAAATATTAATTTTAGAAACCTCAATTTGAGTTTAGTTTAAGAAACTCTCTGTCTTTCAAAAGGATTACAGCGCGAAACGTGTAAATGGTACTTCATATAAGAAGCTTTCCGGAAAGCTTTCGAACGTGAAATATTTCAGCAAACTGAAGTAAATGAAAAACCACTTTTAGTTAACAATAGGATTGCGATAAACATCAAACATTTAATAAATAAGTCTATTACAATGCTATATTTCATATTCCATTCGTTGAACTTAAAAAGTAACATCTTAAAAAGAGTATTTATTCGAAAAACTGTTCAGAATTTGAACTGAAACATTTCATGAAATTTTCAACTCCACTTGAACAGTGTGTGCCAAAACATTACTACATTACTTCTATGTCAAGTGAAATTTGAAGCGCTCTTTACTGTAATTGCATAAAAAAAAACACAAAATTTACTATAAATAATTCCATAAAAAGCAATGAAGATGATATAAATTGATTCTACATGCCATGAACAATGAAATCTTTCTTCAGAA
This sequence comes from Anopheles parensis, assembly GCA_016254315.1. NCBI lineage: Eukaryota > Metazoa > Arthropoda > Insecta > Diptera > Culicidae > Anopheles > Anopheles parensis. The sequence goes on from CM028126.1 coordinate 20,705,895, forward strand.
AACGTTAAGAAAAAAAACTTTCTGGAAGTTTTAATATTAACCCACTAACCTATCATGTATTCTGCTGATTCATCTTACAAACGCAATGAATAATGAAATTATCAGCAAATAACTACTCGAATAACAAAACAAACAAATAACCAATTTTTGATGAGTTTTAATAAATGAAGCTTCTCGTACAGGTAGTGTTGCATGCGGCTGGAAAAGTAGGTTAGCGCAAAATAACACGTCAGCAAAGCGTAAAATAATGTAAACGATAAAACAATCACACGAGCAAATGAAGCAAGTAATGCAAAAATGGACAATACAGTCAAGAACGAGCGCAAAACCGCAACACAAACACGGCACACATATTGGTTCACACGGCACAAAAAACCGCCCGGTTCAGTGACTTGTATCGTACCCGTTACACGACGGATCAACAGATTTATTTATCGAACACCGAGGATCATGTGACGTAAAATGCTAAACAAAAAAACCACAAAAATAGTAGAAGAACAATAAGTTCCTGCATGGACGGAGAATTTTCTGGACGACAAAATTCCGGACATGGGAAGGATGGATTAGATTTTGGGATCACTCTCAGTAAGCTTCACGAGCTTTGCCGATTCATCCCACAGCTTGCGTGCCTTCTCCATGTCGCAGATACCAGCGCTTAGGTTCGCCTCCTTGCAATCCATGAAGTATTTGCCGGTGACACCTTGTACCTCCTCCGAGCAGGCGAGATACAGCGAAGTTTGGGCACCTTCAGCTGTCGTCTTGAAAAAGCTCCTGATCACGCGCATCGGCAGCGTAAGCGGGAACGGTACGTTGCGCCAGATACCGGAATCGATCATGCCCGGATGCAAACAGTTGGCCGTGATGGACGTACCCTCGAGGCGGCGGGCTAGTTCACGCGTAAACATAATGTTGGCACACTTCGACACGTAGTACAGGTAGGCCGGCAAGCTACCCACCGGGTTCAGATTGTCGAGATTGACCGATGCGAAACGGTACAGCTCGGACGCAACCACAACGATGCGGCTTGGACCGGAACGTTTCAGCAGATCGATCAGCAGGTGTGTCAGCAGGAACGGACCGTAGTGGTTGGTAGCCATCGTGAACTCGATACCGTCGACGGATTTGGACTTCCGGAACGTTTCGGCAAACCCGGCATTGTGGATCAGTACGTCCAGCTTACGCTCGGTACGGAGCACTTCCGACGCAAACTCGCGAACCGAACTTTGCGAGCTAAGGTCAAGCTTCAGCAGGGTAACGTTCTGGTTGCCCGTTTCCTTCACTATCTCATCTGCGGAGGAGAAAATCAAGTTTCATCGCGGGTCTGGTGGGACATGGATCGGATACATCTCCGTGAAGGTGTGGTAGAATACACAAGCAGCCATTTTTGCGCCTTTATACAACATGCCGGACATGCACGTGCGGTAGAAGTGGAAACAAAGTTTGTACAAAAGCTTATCGGCTATAAGCTGGAATTTCGACGCGACGAGAGTGATCGTTGATCGTGTATATACAGGTGGATCGAATACGCGGTTCGAAAGGGAAGTGGAGTGGATAGACTTTTCCATCTCTTATAAACCTTAGTACCAACGATTTACTAAAGTCTATATGATTATCGACAGATATCTTTAAAGATTTGCTGTAATTAGGATTTTGGATAACTTAATGTCTAGCGTGGTTAATTACAAACTAAATGAGTTATATTATTCTAAGTGATCCGTTTCCTCCATTACCACCTTTGGCCATAAAATACTAGCGGAAGAACTCCCACATCAAACTAAAGCAAACGAATAGCCTCGAATAGCTGCAAACTACGTTATGTTAGTATCGCTACAAATAGCATTAAATGGTCAATCGTACCTTGTGCCTGCTTGGCCGTTTCCATGTTCCGGCAGGCCATAATGATGCGAGCGCCTCGTTTAGCCAAATCACGGGCAGTTTCCTTGCCAATGCCCGAGTTTGCACCGGTAATGATCACCGTTTTGCCGTCCATCTTTCGCTGCACAGAATGGGATAACAAACGAAATTCAAAATAAAATAATTTTAAAAAAACCACCCCGAAACAACCATGCGGCACGTTACGTTCAATTGAACGTAAACTCCCTCCCGGACGCTTTCACCATTCGTAGTATGCTTACAGTTGAGGTAAAATGCCCGCAGGTGAGGTAGAGGTAGTATTTGATTAGTGACAGTACGATCGCAACTCCCGTAACCACGGATGCTATCGCCGTCAGCGGATCGTTGAACCCGAGAGACGACATTGTTTTGTTTGTTTTTGTTTTCTACAGTGTGGGGTGAGTGGGCTAGAAGAAAAAAATAAGACAGTGATAGTTACACCGGAAAAGAGAAGAAACGGATTAGTTTAGGGGTGTTGGGTGTACTAAAACTTAGACTAAGACTTTGTGCAGTGATTGATGTTTTTGGTGGATTTTTCAATTCGGTATAAATTTTAATACAAAAATACTCATGCACAACGGTTGGCCGGAAATTAGTTTTATATTGTTATTTCCATCCTATTGACGCACGTGTGCAATGGGAAATTAAGTTTGAACTGTGTTTTACCTGTTGTGTTTATTTTTCTGCCAGTTTGTTTTTAATTTTCTATACACTATATATTCTATAATTTTATATATATATATATAATATATATATTCTATAATTTTCTAAAAATTAATAATAAAAAAAAACATATGAACATCAAATAATGAGAACATTGTAAGTAGGCTTAACTAACAGAAAACTGTACATTAAAAACAAACAAATTATAAAAAAATAAAGTAACAATATTAAATACAGCCGTGAAACCATTTGTGGAGCATACACAATTCTAGATTTTAAATATGCTTTGAATAAATTTTTGATACTTAGTTTCTATTCAAATTTAAAAAGCTGCCATAATTTGTTTCATTTTATTATAGCATTTACTCATCATGAAACATCATCGTGAGTGATATAGTAGTAGCGATGTAGGTCCCTCAATTTACAGGAACGGTACCGAATTCCATTCAAACTGTATTCTCTCGTTAGCAGAACTAATAGCTAAATAAAACCAGAAAAAACTGAATGTGACGGACAGGAACATGGCATAAGGTTTTAATGCCAAAAAAGTAAGAGCAATTTAGAATTAATTAGCTTAGTGATACACTCAAATTACGCCGCTAGCTCTCACGTAACTAATAAAATTATTTAAAAAGAATTTTCAAAAGTTATGATCCGTCCCAATTTTCCACTCATTTATTATTAAACTTCTACGATAACAATGAAGCACATGGTCCCAAATGATTGTGTAATGACTCAGCAAAATACACACACTCAAAAGTCTCTGAACAGGTTCATCACTCCAACTAAACGTTGCTGGAGGCCATTTAAGAAGGCATCGATCGCTCATTAAGACCTTCCTAAATATTTCATGCGTAATCTTTATTTTCACTATCGATCGCAACAACAACAAAAAAAACTTCGATCATTTTACGTCGATCGTACGTCACCGCGCAACAAGGAACATTCCTGAACCTTCGTGTCTTTGTGGCAGTAGCATTCCTACGATCTTTCACCTGTTCGCCCATTCAGCATAACCTTCACCGTCAAATAGCCGGTATCCATTACGGCATCCGAAAGGGAAGCCGTCGCCAACAGTACCATCCGTCGTGCACCGACGTGTCGACATCTTTCTGGGATTTTTTTTCCTTTTATTTTTTTTTGTTGCAAACTTTCAATAATTTCAATTTGCATCTTCCGTTTTCGGAATAGCAATGAGCTAGCAAAAAGCGCAATAAATGCTGCCTCGTAAGCGTATTGAATCAATATTTGCTTATCGTGTGTTGTGGATTTGTAGTTTTTTATGCATATCTTCTTCCTTTGGTTTCAATTTTTTTTCTTGAGTTACACCAAACATAGGAGACACTCCTCAGCGTCGCAGAGTACTTAGCACTCCTGTCCACTTGGCTACAAAGACACGAACGAGCACAGTTTTTTGCCTTCAGCCTCGTCCGGTCTCGAGTGCCGTGGCGTGGCATGGATGACGATTGCTTGTCGAAACCTGCAGGATGCCCTAAAACTTCCGAACCGAACTCCAGCAAAATGGTTCGTTAAAGGCAAAAAAACGAACAAACATTGTGTGAGCAATTGAACCACACTTAACCGCACCAAATACGAGAACAGAACGCCTAATGCTAATTACCTGAATGTGGCGTAAGATATATGAACGAGTGAAAACAAGGGGTAAAAAAATACTTCTAAAGCATTTTTTTTTGTCTGCACCAAAAGAATTGTTTGGCTGGCTGACGAACCCGGATATGTTGACCAAGATAAGTACCATTAGAAGAAAAAATTTACCACAAAACACGACTGTGTTTTTTTTTTCAATTCTAACACATAAAGCCGCAGCATAAATAACTTCTTATTGTCATGAAGTATAATGGCCATGCGCGGTAATATGTTTCGTTCAATTGTACCCTTATTTGCATATCATCGATGCTGATTTGGTTTGATCTCTTTGTGTTGTTTCTTTTCCCATTCGTTGATATTTTGAAGGTAGATTGTTCCTTCAGTTCTAGAACTCTTAGAATAGAACCAAAATTATAAAATATATAATTTTGCATAACTTTTCGTACGCAGAACTGACTACTCGGCTATGGGCGAATAAAATCAAAGAAATTGCAGGCTACGACCTATTCAGATTTTAAAGCTTCAAAAAAAGAAGATAGCAAAAATGAGCAAAATTAGGATTAGGATCACTTCAGATAAAATTCCATTCAAAATTATCCGAAATACAAAACAAAAAAACTGACCAAATATTATACTGTAACTCAAATACAGTGTCTCTCGGGCAAATAAGGACATCTTGAACATAAAAAACTGTTCGTCTTTGTGGGCTTATTTTTTGGTTGTTCTCTGCTAATCGTTTGGAAAAAATCGAGGAACATAATTTATCTCAAATGAAAGATTGAATGAAGTTCACAGTCCACTTGTGGTGCCGTGGCATACAAGTGGTCTGTGAACAAGTGAAAAAGTGATTCGAGGAAGAAATTTCTTGGTTGTTGAACCAATAATTTTAACACTTTATTCGTCAGTTCAAGCAATTTTACTTGACGAATTATGAAAGTATGCTACTCGAGCTGTCAAACAAAGAAATTTGCTTTTTTTANGTTCACAGTCCACTTGTGGTGCCGTGGCATACAAGTGGTCTGTGAACAAGTGAAAAAGTGATTCGAGGAAGAAATTTCTTGGTTGTTGAACCAATAATTTTAACACTTTATTCGTCAGTTCAAGCCATTTTACTTGACGAATTATGAAAGTATGCTACTCGAGCTGTCAAACAAAGAAATTTGCTTTTTTTATTCTTGAAGAACGGCCTGGCCGTATTGTGCTAACAAAGAAATTGTTAAACTATTTTTTTTACGAGTTCGTCCCCGAAAGACGCCGTATCTGATATACACAGATTCAAAATACAAAAAAAAGCAAACAAAATAGTACAAAATAAAAACAAAAAATTTAAAAAAAAATATTTCTTTTCAATCTAATCAATTTGCTTTCAAATTTATTTTCAAAATTCTAATTTATTTATTTTTTTTTTGCTCGGTTAGAACGGCCTGTATTATAAAAATTGGGGAGCACTGTTCTAGAGTATCTGGAGTTCCAGAACATATCATATAAAATAAAAGATACTGAACGAATATTGTGATAATTTCAGAAATAATCCAAGAAAATCCTAAATAATACAAAACACCAGACTTGCATGTGGGATGCGATTATCATGGTACTAAAAATGTTTCATTATGTTGGCCTGTTATTCCTTATCTTTCGAGTATTTTGATTAAATTTGCCCTAAATTTGATATTACATTTTTTGTAAGGGTAGTTAGGTTCGATTTTACGAACTAACTTTACAAACGATCTTGAAAAAACGTTCAGATGGGTAAAGAAAAGGTTTTATTAAATTATTGAAGAATTCAAGCAATAAAAAAGGGCAAACGTTTTCCCTTTTTAGTCGCTTTTGGAAACCATTTTTGGGAAAATTGGTACAAAACAAATATGAAATGAACGAAGAAAAGAAAAACAATTCGGTTTGGGTTTGGTTAACTCTTGACAACAATACACTTTTCATAGTGCAGTCCTCACTACACTACAGGCAGTACTTCAGTCGTAGAACAGCCTACAGTAGAATACTTCGACCGATAAGGGTTTTTGGGGCACTAGGAAGAAGAAAATTTGATCGTTATTAGATCATCAAGATGTGAGTGAATTGTAGGATTTGAAAATAAAAAAAAAATAGTTGTAAAACAACTAATTAGTAACAGAAAATCGTAAATAACGAAAGTTGTGACGAAATACAATGAAGGTAGACGACGCATTAAAAGAAGCAATACCTATGTAAATTAAATAATTATTTAACAAAACCCACGAAACGACACCAGATTATAAACCGTGATGCAATACGAAGCAGTATCTTTCCTCGCTTTTGAATCGATATCAGATGTTATGCATTTGCATTAGCATTCTTAGGCTAGGACAGGTATGTTCAAACCTATCAAAATTGGACCCTTTCCCTTACCGACCTTATGCCTCAAACAAGTTAAGGTTGGATATCTTTGGAGAGCGATTGCGTAGGGAGTGGACTTAAAATGTGAATCATCAACCCCACAAAACATCGCTTATGCAACGTTTCTGCAGCTGATCGCGTGGAAAGGTTTTTGGAGCCGTTTCGGAAAGATGACCTCCCGCGCTGTTAGCTGATTTTCGTTTCGGTAGGCGAACAGAGTCGTTATGCCACCAAAACCCTATCGGTTTGTTAAAAAAGTTTTTGTTTTTTTTTTTAATGTAAAATATGAAAGCGAAACCTACCACGTGCCACTACTTTCTGGGGACGGTGTTTTTTCATGTTTCGCTACCTGAATAGAAAAACTTCAACCTTAAGCTACACGCGTGGCTTAAATTTTGGAATGAAATTTTGGATGAAGTTTTAATCCGAAGTTTGATTGGGACCAAACAACTTTTACTTTTTGCAATATCAAGGAAAAAAAGAAAAACTAAACACCACCAGGAAGAAAGGAATGCAAAAATTCAAGAACAAGTTTTCTTCGCACCACAGGAATGGTCAATCGATACCAGTTTGATTCCATGTCTTAGTATACAAAAAAAAATCATCTAAAAACACGTTTTCATTTCTATTTTTACTTCTTTTAACCTTCACACCAAGAATTCCGAAGCACAAAACTGCGTATTTGCAATCGACAGCAACATCAAATTTGCTGTTTTGTCTTTGCCCGGACGCACCAGCCACTTATATCCCAGCCAATCCACGGTCATCTGAGCTAATGATTATTTAAAAGTTATTATTAAATGCCCTTTTTTTGTTGCTTGTTGTGTCTGTGGTTCAATAAAACGGAATATCTGCTCAATCTGACACATTGCTGTAAAATGGAAGATATGTTTATAAGTACATATGGTAGCGCTTGCATTGAAACACCACTAACGACGCATTCACGATCACCCGTCAATTGGTAAACACTTGGCCGGTAATTTAATTGTTCAAGATTTATGAAAATACATACACCAACGGAAGCTTGCATCGCAGTAAGGAAAAACACCATGCACGTGAGAATGAATAAATAAAGCATGAGCAAGGCGCACCTTAAAACAAGTTGTGAGTTCACGAGAGTGTAAGATATTCAAAGTAATAAAAAAAAAAATAATTTTTCCGTAATTCACTGATTTATATGACTTTGATTATTATACAACGCGTGGTGTAATCAACGAATGAATAGAAAGAAAAAAATACGCAAATTTAAGCATTCCAATTCAAAGCGAAAACAGTGGAAGAAACCCAAAACGACAAACTCGTTATACACGTTTCGCAAAGCTGCATCACACAATGTGACGCTGTTCCTCCCAATATAATCAATTCCTTTTGCGAAATGCTACAAACGAGAATCAAAACCAAACCTACGGGACACGATAGCCCGTAACCTTGACTGTGTGGCGCTGTCTCCATAAATTGCAAACGATTACCTGGAGGAGGGTTGACAGTTTCTTTGATTTTGCTTTTCGGCACACGCAATTTCGTAACTTGCGATCGCGAGCTCAATTTTAAGCTGTTTGCGTGCCCGAAACCTTACCCTGAAGCCGTATGGCACGAGGTTTTTGGGGTCGAAATTCCAAATCCGAACGGTGGCTGTAATCTTTCGCAATAGATCGATTTTAGCTTTACGAAACACATCCGGAGGGTATGAAGGACAAACCCTCGAGACGAAGGTGAAATAGAAACGATCGGTAACGTTAGCGTGATCAACGTGTCCTATGCTATTGCTTCTATAGGAAAGCTTTTTCATGTACATTT
>CM028126.1:20726718-20758782 GCA_016254315.1 Anopheles parensis
GACGGTTGAAAAAATGACAATCCACCAAACATTGACAGTGAACATTTAAACTGTATTTTGTAAAATATTTTCTGCGTTTCGTCCTGTTCGGATATTCATCTATCGTTTGCAAACGGTAAAGTGACACGATTGTGTTGAATTACATTTAAAACATTTTGCTTTAGACCCTTGTCCTTCGCGTGTTGTACAAAACACTACCATAGTGACACATTGACAAGCGCAATCCATCAAGACCCAGGACCAAGAGACAACGGAAAAAACGAAAGAAATAACACCATTTGTGTCTAGATCGTTTTATCCTATTTATCTATAAAAAGACCGGTTACACAGTGCGTCCATTATCATCTAAGGTGTTTACTTCTGCTACCGTTAAATCATTATTATTCTCCCGAACGTCTTAATGCCACTTAGAAATTGTTGTCCCATCTCTTTTTTTGTCGGATGTGCTGTATGGGAAATTGTACAGTTTTGTCGTGATTACGATCACATGAAAGAGTTACTTTAAATGTGTCTGCGTGTATATAATTATAAACGATAATTCTCTTCGCATTAGTTTTGTCCTTTCTACTGTTTTACATAGCAACATAGCTACAGACTCCCCATCAAACCCAATCGTTTCGATTAGTTAAAGGCAAGCAAAAGGTTCATAAAATCGATCACGTTGCAAGAGAGAGAGAGAGAGGAAGTTACGCTCTTCCTGCTTTTGCTTACGCCCACTTTCTTGTAGAACATTGCTCCATCGGTCAAATGCAGTAGAAAATGCTTCGCCAGTATGGTGCAATTGTCGTGGAACAAAAATAAAAAGGATTCACTCCTAAGCTGACAGTGCAGATCGATCGCGCACTCTAAACCCAAGAGGCCACCAAGGAAGATAAGATTTTGGAATGGATTATCTTATAACGTTTCGCTACCAAGGTACGAGGATGATCAACTTTCCTGTGAGGATTTGTTTTGTGTAGTTCTCTCCTTTATATACACACAACGTAAACAAACGCAAATCGGTTTGAACATACGGTGTGCCTGAATTTGTGACTTTCGTGTGAATTGTTTTTTTTTCTTCTTCAATACATTAAAGCTACTATTTTTTCTCTCTTGAAACTACACCCATACAACGAATAGATTTAATGGTACTTGGGTGCATTATGGGGGCTTACGTTTATTTCGTAGTATCTCTTACATCCAACGTTCTCTACCTAACAGGGGGTTTCCAATAAATATTTGCTCTTTTGTGTTGTGCGTTTATCACTACAACGAACTAGATATATCGGCTTGCATTCCTATCAAATAAAGTCATACGGTGACAATAATGTTGCACGAAATCATTCACAAAAGTAAATACAAAAAGCAAAATAAGCAAACAATCATGTTGCGCATATACTGTTGTACAGATTCTTTTGACATCGCGTTCGTCCCGTGGGGTGTTTTGTGCGTGGTACACCAATATTGCCATTCGAGAAACATTCTAAAACATGCTTTTCCTTTTTTTACAACAACACAATTCGAATCAAATAAAAGCACATCCAAACACAACATTGCTACTGACTATTTTTGCACGATTACAGTTTGCGGGTTGTTGTGTTTTCACTACTTTTCTTACAACACGCGGGTAGCGTTATGTTTTATTGTTTTTTTCATTCTTCTTCACAATAAATGCAAAAGAGGACTTAGTTGTGTCCAAATTACTTTCTTCAGTGACACTCGTATGTTACATCTATACGATAATTACGATACAGAATAGTAGAAATGCATCCCTAGTCCAATGAGCGTTATTAAATAAAATTATAATCGTAACTCTCGAATGTAATTAAAGATTTGTAGCATAGTTTTTGAAAAAAAAAACAAAGAATGATTCAAATTACGTAAATGTTATTGTGCAAATTTCCTCAACCGGTTCTTTTTCGAAGTTTGATTTGATTAAAAGAAAAGAAAAAAAGAAAAGTCTATCGGTAGTAACAGCATGGCAGCAGTTAAAGTACTCTCTATAATTGCTCTATAACCTGCGATTTCTGATTGCCCACACACTGACGGCTAACTGTTTCACCTTACTTCACCGGAAGATAATATTCATGGGCGCGTAAATTATACGCGAAACTGTATACTCTCGACAGTACGAAGCAAACGGGCGTTTGGAAGTAAATGGGAGGATAGAATAAAAGATGAAGAAGTTTGCCGAGATTGCGGACGCTGCGTAAAAACTGGAAACAGTAGACGTTTTAATCTAGCCATTTGAATAGTGTAGCGGTTTTCTTGTTTCAGAAAGCCAATACAGACGTTTTGGTCCTTACACGTTATACATAGTGACATATTTCTTTGTGCGCATATCTTGACGACCACCACTGTACTACCGTACCGTCCTTAGGGAGTTTTGTTTGAGGAAGAGCTAGACAATCGTTTGAAAACATCAAATATATGGATACTTTGGCGTAGCTTAACTTATCTGTTGGTCGGTTGTTGTTGTTGCTTTCTTGTTTCATCGCACTGCTAAGATTCGCTAACCAACATTTGTGCCGTGACCAATGGCTTGTTGCCGGGTGACTATTGTAGCCGTATGTAGTCGACTGTGCGGTGGCTGGTAAGCCTTGTTTTTTTGTTTGTTTTTTTTTTTGTTCGGAACACGACGCAACACTACATTTCGCGCCATGTTAACCTTAAGCTTCCGTTTCAGCGCCTTTCAAGCGTAACCGTGCGAAATCCTCAAATATAATATCATCATCCGGACAGTTGTCGTCGCTAAAAAGGTAGAAAAGGAGTGAAATTTAGTAAGAGACAAAAATAGATAAATGTTTTTAATTATTTTGGGATTCATTTTTAAATAATTTTATAGTAGTGAGATATGGCGTGGTAACAATTTCATTTCAATATACTAAAATCCCTATACAGTATACTCCACCACCCATCCACCAAACGCTCTGTGGTTCCCAGTATTAACACGGTAATTTCTGTAGCACTTGCGGCGAAAAAAGGTCAACCCATACGATATTCCCAAACCTACGAACAGAAGTACCCTTGAGGGATTGTACTAACTTTGTTTCGTTTGAATATTTCGAGTGTCCAACAAATGACCACTTGAAACCCTTGTCCACAACTTAACGATCTGCCTAGCCTCATTCAGGAGCAACACACTTTATTTATCCGAAAAATTAAAATAATATTACTTTCAAGTTTATATAATCGCCATGTAGTAAACCATTCACCTTATTTAGCATTAAATTCTAAAAATCCCCAAATGTATTGCCAAATGCTTACAACATTTTCATTTCGTAACAAATAGCTGTTTTAGTGACTCACTTACCCGTCGAGCTGGATTAGATTGGGACCATCCTCTTTGGCGGCATTTGCGTCACCATTATTACTGTTGGAGCCCATTTCGTGACCGGCCTGGTATGAATGTTTGCGATCGGCACTATTCACCGTTCGACCTGGTGATCGGTCTCCTATCACGGGTTCGTCGTCGTCCGGTTTCGGGTGCATGAGTATGAATGGCAACTCTGCTACTAAATCTCTGAAAAGTTTTAAATAAAGATTATGAAGCTCTTGGTGCATCACAATGCTGAAAGAAATAATTGAAGGCAATATAATTTACCCGCCGAGTGGAGTAATGCAAAGTTTAACCTTCACTTTATACTGCACTATAATGCCCAGGTTTTCTCGTTGTGAAGGATCAGCAATTCTGCACCAGCAAAAGCGAAAAGTTTTGGGAAAATATAAAATCATTATATTAAATTTGTCACGAAGTACAATATATGAAATATAATATAATCAAACAATCGTTAAATTAAGGAAAAGTTTAAGCAATAAGCTAAAATTAAATGGGACAACGAAATTATTACGGGAACTAAATGCATATAATGAACACTAATTAATATGAATATGTTAATAAATTTTCTATTGCAAACAAACTAGTAGTCTAAAGTACAATAATATTCAGCCACCTAACGCAAAAAGTTTAATATTAATGGCCGAATATACTGTCTTATGTATGGGATTTATACTATACTATTTGACCGGCCCAACCAAATTGATTTTAAAATATCAAATCGACTATAAAAATTACATTCAAAAAATCAACCGATATGAAAAAAAACAACGATTCAATCATCAACATTAATTTATCATTTCTACCTATATTTTCCATCCACCAGTGTGCGAGACCTGTGAATATGTTTAAACATTATTAGAAGTAGAAAAGCAGTGCAATACGAAGGAAAGGGAAGTGGTTAGGAGATGGGCAAGAGATACAAGCAACGACTATTTATGTGGTTAAGAATCACAAAACAAAAACTTTTGTTACGAAAAAAACGGGCCACATCCTCAACTAAGCGTGACGATATTTTGAAATCATTTAAACAAACGTTAAAATGTTAAGAAACATTTTCGAAAACACTAGTGAAGGAACCACATGATGAAACGAACAAAAACAGCACAAAAATAAATTATGTAAATTAATATGCACAACTGAAACCTAGCAGAATGTTACAACAGAACTCTAAAACAAGTAAATAATTTTTACAAATGAATGTATGGTTTATTAAAAACGAAAAATGTTTTCTTCTGTACCGAGAGCTTTAAATGTAAAAGCAAAAACCAAAACGATAAACACATAAAACGAACAAACAATAACGCATAAACGATAAATAGTAATTGAATGAATACGCATGTCCGTAAACAAATCGTTACAATGACGATAAAAAACATAACACAAAAAAAAACAAAGAAACAAAACAACGTACCCTCAATTGAGTGGGTTCTTAAACAAAAACAGTGCAACGAAGAACAACAACAGCACAGTGCTAGTAAGTAATAAAAAAACGCATAGTTCACCTACAAGGAAAGAGCAACAGGAATGTAGAAAACATAAAACCCTTTCAGGTGAACAAACGGTAACAATGAAGAAAAAAAAAAGAAACAAAAAATACACATGAGAAGAGACAAGAAAACGACACGAACGGCCAAGGGGCGATAGCCACCAGACAGACTGGTGAGAGACAGCTAGAAGGATCGTTGGGAGTGTGGCGGGCAAGAAAGAAAGTGTACGAGTGAAAGATGTATCAACAAACTTACAGCGTGCTCGAGGCCAGATTGGTGTCCTCGTGCTTCAGCTGCCCGTCAAGTGCCAGGCCCCACTTGTCTTTATTATTGGCCAGCAATGGCGTCAGCGTAAACACTTTCGAAAGCGTGAATCCGGGAGCAACCTGACATCCGTCTCTGTTGGTATGCATGCATATGTGTGTATGGGGGTAGGGGGAATGGTGTTTGACCGAATTGGGTTCGGAGTGTTAAAACAATGGATCGATGGAAAGGACGACGCGTAACGATCACACGTTACCGGGTTTTGAAGGTTGCGTAGTAGATGTGCGACACACACCCGGCCGCCAGAAGGCGAACAGGAAACACAGCAGACACGATCCCAAAATGGTTCACGTTGGACACATTTGAATACGGAAGGCAGGTACAGAATTGAACCGTACGGCGGAAAGACGCACAAATGTTATTGTTTCATGAGAGGAAACCGATGGATTTGATACAATAGCGCGTAAGAGCATCACATTTCGTTCGCAACATGAAAAGAAAAATAAACAGAGAAAGAGAGAGAGAGAACGAGAGCGGAAAAGAGAGAAGGGGCAATATAAGGACAATTAGTTTTCAAACGTTTTATGTTGATTTTTTTTTCGTGGAACTGATTCGATACAGAAACTGGTTTCTATCTATCGGCCGGGTGTACACCATCCGATTTGCTGTTGTATTTCATCGAACAATTTGCATACACAGACGCTCGTTGCAATCTATTCGGTATCGCTTGACATTAATCAATTTGTACCGGGAATTTCCGGATGGCATATCGATTTAATTGTGCACAGCAAAACGAAGACTGTAAAATTGAACAACAAAAACCTCTATCGACCATATATTAATGCATTAAAAATGCAAATTGATTCGATTTCAATTAAAGCATCGGATGTAGAGTAAAACACAATAAAGAAAAGCTGCGGATCTACTGTGCTTCAGCAGTAAGAATAATAAGTAAGTTTTCTTCATTTACATTGCCAATGTGTAAATATGGGCTGAATTGTGTTTTTTCCCTATACTTTCACAAACAATTCGAAGGATAATGTGTGTGCAGAAATAAACAAAATAAAACATATTTATGACATGGAGACGCCTGGTGCCACACGCGTAATATGCAGCGTGTGTCTATCTATCGCGCCGAACGCTCCCAAACCAGGCAAGCAAGCGGAATCGTAATGAAAACCAACTTCACTTCACATTACCAACATATAGCGCCAAGTATTATCGCTCTCCATCTATAACGTCATCAGCGGCTGGGGGCGACAAAACCGCACAGTCAAAACGTACGGTGCGAAATGAATTCGTTTCCCGCACGCGCAACTTGATGGAATGTGATGGTGGTCCGATTTTCATCGATTTCCTGCCGTGACCGATCCATCCATCGAGGGTATCGTAGGTCGGGTATGGGTAGTTGGTTGGTTGAGCTGGTTAAAAGCACAGGACGGCTCGTCGGAAACGAAAGCTAATCACTTGCGGCACGCACGTTAACGTCTCCTGTTTCTCAGCTCAGTGCAGACCCCGACGTAACAAACTCACTCAAGGGTGGTGTGTGCTTATATGCCTAGTTTCAGGTCGATTTTCGTGGGGCCAAACATTGTCTACGTTCTACTTGATTTGCTTTCCACAGGTCAGCATAAGGTTGGGTTTTGTGTGTATGTGTGTGCCACGACTTCGATGGGGAAGAGCTCATTCGTTCGCTAACATCTGTGTTGTTCATGCTTTCTCTTGGGTTAAGTTTTCTCCGGAAAGCCAACACGCATTAGCTTCCGTGGCACGTGTGTGTCGATGAATGATGCAGCGGTGGAATACTATCCCGTCACACTAAACTAGCAGATATATCTTTAGGACACGCCACACGATCATTCAACTGCCATTCAATCCGATTATGGTTGCTCCGATCCGCTATGAATGTGACGTTACTTATCAGCAGTATGTTTGGCCAAGAGTTTATTTTGAAAACTACTCATACACACACAGAGTGATGCCATCACCGGGATCGGAGGCGGGATATTGGCTTACATATCTGGAAAGAGTCCCCACAGCTAAAACCATTTCCGCTGATGTTCCACAAATATTTGAAACATGCCACATTCTGAAGCACAACCCGACCACACCATCATTGTCAGGGGTTCTGCAATCAAGAGAATGCTGAAAAGTTCATAAACCGCTACCCACTCAGGGTTGGTTTTGCTTTAGTTTGGAGGATGACATTTTCAGCGTATGCTTAGTAGTTGTGTCGCACCTGACCGATCTCTTAGACACACACGCACCCGGGAACAAGCTCGCAATTTGATTGTTAATAAGAGCATAGATATTTTACTTTTGTTTAGCAAATAGATATACAAATGATGACGTGACATGTACGATACGGTGGCTTGTAGAGACGTTATAGGAATGTTTTTTTTGTTTGGTTTAAAACTATGTGATAAATCAATGTTATTGAATAAACCATATTATTCATATTTTTATACATAATGTAGATACGTATTTCCATTTTTACAATAATATACTATTTTAAAGATGAAAATGTAAAAATAGAATCACTACTAGATTATTTATATATTGAAGTAAAATGTGAAACATATCCACCTTTAGGATTTCACCATCAAATGAATCCGCCATGTCAGTTGAGAAAGCTTTGACCAAGCTTTGAAAATGGAAAATATTCCGTACGCATTCCACTTCTACTAGAAAATAGTCCAGAAATTGTTTCTATTTTCTCATCCGAATTCAAAATCACTGTAAAACTGCGAGATAATTTCTTTGACATACAACATAAATTAACTGCAAAAACTTTACAGGTTCCTGTTTGTTTTAAAATTTACTTATATCGGTGACCGCTAGGTTGATCATAATTATCACAATGCGTTTGTTAACCATCGCCGAATGATTATTACTGGTTGCATAATACAACCATCACACGTGAAAGAAAACACACAAGCTATATTTTCTATTAATATCGGAATAGAATAATATAATTTGAACGAAACGAGAAAAATCTCTATTACCTGGTTTTTGGTTTTTAATTAAAAAAAATTGAAATTATTTCTCGATTATAAATTTCTTGATAGCAAATTGAGATAGAAGTGAAATCTGTCAGTTGAGAAAACTTCAGACGGAATAAGCGTGGAAAGAATTTAATAATGCAGGAAATTTCAACATAAACATCCTTTAAACATTTAAACAGAATCATGAACATCAATTCAAGCAAATGATTTTTAATAAATGTTACCATAATCGACAAATGACGTTGTAATACATTCAGGTAAGTTGCGAAATATGGTTATAAGGAACATATCATAAACATAGTTAGAACTAAGATTGGAAGAAAGAAAAANAAAAAATTGAAATTATTTCTCGATTATAAATTTCTTGATAGCAAATTGAGATAGAAGTGAAATCTGTCAGTTGAGAAAACTTCAGACGGAATAAGCGTGGAAAGAATTTAATAATGCAGGAAATTTCAACATAAACATCCTTTAAACATTTAAACAGAATTATGAACATCAATTCAAGCAAATGATTTTTAATAAATGTTACCATAATCGACAAATGACGTTGTAATACATTCAGGTAAGTTGCGAAATATGGTTATAAGGAACATATCATAAACATAGTTAGAACTAAGATTGGAAGAAAGAAAAAAAATCGACATCCAGAGCATATATCCTATCACCTTAACCAATGGAAGGAAATCCTATTTAAGGAAGTCTTGATGGAGTGTTATGTAGATTAAACTGGAAGGAATTGTTGTGTAGGTGTGTGTGTTACTACAATAGCTCTAATGTGAAGTGAAGCAACAAAGAATTTCCATTTGCTGGGGACACGCCATGAAGAGGGACTGGGCCTGGTTGTTCTATCCATTTAAGAGTACACTTTCAGTTTCGATTAAATGTTCACTTTTCTTGACCACCGCTACCATAACCACTCCCCTTTCACCAGTGTACAAATATGGCGCCATTTCGCTTACATCGTGCTGGACGCTAGATTTGTGTCCTCGTGCTTCAGCTGGCCATCCAGGGCAAGGCCGCGTTTGTGTTTGTTGTGCTTAAGCAGCGGTTTAATGGTGAACACTTTGGATAGGGTAAAGCCGGGACTGACGGAGTATTCTCTGTGGTGAATTGAACGATAGACAGATTAGATAGGCTGTGCGATGTTTAGCCATAGCAGATATGAAACGGCCAGACGTTTAAAACCTGTAAACGTTAGAAACCTGTATTGAGGAGGATTTGAAAATAACACGCTGAACAGAGAAAATGTGCCTTTCTCAACATTAAAAAAAAACATTCTTGAATGCTTTTCGTGACCTTTTACCAGTGGCTTATTTGCTTTCGCTCGATAACATTCTAATCGATGACGATGTGTACCATGTACCATTGTGTGAACTTTCTTCGAAACTGGCGGGCGCGCTTTCATTTTGCGATATGATTGCTGAAGCAGTACAATAACGCCCGATATGAAGAAACCATTTTTCCTCGCACTAGATTGCGATTATGTGCGTGTGGGTGTGTGTGTATGTATGACCTCCAAATGCGGAATGGAAACGATTTTCGATAAAGTTTACGTTGACCCCGACATTGTTCATAGGGTTCTCTTTCCGAACCTGTGAGCACCTTCGTCAGTGCGACCGAAAAAAAAGCGCTCGAACTACCAGAGTTTTTCCAGCAAACCCAACCGTTGACCAAGCCCCCAACAAACCGGGTGCAGAATAAATGGCTGCTTCTTCTACGGTTTCGGTACGGTTATCGATTTTCCGCAACGCTAGAGACAACGGTCTGAATTCTCAGGTCAAGCGCAATATCCTGCCGCAGTTCGTTTCGCAACGGAAAGGTTTAATTGAAAAATTTAATTGAGAATTGTTTTCGGTCCCTAGGACACCCGCTTGAACGTTTGCTAGCAGTAAAGTGCGATGTTAATAGCGTATTTGATAGACAGGGCACGACGCTTGATGTGTATACATAGTACCTGACGTTCCCGAACCGATGTTCCATCAATAAAGAAAAGCATTTAAGCTTCTTAGTAACTCGTACCCTTCTGTTTCAAAACTTTCCATTCATTCATTTTGTACAAGATTTCACGATTTGAACAAATTTGTTTAGAAGAGTAAACATAAAAGTCGATGATTAAACTTTTCTTGGAATGCAGGTAAACGCTTCCATTACTCAGCGATTTGATTTCAATTAGTGTAGTAACATTTGGAGTAACTTTTAATATGGATTCTTCCGAGAAGGAAACATCATCAACTTGAAAATCTCGCTAAACCGAACCAAAATCAATAACTTTCAACGCAATAACTTTTGAAAAGCAAAAGGAACAAGCGCGCTAAAATAATTGCAATCCATTTGAATCCAGCAAAAGTCATTAAAAATATAAGCTGTATTTCAAAACAAAAGCAACATGAAAGTTGAAGAATTGGCTTTGCATCGTGAAATACCTACGTGTGATAAGAAATTATACTTTTCACAGCTGTTATTAAAATAGAAGTGCATTTTAAATCACTCCTTTTACGTGTCTTTTTATATCTTTTCTGAATGTTCGCACCGCGGGGGGTTTGGTAGGACTTCACGTTGACCCTAAAATCGTGCAATCTCTGAAGAATCTGCATGCAATCGTAAAAAAATAAACTATTTCCTGCAACATTCCGCTTATTATCGCGTTGTGTTTAAGAGTGCACTGGACCTAGCATGGTTTCGGGCAATAACGTTACATACAACATCATGATGCAAAAAGCACCATGCAATGCTCATGCGACGACAACGCATCGTTAGCCTGGAGTAGAAATGGTATAAAAAAAACGCCAAGATTGTTCTACCGTCACATGACACAGCGCGTCACGTCACCAGGAAGCACACATAAACCATTCCGAGGCAAAAACGAAAACGCTTGAAGCACGGGTACAGCAGATTCGCACGTTAAGTCACTTTTACACTACCCGTGCTCTCATGTTACACGCTTCATGACGACATCCGTGCATTAGGTCCTTCACAGTCTTGAGAGCAACCGTAATCTGTTCCGCACGCAGCCAACGACTCAGCTTCCGGTAGGCGAGCCTTTATAGGTCCCTTCAGACGCAACTGTATCTACGCTTTTATGCTACATCGACGAGGACCAGCACCCTTCCATTTGCCATTTCCGTTGCATACGAAGAAGATTTTCAGGGAGCAAGAAAAAAATCCTTCCCACTCACATACACACACACACATACAGTCTGCTGTACGTATTCAATCCTTCAATTAAACCTGAGTGCTCTTCTGCGTTCTGGATGTTTAAGTAACGTCATAACAGCAACGGAAAACGGGATTGAAAGTTTTCTCAACCAACTGGTCCCGATCCCCAACAGAAAACGATTCCCACACTGACACACACATGATTACTATTCGGTCTCATTTTGTCCAATGGCAAGATGAGCAAAAGAAAAAAATAAACATGAAAACCTAGTTCTTTAGGAGTAGCTGTTGCACTGCCGGTTTTGTAAATGCGGTCAATGGTAAGTCATTTGGTGGAAATCAACCATGGAACACCAAACTGCAAACCACACCATTAAATTCATTTGAGATTTTTGTTGTTGTTGAATCCAGCGTTACGGATACGAACGACGATTGCAACAGGATGGTAAAACACCGGGTCGGTCGATTGATTTGTACAGATTTTTTGCACGAGCCATCACAGATCGGTGCAACGGATTACTTACTCGGATTCCACCTCCGCTACCGTGCACTTGTACTGTGCCGTCGAGAAGAGACAGATGTCCGCAAACTGCCGAACCGACACTTTGATTTTTTTAACTGTTTTACTTGAATTATTCGCTATATGTACATTCACCGACAAGCTTTCGCCGTGGTGGTAAAGCTGAAATGAATAGTAAAAAAAAAAACAAATGGAAAGTTAGTATAACAAATGAGAATCGGTTTCAAAAACATGGGATGAGTGTGCTTACCTCCTTATCCAGACTTGCCTCTAGGTGAATTTTATTTGGTTTCAGTATGTACTCTTTGCTAACCTCGATCGACGGCTGTTCACCAAGCTTCGAAGGTGCGTACATGATTTTCCTTATCGCTAACCGTACCGAGTTCCGTTTGTGCGGTTTGTCCTCCTGCGACTCGCCGACGAAGGCCTTGAGCTCGTAGTCTACGCCGCACGGTTTGCCGGTATCGCCCGGTGCCGGCTGCAGCGACACCGATGCCGGACAGTGTGGCGGCACCTCGAAGTAGAAGGGATAGGCGTTCGCGCCCAGCTTCCGTATCAGGCGCTCCTGCAGGCGGGTTAGCGGTCGATCCGTTTCCAGCGGTGGATAAATCTGGCAACGCAAAAAAAGTAAAATAAAAAAAAAACAGTAATATCATCAGTGGCACGAGAAAATCCAGCAAAGTGTGTACGGCAGATACCTCGGGACAAAAGAAAACGCGAAAGAGGAATGAAATAATTTATTTTCAATTACGTCTCCCGACGAAAACATGGCATGCCGCTGTTAGCCCGACGGCAAGGTCGCATCGCCGCAACATCGTTGCAGATTGCAAACAACTATGAAGCCTGTTACTAAATTGTGAAAAGAACGTTAACACACACAATGGATACTTAATTTAACCATCCTTTGTGTTCAGCTAAACTACAAAAGCTTCCTAAAGGCGATGTTCCTGCCTTCATTGGACGACTATTAGCTGAATAATCGCTCTTGTAGACAGTAAGTTAAATTATACTAGTATAATTTTACTGAGTGCGTTAATCACAAAGATTTGTTATAACTCATTTGCGATTTATCTCACACATAGGTATTTAAATCATGAAATCATGGATCATGAAAATCTCCTGAGTGAGTTGATGGTCGCCGCAAAGAGTTAATTCTTATGAATTTCAGCTAGTTAAGGAATTCACTCTTAAAAGCAACTCATTGACTCATTCATTCACTCACACACTGTGGTTTAAGGAAGAATTTGTTGTGCAGTAGTATCTTTCTTTGCTCGCCCTGAAGCAATTAATGGATACAGCGTCTCTTCATCTCATCACAAGAATTATGTGGAAATATTCAGCGACTTTTAATACGCAGCATGTTATGGGTTTTTGGAAAAAAAATATGTTAAAGACATTTTAAAATGAATGTGAATCAAACAATTAGGATCATAACCGGTTTTGTTTGACCTAAGCATGCAAACCATTACTTTAAACGGAAGAAAACCCTTTCAAGTGAATGAAATAGCATTTCCACAATCTAGCTATTAACAGGGTAGACTCAGAACTAACGACTACCGGTGCTTCATAAAAGCCTAACTTAAGCAATGCTAAACCATGCGTATTCGGGGTAACATTGCCGAGCCAATGTCGTAAAACAGGAACACGAATCAAATCACCTCCAAAATGGGATCCCATTAAAATAATATTTTTTTCCAACCTTCAAATGATAACCCGCGTACTACGCACACAGCAAAAGAAGGTCAATCTACTCAACGGCGTCCGTACTGTTTTGTTCAATCCAGTGCCAGTAATAAATGGAATGGCACAAAGGATCATAATAGCGCCAGTGAAACAAGATCCCTGTGCGAGAACACGTCATTATTGGTCATTTCATTGTGCATAACTGCGACAGTTAAGGAGAAGCGGTGATGGTTCTTGGGNTTTGTTCAATCCAGTGCCAGTAATAAATGGAATGGCACAAAGGATCATAATAGCGCCAGTGAAACAAGATCCCTGTGCGAGAACACGTCATTATTGGTCATTTCATTGTGCATAACTGCGACAGTTAAGGAAAAGCGGTGATGGTTCTTGGGTCCACGTGCCATAACACAACACGCGTACCGGGTTCTGCAAGGTGTACCTAACTAAATCAGTTTATATTTGCACGCTATCTTCGTGTCTGTATCGTCTGCGTCGTATTTTGCTGCTGCAAACCACGCAGTCAGTGTTGGTGAGCTTTAATTTACCTTATTTTCGCAGAATAATTATCCTTTTGCTATCGGTTTGTTTTATCCACTGATAGGTCCTGCGGTAGATTATGCGTAGCACCTTCTGTGGTGGCAAAATTACATTACAATCAAAACAATGCCCGAGCGAATTGCGTAATTAAACCATCGAGCGCGATAGGGCAATTTTTCTGCTAATCTATTTGCGAGGGTAATTGAATATACTTTTCGGTATTGCCGATTGTTTTGGACTGTGTTGGTTACTTTCTTGGTAGAAATTGTCACCGCATTGTTGGAGGCCACTATCTTGCTGCTTGCAATTCTTAGTGAAAGAATAAATGACAATCGCTGAACGTAATACTAGTAGGACTGAGCTTAATATTAATAGCGCTTGGAACGATAATGCCTAGGTATATGACGATATTAGATATTCGTTTGTTTCGTTGGTGTTCATTTATGTTTATTTTATTGCAATCGAAAGTCAGTTTAAGAAAATGAATTGTACAATCACGGGTGCGTGCAAAAAGGAACTGTTATTCGCTTAGACGTTCGTATAATTTACTTTTTAATACCTTTCGATACATTAAATTATTTAGGAATTCGAAAGTTTAAGAAATGTAACTCAAATAATGGAATACAAATTATAAATAAAAACTATTAATTCGTGTTGAATTTAAATAAAAAAAAACCAGCAGACTTAAGTAAAATTAAATAGTGAAAGGGAAAATGATTATGCGATATAAAATTAAGGATCGTTTTTGTTAAACTTTTTCTCTGCTGTTCTTCTGAAGCGTTCCAAGAACGAACGATTTCAAGCTTAACTCTGACTGTTGCATTTATCATTGATTGTACACAACCAGCGGTACGGCTTATGTGATGTACATAAAACTATTTGATTTATAATTCTGAATCGGCGATTTTTCATACGCAATAGATAGCTACTGCCAAAAACCAACATTCTTCTGTTTAGCATCGTTAGTGCGGCACAGACTAAATCTTCCATGAAATATGGAAGTCGTACCGTACCAAATCAGGTCAATAAAAACAGTGAAAACGAACAGTGAGTTAGTGTGAAGTTTTTTTTTTCTCTCAAGCAACATGAACAACAAAACAGTCACTCATCATTTTACTGGGCTCGTCTACCCATATGCACAATTTTTGGCCGTTAGCGGTAGACCGTACGAATTTATCCCCATGACGGATGCGTGCAACCGCAAGTGCTCCGGTAAATTTGTTTGCATCGCTTGGCATGCTTAAAACCACACAAAACACCCCCGACAACGTTCGGCGGATCAACATCCATTAAGAATATCGCGGAATGTGTTTGTATCACACTTACCAAATGCCGAGTGTTCATGCGTTCATCTCGTACAGCACAAAGCGGCAGTGTACAACGGTATAAAAAAGGCGCACCCAGTTTGTGCACACTTGCACACTAATGCTTTCGTTCCATTTTGCTAAAGAAACCATAAATTTTGATTACTTTCATGTGGCATTTTTCCGTTTTTGCTAACGTTTGTTGCGCCAGTCCGGGGTGGGATTTTCTTCACTCAGCGTAATGGAGATACACATTCCTGTGCCGTTCTGTGACAATAGGTACGTGTTGCTAGTCATCATACCGACGGTACATTGTAAATATAATTTGATAAAAATGAAACTTTAATGGCAATTGGGATTAGCACTATATTTTACAACTATTTCCCACCACTCGCACTGCTATGTGATCATCCGCATGTGAAAACAANCGTTCCATTTTGCTAAAGAAACCATAAATTTTGATTACTTTCATGTGGCATTTTTCCGTTTTTGCTAACGTTTGTTGCGCCAGTCCGGGGTGCGATTTTCTTCACTCAGCGTAATGGAGATACACATTCCTGTGCCGTTCTGTGACAATAGGTACGTGTTGCTAGTCATCATACCGACGGTACATTGTAAATATAATTTGATAAAAATGAAACTTTAATGGCAATTGGGATTAGCACTATATTTTACAACTATTTCCCACCACTCGCACTGCTATGTGATCATCCGTATGTGAAAACAAGACATTCCACTAGTAAAGCATTCTGTGGCGAGAGAGAAAAAAAAATCTCCAGACTACCATCAAATTAATCAGCACACAAAACTTTACATTTTGTGCTTCAGTAAGTAAGTGTTTTCCTTACCCAACAGAAATGGTGGGTAAAGCTACATCGTAAATCAAAATTACATCATTTGTGTTGATGTACACCGAACGTGCTTCAACCCCAGTGCTCCTTTTGCGGAAGGACAAAAACAAAGAACCACACATTACTTTCACGTAGTCAAGCCTGGCGCCGACCGTAAACTCTACCTTCTGTTGCCCTGGGTGTGTATGTTTGTTCGTACGTGATGGAGACGCATGGTGCCGCTAGTCGGCAATGACACGACGGTACCAGCGAATGAGGAAGATTTATTTCATGGATTTTAAACTTGTTTGTGTCGAATCAGATGGTCTCGCTGTACCGTGTTCTAAGGAAGAGTTTGTTGGGTAGCAGCGCTTTTGCTTGCCCGCCCCTGGGGGAATTAAAAGATACACATGTTTACTTTTTGTAAGTGCAAAACATCGACGCAATCCGACACACTCCGGTGCGTTTTGTCGTAGGAATGATTCTTACAAAATATGCTAAGTCACCGTGCCTCCGTTTGTGCGTTTGCGACGTAAGTTAACGAGCTTAATAAAAATGTTAACGCATTCCGGTCCAATTCCATGCACACTTTTTTCTTCTTTCTCTTCGACAGAACATTGACCTACAGATTCACATTCGTTTTAGCATACAGCGAGGTCGTGAGATGGGTTTGGATGCTGAATCCACTAACTACACCGACCTAGCCTATCAAACCGTATCTTTGTTTCATGAACTGAATCCCACGCTTGGTACGCCTTCCTTACATTTGTGTGTGGTTGCTTTCATCGACTCGGTTCCCGTTCGATTATTCAAGAGATTAAACGGTGCACATGCCCATACCAACCTGTTCCGATGCAAGATAAAGGTCCTTTCTGAAGGTTAGTCCCAGCACGTCCAGATCCTCACGCCCGTACCGGAAGGCGGCCAGTACGTGTCCAAAAACTTTTCTCTCCTTCACATAATCGGGATCTATCAGCACGACACCATCTACACCGTGCCGTTGTTTGTTGTTGATTTTGATGAAGATGGTCCAAGTGGTCGTACGTTAGTGGAAGGAGAAGAAAAACGGAGAAGAATGTGTAAGAGGACTTGTTGATTGTGCGGAACTTATTACACAGGCCCGCTCGTCCGGGGGCCCGAGCAAGTATGAACCGTTTTTTTTATTTATTCGAACGCTTACCTATCGGATCCACATGCGTAATGTGGTCGACGAAGTCACGTTTTCCCAAATAAACGGTGATTTTGCCATTTGATGAACTTTTCTTAAATACTCTAAAAGTAAAAAGAGAAAAATGCAGAGGAAATGGTAAGCAAACAGGAAACATTTTTCGAAATAATTATTAGACGGAAATAACATTATGAAACTTATCAAAAAAGAATTTCGTTTTTTAAGATACACATGAAGAAATTCTTTAAAGGTATTACTTTTTTATTTTTAGACTAATCCCTGTCATTTTAGACACACTTACCTTGTTGCCTGCTTTTTCGAACTACCCTCGTCAACGTCCGGATCAGGTGACGGTGCGGGAGATCTGGGTGATGATCCTTGCAGATGGGTATTCATTTCGAACCGGTTTCTAATTAGAGGCCACTGTGTAGCTTGGTCGAGTCTTAGCTTAACAGACAATTATCCTTTCGTTTTTGCTTTCCTTTCTCTCTTTTTTTTTTGGTTGGAAACACTTTTCACTTTCCGCTATTTCACACCACACGTGTCAGGCAACTAAAAGCCGAATCTTGTTAGTTTTCCATGCGGCTCGAATGTTTTGCTAACCATCACGAATGAAAACACATGAACACTACAGGTTAATTGCAATGTAAACATACACCGGACGCACGCACACTGTACGGAAAGTGGCAAATATTGTTTATACGTATGATCGAGGTTACAACACGTTTTACATTTACTATCGCTGATACACATATTAAAGTAACTATACGACGTATTTTAGCGAGAGATTGATTTAGAGCATACATACTGCACGGAAACGGATGATTAATCAGACACTTGCTTCCGGTAAGTATAAATTTATGTTAAAGTAGTAGATACTGTTTATCGTAATATATATGGTAATGTGTTCTTCTGTTCATATTAACAAGTTTCAAAAACACGTCACTTAGAAACAACGAGTGTACAAAAGCTACAATGAACAACAAAACAAGATGCTGTGTCCCTGAATTGGCTGTCGCGTGCCAAGACGAACAATGATTGTTTTACGCTTCGCTGATTTCAACACTATTCAAACACCATTACTCAAGCTGTATGCACACGGAACGCGGCTACACTAACAATTTTTGCCGACAAATTCACTCCACTGTGAGAAATAACTGCTTGCGATGACGTGCTGCCATAAATTTTGCCGCCAATGGTTGAAGTGTGTTGCTCCCGGTTCCATTGCAAGATTTGCAACAAATAACAAAGAGGCAAACGGCAAACACTAGACAAAAAAAAGGCTGTTGAATAGAGCCTATTCTTTGCTTACACGGGAGAGTGATTTTCTTTCGCCTTTCCGTACGCTATCATGTTTGCAAGGATGGCAGCATCACGATGGATTCATCGAAAGTATGCCACATAGTTTAGCTACCGACCATCGAACCCACACACACACACAATGGACGGTAAGAAGTTGAACAATTTTTTTTTCTTTTTCACACTCCTACTGCCCGGCTTTGGCGATGATATTTACACCAAGCATTTTTGTAGGAAATGCGAAATAAAGCAAAAACGAAATAAAGCTTAACTCCTTGTCAAGAAATTAAATTTCTCATCATTTTAAGTTGGATTTAGTTAAATAATTTCAACAAGTTGACCAGTTGGGGCGGCCCGGTGATGTATGTGATAAACGACGCCGGTCTACACGACGAGACTGGGTATCAAATCCCATCCTGCTACGTGGTAAAATAAGTCTTGATACAGCCTAACCGTTCTTAAAAAACAAAAAAAAAGTTGATAAGGACAATAAATGTTATCAAAACCTCCGCGATATCCTAACCTTTAAGAATGTATACTCTACTACTTGAAGGAGGTTGTAAAAATCTGCAATATCCAAATAATTTCATTCCTACACCAGCACTTCGAAATTCTTCAAATTTCCACATCAATCAGGGAAATGAAATGTACCAAATCACTGGAAAAAAAATTGTATTTCGATTTTGATCGCTTTTATCATTCTTCCTTGCTATCATCAGTAGAAAAATAGAACGAAGTGAGCAGGATGAAACGAAACATACACTACAAGAGCCTTTCGAATTCCTTGCCGGTGGAATTTAACACCTTCGCCCCGAGAAGAATGGTCTTCTCGTCGGAAAATTGCTGGGAAAAAGAGCAACATGTTTTATCATGCTCGGTTGCGTACTTGTAACCTTACCGATCGATCGATGTGTGTCCTTTCCGTTGCAGAAGGAAATCCCTGAGGAGAATCCCTAGCGGATAGCGTCA
Source organism: Anopheles parensis (assembly GCA_016254315.1). NCBI lineage: Eukaryota > Metazoa > Arthropoda > Insecta > Diptera > Culicidae > Anopheles > Anopheles parensis. Next base: position 20,746,263 of record CM028126.1, read on the forward strand.
CAAATTCAAAGCATTTAAGAAAATCACAATTTTCACGAAACATGTATTAACTTCATCAATCAATAAAAATATTGTGATGTGCATGGTTACACATGAAAATTAAATCTAAATACACAAAAACCTTTTAGATACGCTCTTTCAAAATAGATACCGAAACTCAGAAGAGTTATCGATAATGACACTTCATCTGGAAAGCACAGTTTCTAAGCTAAACCATGCCAAAACCTGTACAGAGCACTCTTGGAACCAAAGCGGCGTACAGATTCATCAGGCTACCAATCCATGCTATCACGTAGCGGTCTAATTGAATTAATTTTCCCCTTGATCGTACGGGCTTGGTGGTGGAAGATTTGGCGATCGTTACTAAATTTGAGCAGTAATTAATTTTCCAACGTTAACCACGTCATTGTTGGTCGGTTGGATGGTAGTTGCTGCCGTTCACTAAAGTGTGCTCACGGCGTACGCAGTGCCGTGAAGTGTCCTCACTGATGGTAGGCAGCAGGAGGCTTAACTGAATCTTGCTGATTAAAAGGGGTTTCGTACGAATCCCCAAAATTCCACGAGTGATTAATGAGCCTGAAGCTACATGCCGGTATTCTTCTCGATGCAGCTAACACAGCCAACCGGCGAACTGTGAGCGCTGACGATGGATTTTGGGGAGAAGCCTCTCGCGCTCAAGTGGACACTTTCGATAAAGCTGCCGGGAATGATGATGGGTGGCGGCAGCCAGACGATGTTTATTTATGACGGAAATGTCTGAAAAAGACAAGAGAAAATAATAACTCGCATTAGTGGATTTGTTGAGGAAAATTAAAAATATATATTTCACATTTTATTAATGTTCTGGATGGTTTATACTGTGGTAGGTAATCTGAGCAATATTTATTAGATTTAAAATGTACATCAGGAATAGAATTTCATTTTAAAGAGGAACGATGCTCAAAAAGGACAATCAAGAGTGATCCGTTCCATTATTTCATCGTGTAAATAATATTTATTTCTATTAACTACAGTAGAGCGCCGATTATCCGGGCATGTTGGGACTCAATGGTGGCGAGATAATCGAACAACACGGATAAAAGTTTCACAAGGTTTGGTTGACAGGTATGTGTTTTTATAATATATTTTAATATTTGCTCTTATTTTTCCTACATTTCAGTAGCTGTCCTTGCTGTCCATGAATTCTAACAACTCATCAACATACGATTTTGTAGATTTAACATCTATAGCGGTTTTCAGTCACCCATCTACTGATTCTGAATTAGATTCATCGTCCGTATTGCATCTTGTGTTTCTATAATAATACCTGTGTCGCTTTTAAATTCGTATCCAGGATAATTAGAATCAATTAGTATCCACTTCTCTGCGCTTTCTTCGCCTACATGTTCCAAATATGATAGTTTTAGGAAGATTCTTCCTAACCTTTAGTTTATACAATCCTTCAATTTCCGATGTTTCAAGACGGAAGTAGAGTTACATCCGGAATCTTCTCTCAAGTCTGAACCAATGAAAATATGGTATCAACAATAGCCATTTTTTCCAGAAATCTTTTAATCTTATACACAGTATACACATGTGTGTACGTCCTGTTCCTTGGAAAGTACGCACGAGTATATGTAAACGCATCTCAGATCTCATGCACTAAAAAAAACATGGCTGGATTTGATATGAAGAAGATGCATTTCAGGTGCACATCTCAGAAGAAGATGCATATTTCAGAAGCTGCACGGATAATGAGACAGCCGGATAAAAGGTACCCGGATAATCGGCGCTCCACTGTACAAGGTTTTCAAGCTCAAATGATACTTTTCAAAATGGATCGGAATATATTGAATTGGATGAGGAATCATTTTCATTTTCTGGATCTTGAAGAAAACTTTGTCGACTGAATCGAGTTCACCTTACACTAGACCGAAAAAGGAGAAATGTTTCCAATATTCGCATATTTCACTTCATTTCAAAAGAATCCAGAAATCACTCTCCAACCGTACCATTGGAACTCGAAATCCGTGAAAAATGTTTTATCATTTCTCATAGTATACAGACAAATTTCTTCTTCCACTTTTTTTAAACTATAAACTGAGGTTGAGGTTTTTTGGTAGACGCAATTTACCCGAATAGCTGGATAATAAAAAATTCCTGCATACGAGAAAATCATTCGTATGAGATTTGGTACCGTTTCTGTCGTGTGCCGCACAGTTAACTGAACGATGGTCCAATAAAACAATCAATCCTTATTAGCATGATTTAGTTGTTTTTTATTAATATGTAAAAACAAATCACTTAACAATGAGAAATGTACACCCGTCCAGGAATATGACATAAACAACAAAAATCATAGTAAATAAAAAAAGTAAATGTCACAAACAGTGTTCCACGTGCATGCACATTCATGAATAATTAAACGGTTTCAACCAGCCGATAATTTATGCAAGACACTATTTGTTGTGTATTTCGCATCGTTTTCACGCCCCTACATACCCCATTGCTGCCACGTGTGACCCTAACACTTCAACAAACATCAAAAACCATTTCAACCTTTCGAACGATGATAAATTCGTGCACCGGTTTTTCACTCTACTATAATCCTTCACGTAATCAGTACCGGGGCAGAGCAGAAACCCTACCAGAGAGAAGTCTGTGTGGTTTATAGTAAAAAAAAAAGAAAACACCAAACAGGAGGAGAGACCATTGCACGGACTTCCGGAGCGGCGCCAGTCGGGCGCATGCAGCAAAAGAAATCCCCAAAGCCATCGCATGTCACGTGTCCTTTTTATCCCTTTACACTGCTGTGTGGACACAAACACACATACAACAGAGGTCAGAGATAGACGCTTCGACATTACTACTATGCCCTCGCATGGTGCAAATATAAAAGGGTTTACCGGGATACGATCGTGCGGAGTATCAAATTGAAAAATGCAATGAAAACAGAAAAAAATGACACACGAAATAGGCGCTCCCTCGCATGGAGCGATAAACACAGTGCACTGACAAGGGCCTTCTTCTGCAATAGGAGCGTTCAATTTGCTGTTGCTGCTGCGTTCGACTGTTCCCTTCGAACACACTTGGTGATTTGATGTTCTCTAATGGCAGTGTTTTCTCGGTTTGATCATTCTGCGTATGTGAAAACTGTATCCTACATTCAAAATCACCAAGCGGGTTGGTACCCGGAAAATTGTTTTCACTCGAATTACGGTTCCAAGCAATTGAGGTCGGTGTGTCGGACAGGATCGAAAAGTGTCGCAATTCGCTGCTATCACGTGCAATTCTATATCATCCCACCTACATTCCTAGCTACTTTTTGCTACCATCCCGTGCTGACCTAGATACTCAGATATCTTCTTCTGCGTGTGTGCTTTTCACACCAGCACAGCTAAATCGACAACTATTCGCACAAATTCGTTACCCGATACAGTAAACTCACACTCTACACAACCCGTTGGAAGATGGGGTTTTTTTTTCTTTTCTTTTTGTGCACTACTGATGGTGTTTGCACTTTCAACGGATGACGGAGAAGCGATTGTCCTGGTTTCACTTGCCATTTTGTTTGAAATGGATTTCATTCCAGTCCACCAGCATCATTAATACAATCTTTCCCCCGTCGATCGTACAATAACCTTTATCCTACATGGTACAAAAGCACGCAGAACACTACTACACACATGGCTGCACAACGGATGCGTCAAAGTGTGTGCGTATTCTCAACTACGCCAAAGCAAAAGGACGATAAAGAACTGGAAACATTGCATCAATTCTAAGCGACTGGAACTTCGCTTGAGTGAAGAAATTTAGCGAAGAAGATCTTTGTGCGGACAATCACATCCGAGGAGCACAGTCGGCGGAGTATGTGTATCTTTTCTATTTGGGGGAAAGAAAGCACTTTAATCGTAATCTAGAAGAAGAAAAAATTCTCGCATCACACAGCACGACATTGTAAAACGCGAGGAAAATTGTAAAAATAAAAAGAAAGAAATATATACCACGTTAATGTTTTGGTCTCGACAATACCCCAAGGAGCGGATGATGAACATCATAGTGGCTTCGTTTTAATATCGGTGTAAATCGAGCACATTTTTAAGGATGAACGGACGAAATGAATGAATCCATTGTACTTGCTTATTAAGATTGATAAACTGCACACAGTAGCGTACAATTTCCCTGTGACGGTAAACAATATTGGATCAGTCTGAAACATGCAGTTGTTTACAAACGAGATTGTTACGGCAAAAACATGTTTATCTAAAGAGTTCTTAAAGTACAATTCTAGCCAGGATACGCTCTAAGATCATGATCTCAAAAAACAAACTGAAAACACACGACGTCCTAGTTTTTGGTAGAACAGCAGACAAAAAACATTTCCTACGAAATAAACACAAAGGAAAAACTAACTACGAAATAAACACAAAGGAAAAACTAACTACGAAAAGACACAGAGCGAAAGGACACGGAGCGAAAGGACAGTCAGAAGAAGAAGAAGAACAGCAAAGCAAAGGACGAACAATGGGATCGATTGTTCAAAACAGTATATAAGAGGAACATTTGAGAGGAACTAGTTAGTCAAGATTTAACGTGCCAAGCGCGAGCGTCGAGTGTGTCGAATAAGCAATAAACGAAAACCTCACAGCCGTGAAAGTTTATATGTTTTCTTCAAAACAGAGATTTAGTTAGAACTATTCTTTGTCTCAGAACATAATATTTGACCGAGATTTTGGTATTGATCACGGTAGACTCATCTTTATCGTCAGACTAACAAACTAAAAAAAAAACGAAATATGTTCTATTTGTTTAAATACTCTTCTGAATGTGTATTGATCGATGTCTTTGTAACAACATGCTCGATATCACAGTAAAGCGATTATACATTTTAATAAATTGTAATACTACTTACAAAACTAATAAGCTGGAAAAGAGCCATAAAGACGTATTCCTAGGATATTCAGGGTATCACAGATTTTTAAGAAAAACTTTAACCTTTCCAGTTGAGAATTTCGTTTGAGACGTGTGAGAGCTTCCGACTCGCCCTATTTTTTTTTCGCCAACCCAATCAATTGTTTGTTTACATGTTTGCTATTAAATATTACTGGTAACTCCTTAGATATACGGTACGCGGGACAGTACCGATTGAAAAGGAAAATAGTATTAGTCAAAACGCACTTGCGTATGGTTTTGAAGAAAAAACAATCCATTGATATTACAGGGGTCCTTGGTTCTTCATATCATTAGTTGGAAAACGGACTTCTGCTCGGACTCTGTTACGTGTGTTCTGTCGTTTTTCGGGGCCCCTCCAAGAAAATATTAGGTACAACCGCTGCTTCGAGGCCCCCTGTCAGCTCGAGCCCCCCCCCCCCCGTCGCTTACTTTGCGTACCGCTTGATACGCACCTGCCTAAAATACTGATTGCGTTACGAAAGAAGACGACGTTATAACTTTCAAGTATTAACGATATTACACCTGCGTTCGATAAATGCGAAAATTCAAGATACGAGATCATAACATTTCAATGACATTTCAATGCATTTCTACAAGAAAACAGCTTTGAGATATGACGCACGGTTACAGAAAGAATCGTGTCTCGAAATACTATGAACCCCCACTGTACTTTCATCTTATCTACAAGCAGAAACGAGCTATTAGTCAATTCAGAGCCCTTTGGTAATGAAGATTGCTAAATAGATTTGAACCCAAGGCGTATCTTCCAGGATGATTTATTCATTAGATTTAAATTTAGATTCATTCTATCTATAACAAATCTAAATTAAATCAAGTTACATGTATATACGTAGGCTGCTATTTATATTTCTGACCTGATTATGAAAGGGCAAATATTTATCATCAAAAATGGTTTTATTGTTTTTCGAAGTATTCTCCACTATGATCAATACACTTTTGCATGCGCATGCTTTTGACCACGCATTTTTTTCTTAATGTGCGCAAATAAAAAGAAGTCATTGGGTGCCAACTCAGGGCTGTAGGGCGGATGACCCATCAACTCGACGATCAACTCAACTCCTTGCACCAATCGACGCGAGCCTTTTTTTGAAGGATTGTCAAATTGTGCGGGATCCAACGACAGCAAACCTTTTTTACGCCCAGGTGTTTGTGCAAAATAGTGTTTATGCTGGTGGAAGAAATGCCCAAAGATACCTCTATCTCACGGTATGTCACATGACGATCTTGTGCAATTAGTTTTCTAACGGCATCAATGTTCTCAGGCACAACGGCCGTTTTTGGACGACCTTCACGAAATTCGTCACTGAGCGAGCTTCGGCCACGACTAAATTCATTATACCACTTCTTAACAGTCGTATAGGATGGTGCTTTATCGCCATACAAAAATTTGAGTTCATCAAAACAATCTTGCCTAGATAGTGCCCGTCGAAAGTTGTGAAAAATGATCGTACGAAAATGTTCACGGGTCAACTCCATGCTTTTGCCAAACGGATTTTTTTCAAGTCAATGTAATCATCACAAATGATGGTCGTACGTCAAAACGTTGTGAGTATGATTATGCTCCAAAATGTCAAACTTTCGAATAAAAATGTCAGATTCGATCAGGCCACCCTTATTGTAGCCTAGGCCAGAAATATATGTAGTACCCCTCGTATACCCTTAGCGAGCTGCCCGCTGGTGTATGTGTTAAACAGCGATAGGACCAACGGCGTTCTAAACGACAGAACCGGGGATCAAATCCCATACGGATCGTCCCCCCGTAGCAAGGACTGACTGCTACGTGGTAAAATAAGTCTCGTAAGCCAGAAATGGCCGACGTGGCCTTAGAGGTCGTTAAGCCAAGAAAGCAGAGAAGACATATCCTTGAAGTATGGTAAACCATTCCCAAAACCAGCAGGTAATAATCGCTACGTGTCTATCGCATAAAACCTTTACGAGATCAATCATTATCGTCTTAATATATTTACTTGACATTAATCGACTTAGTTACGTCGTCATTCTTTCGAACGTTTACTGCACTGTTTAATAAACGATATTTGTAATTATAATTAAATTCATTTACCAAGTTTCATTAGATTTCTCGTGTTATAGATTTTTCCTACAAAATTGATTTTTTCCAAAAAGCTATACCATTTCGTCCACTGGATGGTTAACAGATAAGAAATAGCTATCCAACCTTTCAATTTATTTTATTCATGGTACTGTTTTTTATCCCATCATTTGTCCCATCATGGCACCATTATATTTGGCAAAAGGTTGATAAAGGTTTGGGCCATATATTGCAAACCAATTTCATCGGCAAACGGCTACTTGCTACTGCTCAAAAAACAATACTGTCCAAATAAGCAGTATGTCTTCTGTTGTTTTGCGCCAAAAACAAAACCCCCGAAAACGAATCACCCTATCACCAGGTACGAGATGCTCACCTGAACACGACACCATCACACTATCAAACTCATGTTCTCGAACCAGTAACTGGATATCGTAGGCCAGGGCCAGCTAGGGTAACCCTACCAGGACCAAGAATCAACACGCAACACGCCGACGAGACTACAAACGATCTGAGTTGCAGACCGGTCGAAAGTGATCATCAGGCGATGGACCGTGTCGGTCGCTACAAATGGGTGCGCCTTTTCCAAGTGAGCATATTGTACCAGACGATGAGTAGTGGAGTTGGCAGCAGAACACACATATGCACGGAGCTTAATCACAAACACATGTACGCCTTTGTAGGCCAGGTCACGTTTCGACCGGATCCGTACGCAAACCAACTCAACCAAAACCCACCACCCCTCCGTACCAAAGAACCTCAGCATACCAACAGCCAACCCGAGGACCGGGGACGCTCCCGTGCAATCAAGTTCACAGAAAGATTATGAAACATCCGGACCCATTTGTCCGTGTGGAGTGTGTTGTTCTTGTCCCTGAGGGATATTTTCCGGATGCATAGGATGGATTGGATATGAGGAAATATTTGGGAAAAGCCAGAATAGACCCGTGGGTGTCTCCGGAGAAGGCCGAAATTGAACCCAAGATGGAGCACGTAACTGTCAACAAGATGACCAACTAGCCTGAACCAGCCACATGACATGTCCAGTGTCAAAACACATAAAGGCACCTAATGTTTTGGGACGAACGAGACACACACACACTGATGTCATCCAAAACCTTTTCGTTCGTCGTTTGTGGGAAACTTTACTCAATAGGATCAAAAAGATGAGCTACAGGTTTTTGAGAGCAACTTTGCTCCACCATCAAACACACACAAAAAAAATACCCTTATCATTTTGTCATTTTTTAACTACCGCAAACAATCTCTTGCCCAGTTTTCGGGTCTGTTTACCCCGTGCATACCACCGAACGGAAATTAATTATTTTTAATACTTTTCCCTTACCTCTCAAAGGGAATTATTTATTACCGTAGGGGGGAACTAAGTAAAATTCTGAAGAAATCAAAAATTCCCATATTAAGAGAAATTTAATAGACAAAAAGAGTATTTTAACTTTCTACAGGTTGACATATACCTAGATATTTATATTCGTCAGCATAACTATTATACGCACAGGATATTTATGTTCATAAATGGTGTGTTAACAGTGACGATTGTATTTATCTATTTATTCGTACTAAACTATGCGTTACGTCTTGTTTAGGGAAAAATCCATTTTGATACAGTCCTAAACATAGAATTGCACAAGTATTAATTGTGATATGTATCTCGTATCTGCTTCGGAACAGTAACAAGCGTCATTATTGTTATTTCTCTAGTGAATACTACCGGGCCATACATTATCAGCGCTAACTTATTGTTGTAACTTTCCTTAATCATCCACACGTCTTACATTCTCCTTAAGGAATAGATTCGTGCGTGGCGTAACATACCCGCAATTTCTTGACAGATTGACCATAATATATGATTCCCTACGCAAAGTCTATGGACTTTACATGCTGTTTGATTAAATTTGAGTAAAATAAGTATTTTTTTCTTTTAATTTAATTATCCATATACAACCAGTGTATACATATGAATATTACTTAACAAAAAGGTTGATCTTAACTATATTAACTGATTTAATAAATAAACTACTATTAAATAGACAATTTACACATAATTATAGCGGATCAGGATGACGCATTAGACGAAATGGATACAACTTGCAACGTCATTCGTTCATTTACGATTGCATAAGTATTTACCATGGTGGAAGAATGATGACCAGTGCTAAATCATTCTCGTGGTGTTACAGCATACTAAACAAAAAATTAGTACTTAAGTTAAGTTACTTGGCTACAAACAAACTATTTATTTGTTGTAACTTTATTAATCAAATAAATCATTTTCCATCATTTCACTAAGAATACAAAAACCCTGTATTTCACGAACACATACAGCGCTAGACAAAAGTGAAGAGGAAATGAAAGCGATTCGACAATAATTGAAAATATTAGGAATGACTACCGGGCGCCACAAAAAGGGTATAACTCATTTTGGAACGTTGGTTTAAACCCAACTTGGCATCGTTCCCAAATGCACTGTACGGACCAGCCAGTACCATGGATTCGATGTAGCAAACGATTCGGGAAAAAAACATTCCAAAAAACATCCTTTAGCAGACACTCGGTACACCCTTTCCCCTTAGACCTGGTGCTCATTTACTTTCCACTCACGGCAAGACGTCGCGCGACGTGTACGGAACATTAATCACCCAGGCGCATAACAGTGCAATGCCCTTTAACCTCCGGTGTGCGGCTTCCGTTGTTGCCCTAGCCAACAGATGGTAGCACTGAACTGGGTCACTGGATATATATTTCTCGGCGCCGGTAAAGCGTGTCTTCAGCTTTCAGTCCAACCACTCCACAACATATCCTTGGCTCGTTTTACAAAGAACATGATGCGGCAGATCCGTAGTCCATAAATTGCTTCCCTTATCGGAGCTTTTGCAAAATAAGACACTCCTCCTGCCTGTTCGGAAGTCACATTACGATCACAAAGTGGATGAAAGCGAGAGAGAAAGGGTCGCGGATGAACCATATTTAAAAAAAACGAGCAGCTTTAAAACAATCACAAATATTATGAGGATTACTCTAAGCTACTTGGGGGAGAGGTTTGCTTTTTCATAATCAAATAGACATCTCTACCCAGCTTTAAATTTATGCATAATGCGGTTAAATCCTGTGCAAGATTCTAATAAAATAAAAATCCGTCCATTTATGTCTTCTAAATGATTCAATTGACGAAAATGGGAAAACAAGGCGTGAATTCTATGCACATAGCTTATTCTTTAATTTCTTAATTAGTTTGGATTTTATATATTAAATGTAATGTATTCTTTTTCATTTAGTTTTTTCTTACATTATAAAATAAAAATAAAGAAATAAAAATGATAAGTTACTATTAAAAAAGGTTATATTCTGTTTTCAAAATATTTTCACAGTTGAATAGCATCTGAAGTGAAATATTTTCCAGTTAAACATTACATTCGCCACTGTTTTGTATTATTTAAGTTAGTTGCGCTTGCATTTATGCAATGCGCCCAACACTCGTAGTCGAAGTGTAAGGTTTTTTTTATATCGAGTCTCTATTAAATTATCCGTTTTTTCTTCACTCTCTTAACCACTGTTACCACTTTACAACCCACCCATATTAGCCTTAACGAGTCATAAAAAAAAGCAAGATGAAAATATGAAACCATTCATAAATGTCATCCGATCATTGAATTTTATTAAATGGTTTCAATACAAATTGAAATCAATTCCTTTCCATTTCTCTCCATGCAATGTGCAAAATGTCATGGAACGTGCCCGGTTTGTGTAGTTGCGCAACGAAATAAACACTTGCGGCAGTAATTATTATTAATTGCTTCTGTACGATGTATCATCACCGTGTAAAAAGCTTGTTATTTTTTTTCTTCAACTTATTTGTTTGATTCTATTAATGATTTCACGTGTACTGAAGCTTTTTATGCCATATAAGCAAAGTCCATTGAACATGAACATATTTTCAAGAAAAATCACAAACAAGCAAAACAGCAAAAGGTCGGATAAACGTAATAAACAAAACTACATTTTAATAAATCACTGTAATAGAAAAAAAAATACTGTTACGGTCGATAGATTGAACCGGATGGATTGAAGAAATCAGCCAAAAAAAGGTTTATACGAAATAACCGATCACATCCCATCCGATTTGGAATCTAATTTTATCTGCAAATCTATTGGTAATGCACGAATGTGACCTTCTCATGGGAAAATCGTATCAACCGTATCCTAACGGAAATGGACTTTTAATCTACGAGACGACTTTCTCCGTTATTATTGCATTAAGGGAACCATCCGTTATCGGCCCTTTCGGGGAGCTGCGCATATTATCGAGGGACTGATCTAAAACTAAAACTAATATATTCGCATAAGGAAATGGAAAGTGAGAAAGGCTCTTTTTCTTCTATAGAATAAGATTTGTTTTGTGAATATGGAAGTTGATTTTCTGATTGTGCACTGTAATCAAATCAACGCTAGTATCTTAACGAATAGGATTCCGCCCAATTACCATCATTTCTCATCTCAGCACAGACAAACAACCGCTGCACCTCTGCAAATGCCAGACACGAAATTACTATTCCGGGTAGTTCGCATCCATCACCATGGCCGTGTATCCATCAGATTGTTATGTGGGATTTATATCATTATCGGTTCTCGAGAACACTTCCAAGCAGTTGATTGCAAAACCAAGCCGTACCATCAATCGCCATCACGCAAAAACCAACTACACCTCTAGCAATGCATCACAGTGGCTGCAAAATCTAAAGCGCCAAATGGGACAGAAATCAAACTCAAGAGGACGATGCAAATCGTCCTCGAATTCAATTTATGTACAACCTCCGGCAACAAGTTTCGCACCCCGCCTGTTGTGTCGTTCGACTACTGCTACTGTGGCGCGTAGTTCCGTGCGATGCGATTGTGCTGCGGAGTGTGCTAGCCAACAAAACCGGAACGACCGAAACCATCAAATACCTGTTCTAGTGAATCATCATATGGAGTACAACGATATCCACCGGGCAGACGGACGAAACGTGGAATAGTAATATTCTGACACTATCGAATAGAGCGGCACGGATGGTGCATGCACCGATGAGAATTTAATCAAATTGTTCGCCATTCCATCTTGATCAATGTTAATAACGATTTAATATGTGTATTCCAAAGAACTGAGCTCGCGTTCTATCACTTTGCATATTTTCAATATCCCTTCATCAACTCGCAACGATGCGACCAACAACTATGCGCATGAAAGAAAAACGAAAAATAAACAACGCAAAAGTACATTTATTTTAAAATTATTACTCAGACATAGTTTTCCATAATCTGCATGGAATATAGACAGGAACTTCGTCATAGAGTTTTACGGCGGAACTAATTTTAAATGATGAATTTTCAAACGAAATTTGTAAGCTTTACTTCCCGGAAACTGAGACGACTCACGAATGTTGGTTTTACCAATCTACATCATCGGTGCAAGTTAAAACGGAACGAGCAAAATTCGCTCAGCCAAGACACGACCTTAAGTGC
>CM028126.1:20782863-20793557 GCA_016254315.1 Anopheles parensis
CAAATGATGGTCGTACGTCAAAACGTTGTGAGTATGATTATGCTCCAAAATGTCAAACTTTCGAATAAAAATGTCAGATTCGATCAGGCCACCCTTATTGTAGCCTAGGCCAGAAATATATGTAGTACCCCTCGTATACCCTTAGCGAGCTGCCCGCTGGTGTATGTGTTAAACAGCGATAGGACCAACGGCGTTCTAAACGACAGAACCGGGGATCAAATCCCATACGGATCGTCCCCCCGTAGCAAGGACTGACTGCTACGTGGTAAAATAAGTCTCGTAAGCCAGAAATGGCCGACGTGGCCTTAGAGGTCGTTAAGCCAAGAAAGCAGAGAAGACATATCCTTGAAGTATGGTAAACCATTCCCAAAACCAGCAGGTAATAATCGCTACGTGTCTATCGCATAAAACCTTTACGAGATCAATCATTATCGTCTTAATATATTTACTTGACATTAATCGACTTAGTTACGTCGTCATTCTTTCGAACGTTTACTGCACTGTTTAATAAACGATATTTGTAATTATAATTAAATTCATTTACCAAGTTTCATTAGATTTCTCGTGTTATAGATTTTTCCTACAAAATTGATTTTTTCCAAAAAGCTATACCATTTCGTCCACTGGATGGTTAACAGATAAGAAATAGCTATCCAACCTTTCAATTTATTTTATTCATGGTACTGTTTTTTATCCCATCATTTGTCCCATCATGGCACCATTATATTTGGCAAAAGGTTGATAAAGGTTTGGGCCATATATTGCAAACCAATTTCATCGGCAAACGGCTACTTGCTACTGCTCAAAAAACAATACTGTCCAAATAAGCAGTATGTCTTCTGTTGTTTTGCGCCAAAAACAAAACCCCCGAAAACGAATCACCCTATCACCAGGTACGAGATGCTCACCTGAACACGACACCATCACACTATCAAACTCATGTTCTCGAACCAGTAACTGGATATCGTAGGCCAGGGCCAGCTAGGGTAACCCTACCAGGACCAAGAATCAACACGCAACACGCCGACGAGACTACAAACGATCTGAGTTGCAGACCGGTCGAAAGTGATCATCAGGCGATGGACCGTGTCGGTCGCTACAAATGGGTGCGCCTTTTCCAAGTGAGCATATTGTACCAGACGATGAGTAGTGGAGTTGGCAGCAGAACACACATATGCACGGAGCTTAATCACAAACACATGTACGCCTTTGTAGGCCAGGTCACGTTTCGACCGGATCCGTACGCAAACCAACTCAACCAAAACCCACCACCCCTCCGTACCAAAGAACCTCAGCATACCAACAGCCAACCCGAGGACCGGGGACGCTCCCGTGCAATCAAGTTCACAGAAAGATTATGAAACATCCGGACCCATTTGTCCGTGTGGAGTGTGTTGTTCTTGTCCCTGAGGGATATTTTCCGGATGCATAGGATGGATTGGATATGAGGAAATATTTGGGAAAAGCCAGAATAGACCCGTGGGTGTCTCCGGAGAAGGCCGAAATTGAACCCAAGATGGAGCACGTAACTGTCAACAAGATGACCAACTAGCCTGAACCAGCCACATGACATGTCCAGTGTCAAAACACATAAAGGCACCTAATGTTTTGGGACGAACGAGACACACACACACTGATGTCATCCAAAACCTTTTCGTTCGTCGTTTGTGGGAAACTTTACTCAATAGGATCAAAAAGATGAGCTACAGGTTTTTGAGAGCAACTTTGCTCCACCATCAAACACACACAAAAAAAATACCCTTATCATTTTGTCATTTTTTAACTACCGCAAACAATCTCTTGCCCAGTTTTCGGGTCTGTTTACCCCGTGCATACCACCGAACGGAAATTAATTATTTTTAATACTTTTCCCTTACCTCTCAAAGGGAATTATTTATTACCGTAGGGGGGAACTAAGTAAAATTCTGAAGAAATCAAAAATTCCCATATTAAGAGAAATTTAATAGACAAAAAGAGTATTTTAACTTTCTACAGGTTGACATATACCTAGATATTTATATTCGTCAGCATAACTATTATACGCACAGGATATTTATGTTCATAAATGGTGTGTTAACAGTGACGATTGTATTTATCTATTTATTCGTACTAAACTATGCGTTACGTCTTGTTTAGGGAAAAATCCATTTTGATACAGTCCTAAACATAGAATTGCACAAGTATTAATTGTGATATGTATCTCGTATCTGCTTCGGAACAGTAACAAGCGTCATTATTGTTATTTCTCTAGTGAATACTACCGGGCCATACATTATCAGCGCTAACTTATTGTTGTAACTTTCCTTAATCATCCACACGTCTTACATTCTCCTTAAGGAATAGATTCGTGCGTGGCGTAACATACCCGCAATTTCTTGACAGATTGACCATAATATATGATTCCCTACGCAAAGTCTATGGACTTTACATGCTGTTTGATTAAATTTGAGTAAAATAAGTATTTTTTTCTTTTAATTTAATTATCCATATACAACCAGTGTATACATATGAATATTACTTAACAAAAAGGTTGATCTTAACTATATTAACTGATTTAATAAATAAACTACTATTAAATAGACAATTTACACATAATTATAGCGGATCAGGATGACGCATTAGACGAAATGGATACAACTTGCAACGTCATTCGTTCATTTACGATTGCATAAGTATTTACCATGGTGGAAGAATGATGACCAGTGCTAAATCATTCTCGTGGTGTTACAGCATACTAAACAAAAAATTAGTACTTAAGTTAAGTTACTTGGCTACAAACAAACTATTTATTTGTTGTAACTTTATTAATCAAATAAATCATTTTCCATCATTTCACTAAGAATACAAAAACCCTGTATTTCACGAACACATACAGCGCTAGACAAAAGTGAAGAGGAAATGAAAGCGATTCGACAATAATTGAAAATATTAGGAATGACTACCGGGCGCCACAAAAAGGGTATAACTCATTTTGGAACGTTGGTTTAAACCCAACTTGGCATCGTTCCCAAATGCACTGTACGGACCAGCCAGTACCATGGATTCGATGTAGCAAACGATTCGGGAAAAAAACATTCCAAAAAACATCCTTTAGCAGACACTCGGTACACCCTTTCCCCTTAGACCTGGTGCTCATTTACTTTCCACTCACGGCAAGACGTCGCGCGACGTGTACGGAACATTAATCACCCAGGCGCATAACAGTGCAATGCCCTTTAACCTCCGGTGTGCGGCTTCCGTTGTTGCCCTAGCCAACAGATGGTAGCACTGAACTGGGTCACTGGATATATATTTCTCGGCGCCGGTAAAGCGTGTCTTCAGCTTTCAGTCCAACCACTCCACAACATATCCTTGGCTCGTTTTACAAAGAACATGATGCGGCAGATCCGTAGTCCATAAATTGCTTCCCTTATCGGAGCTTTTGCAAAATAAGACACTCCTCCTGCCTGTTCGGAAGTCACATTACGATCACAAAGTGGATGAAAGCGAGAGAGAAAGGGTCGCGGATGAACCATATTTAAAAAAAACGAGCAGCTTTAAAACAATCACAAATATTATGAGGATTACTCTAAGCTACTTGGGGGAGAGGTTTGCTTTTTCATAATCAAATAGACATCTCTACCCAGCTTTAAATTTATGCATAATGCGGTTAAATCCTGTGCAAGATTCTAATAAAATAAAAATCCGTCCATTTATGTCTTCTAAATGATTCAATTGACGAAAATGGGAAAACAAGGCGTGAATTCTATGCACATAGCTTATTCTTTAATTTCTTAATTAGTTTGGATTTTATATATTAAATGTAATGTATTCTTTTTCATTTAGTTTTTTCTTACATTATAAAATAAAAATAAAGAAATAAAAATGATAAGTTACTATTAAAAAAGGTTATATTCTGTTTTCAAAATATTTTCACAGTTGAATAGCATCTGAAGTGAAATATTTTCCAGTTAAACATTACATTCGCCACTGTTTTGTATTATTTAAGTTAGTTGCGCTTGCATTTATGCAATGCGCCCAACACTCGTAGTCGAAGTGTAAGGTTTTTTTTATATCGAGTCTCTATTAAATTATCCGTTTTTTCTTCACTCTCTTAACCACTGTTACCACTTTACAACCCACCCATATTAGCCTTAACGAGTCATAAAAAAAAGCAAGATGAAAATATGAAACCATTCATAAATGTCATCCGATCATTGAATTTTATTAAATGGTTTCAATACAAATTGAAATCAATTCCTTTCCATTTCTCTCCATGCAATGTGCAAAATGTCATGGAACGTGCCCGGTTTGTGTAGTTGCGCAACGAAATAAACACTTGCGGCAGTAATTATTATTAATTGCTTCTGTACGATGTATCATCACCGTGTAAAAAGCTTGTTATTTTTTTTCTTCAACTTATTTGTTTGATTCTATTAATGATTTCACGTGTACTGAAGCTTTTTATGCCATATAAGCAAAGTCCATTGAACATGAACATATTTTCAAGAAAAATCACAAACAAGCAAAACAGCAAAAGGTCGGATAAACGTAATAAACAAAACTACATTTTAATAAATCACTGTAATAGAAAAAAAAATACTGTTACGGTCGATAGATTGAACCGGATGGATTGAAGAAATCAGCCAAAAAAAGGTTTATACGAAATAACCGATCACATCCCATCCGATTTGGAATCTAATTTTATCTGCAAATCTATTGGTAATGCACGAATGTGACCTTCTCATGGGAAAATCGTATCAACCGTATCCTAACGGAAATGGACTTTTAATCTACGAGACGACTTTCTCCGTTATTATTGCATTAAGGGAACCATCCGTTATCGGCCCTTTCGGGGAGCTGCGCATATTATCGAGGGACTGATCTAAAACTAAAACTAATATATTCGCATAAGGAAATGGAAAGTGAGAAAGGCTCTTTTTCTTCTATAGAATAAGATTTGTTTTGTGAATATGGAAGTTGATTTTCTGATTGTGCACTGTAATCAAATCAACGCTAGTATCTTAACGAATAGGATTCCGCCCAATTACCATCATTTCTCATCTCAGCACAGACAAACAACCGCTGCACCTCTGCAAATGCCAGACACGAAATTACTATTCCGGGTAGTTCGCATCCATCACCATGGCCGTGTATCCATCAGATTGTTATGTGGGATTTATATCATTATCGGTTCTCGAGAACACTTCCAAGCAGTTGATTGCAAAACCAAGCCGTACCATCAATCGCCATCACGCAAAAACCAACTACACCTCTAGCAATGCATCACAGTGGCTGCAAAATCTAAAGCGCCAAATGGGACAGAAATCAAACTCAAGAGGACGATGCAAATCGTCCTCGAATTCAATTTATGTACAACCTCCGGCAACAAGTTTCGCACCCCGCCTGTTGTGTCGTTCGACTACTGCTACTGTGGCGCGTAGTTCCGTGCGATGCGATTGTGCTGCGGAGTGTGCTAGCCAACAAAACCGGAACGACCGAAACCATCAAATACCTGTTCTAGTGAATCATCATATGGAGTACAACGATATCCACCGGGCAGACGGACGAAACGTGGAATAGTAATATTCTGACACTATCGAATAGAGCGGCACGGATGGTGCATGCACCGATGAGAATTTAATCAAATTGTTCGCCATTCCATCTTGATCAATGTTAATAACGATTTAATATGTGTATTCCAAAGAACTGAGCTCGCGTTCTATCACTTTGCATATTTTCAATATCCCTTCATCAACTCGCAACGATGCGACCAACAACTATGCGCATGAAAGAAAAACGAAAAATAAACAACGCAAAAGTACATTTATTTTAAAATTATTACTCAGACATAGTTTTCCATAATCTGCATGGAATATAGACAGGAACTTCGTCATAGAGTTTTACGGCGGAACTAATTTTAAATGATGAATTTTCAAACGAAATTTGTAAGCTTTACTTCCCGGAAACTGAGACGACTCACGAATGTTGGTTTTACCAATCTACATCATCGGTGCAAGTTAAAACGGAACGAGCAAAATTCGCTCAGCCAAGACACGACCTTAAGTGCTGTAAGATGACATAAGCAAAAGGCCTCCCTGTCTCAGCCAGAGGTTGNGAAAATACAAGAAGCTTTGAATGGTAAATACCGCTAGCGATACCAATACCAACACCCCCACCCTTTTTGCCTCCATTTCCCCCCACAAACCAGCGGAATTGTTCTGTCAAGTTGAGAAATGTCAATTTGCTCTGGATAACTCTACCTCCTATATCAATGTACCTTGGGCGGAACTAATTTTAAATGATGAATTTTCAAACGAAATTTGTAAGCTTTACTTCCCGGAAACTGAGACGACTCACGAATGTTGGTTTTACCAATCTACATCATCGGTGCAAGTTAAAACGGAACGAGCAAAATTCGCTCAGCCAAGACACGACCTTAAGTGCCGTAAGATGACATAAGCAAAAGGCCTCCCTGTCTCAGCCAGAGGTTGCGTTTAGGTACGTTCAAAGAATGCGTCATTGTCATATTTCGCATTTAAAATAATATCCACATGTGTGGTGTGGTGGGGAATAACCGACCGAGCCAGAGGGATGTAGATTATTTCGTACGGCGTCCTAAAATGCAAGGCGAATTGAAAGGAAACAACGCAATGCTTTTGCTGGGCGCACCGTCCCTCATGTACGAAACCGGCAATGACATATTATTACAGTCTGTCGGCGCATAGTGGTGCCTTAGTGTGTGAATCTGTCATGTGCTGCGAGTGTGCTTCATTCCTGCCAGGTTCGAACAATTGTCTTTCAACTGCACCAATTGATAAGAGTATGACATCGATCAAAGATTGTTCGAAACGGGTGAATGGGGCTTTTGGTTTGAAATCATACATACTACCTGCTAGCTTTAATTTGCTGCAAGTTATTTTAATTAACTAATACTACTGAATTCTAGAAAGAATTTCAACGTACATCATTACAGTGGATGGAATGCAACACATAAAATGTGGCTCACCTTTTAACACCTTCATCTTCCTCACTGACTCCATCCCAGCACATACAATGTGGAAGGTACGGGCTTCAGCTTCAATAAACTAAGTACAAAGCACTACTCCATCTCTTGCCCTTGTTGCACTTGGCCGGCAGAGCAGCCTGCAGCCACTAGAATGGATGTCGCCATACCAAACTACACACGTTTACACAGAGAATCGACGTCATGACATATGAATGTTGAAAGGGGTTTATTTTTTAAAAATCCCAACAAAACAGTTGACTGTTGCGTCGTTTTATACGCACAGCGGAACGTTTTCTTTTTACCGTCTATGGCGTTACTCACATACTATTATAAGCTAAAAACATTCTAAATCAATCATTTTAAAGTACACTTTCTCTATAGAAGAAGGTTTACTTGAAGGGAATGGAAAACTCTTAAGTGTTTATGTTTATGAACCTTAAATCAAGTAGATTTCTATGACGCCATAGATGCGTTAAGAGCTATCGGCACTATTTCAGCTGTATTAGAATATGTACACAGTGCGGTTGTGTCTCATTGACGTCACCGCATCGACATCACACACCGATGACGGTTACAATGTTGCGGAACTGGCAAACGGGTTTACGCGCGCTCGTTCCCCAAACTTTGAAATGAAATGATCGTTAATCCCAATGTAAAAGCTTTCGAGTGTGAAAAAGGGAGCGAGAAAAAGCATACATGTTCAACCAACTTATACAGCTAAAAATGGATATTGGTACGCATGTTACTGAGCCGTGCCAACTCACGATAGTAGCGTATATAAATAAAACGCATTGTACTATTGGATTAAAAAGAAGTAAAAAAAACATTTCGTTACCTACTCTCTATGGCAAAGACATAATTCTCTTATATTTAATATACAAACAGTATCCCGTTCGCATTCGATGATACTTCCGCTTACGTCAATGACGGACTTCGCTTACGTTTTGACGATAACGGGCATCGCCATCGTAACGGCGAATCATTTCTGCCCAATGCACGATTTCCTGTGACGCTAACATCCACACACGTGCAACATTAAACGGGCCTAACAAATCACAAAATCAACCCATATCTTGAATCGCCTTCTTCAAAACTCCTGCGATCTGATCTCATCCCAAAAGTAATATTCTGCCTTCGGGTGGTGTGAGCAAAACAGCATGTTGCAATAATTTATCGATTGCTACCGGTTGTGCGGGTACAAGCATATTTAAACCCAAATCATCTCGCTACCGTTTTGGGGACGGATCGCCGGATATTCTCCCGCAGGGCCGGGGCCACTGTCTGCGGTTGTGTTGCTAACCTGTTTATGTTTTTTTACCGTCACATTTACGGTCCCGCACACACGCTCGTTAACCATTAACCGCGCCATAATGAAGTGCAACGTTTTATTGGACAAATGAGAAATAGGTCACGCAAAGCGCTATTTTGTACGCTTGCACGGATGGTGGTGTCCAGGATGCGCGTCCGAAAAGGATTATTGCTGAGTTATTAATGATGACCGTTCGTTTGCGTTTCTTCTGCCGGAATATGCCGGAAACATACCTAAAAAACAGAAAATTCAAAATAAAAAAACAAATTAGTAAATTTGTTTATGGAATGTTTGTGTAACATGTATTACAAATAAGAAAGATTTTAAATTAATATCATCGAAGGAAGAAAGCCTATCTTTTGTTTATGTTTGCTTTTGGGCTATAAAACTCAATCGAATTTCAAATTGCATTTCCAATCTGCATAGTGTTTAAAAATGATTATGCAAGGAGATTTACAATTCAATGAGCATTATTTTCCATCGACATTCCATGCGTTTCTTTATTGATTGCAAACGCTTTTTGATACACGCGTTTTCCAATATAATAGATTATTTGCACACGTAACAGTGCCATGTGTACCTGATGTGTTATCTATAGTGCTCTTTTTTTCGTGCCTACATAACAAAAGCTCAACAGTTATAGCCACATATGCTGATAAAATTAAAAAAAAAAGATAGAAAATTTAAACGGTATGTGGTGATTGTGGTTCTGCTATCAGAATTACAATCATATCGAGCCAAATAAAGCGGAAAGTTAATTTGTAAATTAAAATAATACATTATTTTCCATTATTCAGAAGGAGATTAATATAGGCGGCTGACCGATCATTACCCAGTCGGTCAAATGAAGTAGTCAGTAAATCACGGCTAATACGGCACGATAGAATGGGTTTATAATTACTAACGGATAACGACTTTATCTTTAGGGGTATAATAAAAAAAACGAAATAAAAAAAGGAAACCTAAAAGTAAACCGCCCATATGAACGATAAACAATAAATACAGTTTGCAACGAAAAAATCTACAACCTGGTCTGGTAATCTTCTATTTCAGTCATTAGCATTTAAAATTTGGTTCATTTGATGCACCTCAATGACCTGCGTTTAGCGGATGAATAAACGTCCGGATTAACTCAGCGCATGCGATGGATTTGGTGTGCGGGGTGTGTTGCGGCTAATTCCGTTTCCCGGCCCCAAACATCGCGGTATGTTTATTAGCAAAATTTGCTCTCGCGCAGCGGCAACATTCCAGGCGCAAAAAACCCGACCGCAGATAAGACGCAGACGCCTAAACAGTCGGGGAGCGCGAATGCGCACACCGTTGCAATGAAATTAGATTTCCTTCGATAAACAAACTGATTAAACATTTACACCACGGCTAGATGATGGGGAGGAAGGGATCATTGCGCGTATTGGTCATAAACTCTCCACCTTCTAACATCTTGTACACCCCATCACACACACACAAGCACAAGCAGAAATAAAGCAAATGGGGGGGCTTCTTGCAAAAAGGTTTACAATGGCTGCTACACTTTAAAGCGCAATAAAAATGAAGCACCAAGGTGAAGAATGAAGCAATTTTTAAAATCATGTTTTAAATGCTAAAAAAAGTGCCAGTGGTTGTGTTGAAATAATTTATTGCGTGTAACTCAGTTAAGTGATTTGGTCCTTTTTTTAGGAATTACGCTTCTTCAACTAAATCTATTGACCTCAATATTTTGCCCAAAACATTCTCGAACACGCAATTTCTTCTACTTTCAGTCGTATCCTCTTGTGAACCCCGTCCAAAAAGGGTAGAAAGTGAATTTTTCGTGTAAACAAAACTATTTTCGCCAAACCAATTTTACCAAACACCTTGATCGAACAGCATCCTTCCATTCCACCAGGCATTTCATCATCAATCGATCCATTTAGATCGAATATTTCTCTAACGGTAGGTATGTGTGCATCACCATCGTCAGTTCCAGCAGCTAAAGTTCCTTCCTTCGCTCTATGCAAAATGAGCGAATGTTGCTAACCGTTGCCGGTGTTTAGATTTGGATTAACGTTAGTTATGAGCGGACCATCTTCCTGGTGTGATGTGTAAGCGACGTTGCCAGTAATTAAATTAAATCTGCTAACTATCTCACCGGTCTGGTTCTTTGGTCGGTGGAGGTGGTAACGCTAATCTGCGCTGCGACCCATAATGCCGCCATGGGCATGCAAACAGACACAATCCGATCAAGGGAAGAGTGTTTGTGTGTGTGTATTGGCTCATTTACGCTTTCACGCTGAGCAAAAGCAGAGATTTGGCCGATTCGCTTTTTTCCCTGAGGTTAAAGTTTTTGTACCACTACATCAAACGAACCACCATTGTGGGAAATGTTTGTAGTGCGGCTTTGTCGGATAATGCAATTAG
>CM028126.1:20795380-20816496 GCA_016254315.1 Anopheles parensis
GGCCTAATTTGTGTTTTCAATTTGTACACATTGTACATCAATTTGTAAAAGCTCGTAATAAAAGTTAAATCCATACTTTATTTCATTTTGCACTTTGTAAATTCCTTTCTTAATATATGACTACTTATGAATATTAAATTCCCATTTCTTGATCGTACTATTTCTCATAGTGGTTTCAAAACGTCTGTAAATGTACTATTAATATTTTTACACTCCTTTTATTCCCGTTATGTTTTCGAATCAACTCCCTGAAGGTATAACAAAATCATTGCCCTGAACGTATAATAAAATAATAGGTAGTAATAAAAAATTATATTGCATACTTTTAGGCGTACCCACCCAAGACGTTAACGTAGCGCGAACTTTTACAGAGAATTTGCACGCCTACATTTTTGATAAATCTTCGCTGGGGGGCATTGATATTAAGGGAGTCAAAAATGATCCCTATTCATATCTTATTTGTCATCCAGTGGCTTCGGCGGATGTTTATCCTACAACCGTTTGTAAATTTATACTTTGGATAGAAACTGCACATCGGTATTTTTTTTTTATTAATATCCGCTCGAAAGGTTTCCTATGGAAAGGTGATAAAAAGGCATGTCACTATCACCTATCGTTTCGCCATGGCAATAGTCCGAGATCGGTTCTATGAACTAACCCTTCTTCTCATACTAAACGTTGCAGCGCAAAGCAGTTGTTCCTTCACGCACAAAATACATGCATTGAATGGTCTTCTGGAGTTTGATAGTATCTATCTCGCATATCTGGTCACAGCATGACGAGAGGATTCTCTGAAGCATACTCCAAAGCTACTTTGTTTTCAATGTACCTGTTGTAGTTGATGTTGTTATTGTAGTCCGTTGTAGATTCAATCCTTTCCTAGGATGCGTACGCCAAGCCAAACACATCACCAGAAAAGGTTCTGGGTCACAACCCCTTTCTCACCTTCACGACCCATAAACAGCCAGTCATTAGGCAGCACACAACGGTTGGGGCCACCCAGTATATTGTGTATTGTAGATAAACCACCTTCTGGCAGTAATATTGAATTTTCTCACCAATGGCCAATGACCCGCTAGCAATGGAAACATATCCATTTACCTATACCCACATGGAGGATATTTTAAAAGCCAAACACCCCCTGTAAAGTGAAATGCACGATGGTAACAAAGTACCTTACCAACGTAGATTTATTTTCATATATGCACCACAACACCATCCAACGGTGTACACAACCAGTGGTAACGCCCCTTCTTCGCCGAGAAAGCGAAAATGCATTTCGTATGCAACTACAAAACCTGCTATAGAATGTGTTGTCGATTCCAAACACGAACCAGACACACCAACGTTGACTGTTCCTCCGTACGCAGTGACGAACGACGGAAATCGATGGCCATTTCAAATTCGTCACTTCATTGCACCGAACAGAGTAGCGTCGCATCGTTCATATCCCGACATCCGTCTGTAGCGACGGTGTACAGGCGAATGCNTGCTAACTATCTCACCGGTCTGGTTCTTTGCTAGGTGGAGGTGGTAACGCTAATCTGCGCTGCGACCCATAATGCCGCCATGGGCATGCAAACAGACACAATCCGATCAAGGGAAGAGTGTTTGTGTGTGTGTATTGGCTCATTTACGCTTTCACGCTGAGCAAAAGCAGAGATTTGGCCGATTCGCTTTTTTCCCTGAGGTTAAAGTTTTTGTACCACTGCATCAAACGAACCACCATTGGGCGAAATGTTTGTAGTGCGGCTTTGTCGGATAATGCAATTAGTTAGCTACTCTCGTTTCGGAACCTTGCCGGGGTTTTATTCGATCTGGTGCAAATCAATTTTGATTGTGTCTTTTCTGATGATCAGTAGACCAGGACTCAATAAAACACAAACTTGAAACATATTTACGATCTCCCACGTTGTATCGCAATATAGACGATCAACGCGATTTTTAAGCAAATAAAAAAATTGATAATGTATTTTTCCAATGATCCGAAATAGAAAATGATTCATTTATCATACGACCCTGGATAATAATTGATTTGTGAATAGTGTATCTTAAGCCGACAAGCACTGCATAATTCTTATTAAACGACTAAGCCTGTAAATAAAACACTAAAAACTAAAGATTGCATACTTTTAGGCGTTACATTTATACTAGCGTAAGTTCTCCTTTACCTTTAAGCATCGACAGCAGCAAACATTCTTCATAAAAACTGTGCCATTGTCACGAATTACAACAATTTTAGAAATTGATCAAAATAATGCAACTTTAAAAGGAAATCTGCTAAGAATATAGAGTAAAAAAAAAGGACATTTATCTCCCAAAATGGATAAGCATTGACCATAAACCACATTCTTTGTTATCGCCATACTGTCGAAACCGGCGGTTCAATATAACTTTCCAAATTTGGGGCCCACAAAAACATTCTTCCACCCATTCTCCGTGCGTCCCTTGCGTCAGGTAACCGAAGGCAAAACAATGGAGGAGCGAGCTTTGCTGTGAAGCTTTTAGTACATTCGAGTGATGTTTACGACAGGTTTTGGTCCTAAAATATCCATCAGCAAGACTATTGACCATCAAAACCTCACCACCCACTTGGGTGTTTTGTTTTTCCATGTTTTGTGTTCCACCCACAGCCACATCACCACCGCTCAGATTTTTGGAGCATATAAAGGGAAAGACAAACACTTTATTATACTCTGCCGCATTTTAGCAGAACAACCAAAATAACAAGTGAAAGGTTTTTGTTTTGTAATTATTAGAATTGAACAAAAAGAAACTCAAACACGAACATTTTAATTGTGACGCATATAACTTCGGAACCGACCGAACTGCCAACATTATAAAAGAAATTGCCAAACAGTATTCTATCAAGTCGCAAAAAGGGATTGGGAAATATTAATTTAAGTGACACGAATTCGTACTGTGAAGCGAACTTCGTCCAGCTCGAAAATTCCAACCAACATTCAACGAATAAAACGTCAAAATTCCATCATTTATAGACAGGCTGCAAAACAACACCGTTCCGTCCGGGTCTTTCCACAGCCAATCGGCAAATGTAAGAACTTTCCATCAAAAGTCTCGTCAGCCTGTTGCCTTCGGGACTTTTGGTGGCTATGAAGTGACATACCCTTAGGGGATTGGAATACGAAGGTGTGTCGTGTCTCACGGGAAGAAGGAAAGGAACGTCAATCAACCGGAAGCCGGCAATAGGCTGATTAGAGTGCCATTGAACTTTAGAAAAACCTGTTGTATACTAACACACACAAACATCGGTCGCATACACTAACACTCTCGTGCCATTCTACTTCCATCCGTCGGATGATGCTGATTTCCGATTTTAGGAAAGCGCACATCTGAAGAGGAGAAGAGATGGGAAATAATAAAAATCGTAGAAAGCTCTGCACAACGTAACATATTACGGAGTCGCGGTCGTTCCTGGCGGGGAAAATGTCAAGGAAAAGTTATCCATTCAACAGTTGATTATTGCAGATAATGATCTTTTCTCGCATTCTTTGCATATCCAGCGTTTGAGGAATTCGGAGAAATCGCACGGCAATAGCATAACTCTAGGCGGCCTAATTTGTGTTTTCAATTTGTACACATTGTACATCAATTTGTAAAAGCTCGTAATAAAAGTTAAATCCATACTTTATTTCATTTTGCACTTTGTAAATTCCTTTCTTAATATATGACTATTTATGAATATTAAATTCCCATTTCTTGATCGTACTATTTCTCATAGTGGTTTCAAAACGTATGTAAATGTACTATTAATATTTTTACACTCCTTTTATTCCCGGTATGTTTTCGAATCAACTCCCTGGAGGTATAACAATATCATTGCCCTGAACGTATAATAAAATAATAGGTAGTAATAAAAAATTATATTGCATACCTTTAGGCGTACCCAC
Organism: Anopheles parensis; assembly: GCA_016254315.1. Taxonomy (NCBI): domain Eukaryota; kingdom Metazoa; phylum Arthropoda; class Insecta; order Diptera; family Culicidae; genus Anopheles; species Anopheles parensis. The sequence goes on from CM028126.1 coordinate 20,799,292, forward strand.
CCAAGACGTTAACGTAGCGCGAACTTTTACAGTGAATTTGCACGCCTACATTTTTGATAAATCTTCGCTTGGGGGCATTGATATTGAGGGAGTCAAAAATGATCCCTATTCATATCTTATTTGTCATCCAGTGGCTTCGGCGGATGTTTATCCTTCAACCGTTTGTAAATTTATACTTTGGACAGAAACTGCACAACGGTAAGTTTTTTATTAATATCCGCTCGAAAGGTTTCCTATGGATAGGTGATAAAAAGGCATGTCACTATCACCTATCGTTTCGCCATGGCAATAGTCCGAGACCGGTTCTATGAACTAACCCTTCTTCTCATACTAAACGTTACAGCGCAAAGCAGTTGTTCCTTCACGCACAAAATACATGCATCGAATGGTCTTCTGGAGTTTGATAGTATCTATCTCACATATCTGGTCACAGCATGACGAGAGGATTTTCTGAACCATACTCCAGAGCTACATTGGTTCCAATGTACCTGTTGTAGTTGATGTTGATATTGTAGTCCGTTGTAGATTCAATCCTTTCCTAGGATGCGTACGCCACGCCAAACACATCGCCAGAAAAGGTTCTGGGTCACAACCCCTTTCTCACCTTCACGACCCATAAACAGCCAGTCATTAGGCAGCACACAACGGTTGGGGCCACCCAGTATATTGTGTACTGTAGATAAACCACCTTCTGGCAGTAATATTGAATTTTCTCACCAATGGCCAATGACCCGCTAGCAATGAAAACATATCCATTTACCTACCCACACATGGAGGATATTTTAAAAGCCAAACCCCCTGTAAAGTGAAATGCACGATGGTAACAAAGTACCTTACCAACGTAGATTTATTTTCATATATGCACCACAACACCATCCAACGGTGTACACAACCAGTGGTATCGCCCCTTCTTCGCCGAGAAAGCGAAAATGCATTTCGTATGCAACTACAAAACCTGCTATAGAATGTGTTGTCGATTCCAAACACGAACCAGACACACCAACGTTGACTGTTCCTCCGTACGCAGTGACGAACGACGGAAATCGATGGCCATTTCAAATTCGTCACTTCATTGCACCGAACAGAGTAGCGTCGCATCGTTCATATCCCGACATCCGTCTGTAGCGACGGTGTACAGGCGAATGCGTTTGCATCATACGGTTATCGACTGCTTAACATGATAACTCAGAAATGGCATCCTGGCGTGGAACGAGTGTAGATCAAGCCATCATCCGGCACGGTGATCGTTGATAGGAAGGGAATGTACGTGGGCAAGACTAGAAAGGTAAGCATCGCATCGATTTATCTAACCGCGAGCGCGAGAGCTCGTGCAAATCGTTAAAATTTTCCTCCACACCAAACCGCTTTGGTTTATTTCTGAAAGGTACAAACCTTTCTCGTATAAAATTATCTTTTTTGGTATTTTAATTAAAATTTATGACATTAAAAGGATGTGAACAATTTGATTAAAACATTTATAAGAAGTATATCCTCTAAATCTTCTAAGAATATCTTCACGAGAGCTTTTCACAAAATAAAATTTTAAATATAATTCTGCTCAGCTTTTGGTTTTAGTTACTACCGACAGTTACCGAGAATGAGCGGGATTTAGCGGCATAATCTAAAAAGGAAAAAGCGTTCTTTGACGCGCGTGGGTTCTTTGACTAAGTAAACATATTTTTGTAGCAGTTACGATCAGAGTAATCGAGAGATTGCGAACAACGATATACGATACAAGTAATGAATTTTGTGATTTGTTCAAATCTAGAGCGAGAAAACCAATTCCATAAAGACGATTGTGAAGTATAAATAATTGTACGTTAAAATATAAGTAAACAGTTTTACTTTCGGTACTATCGATTCTTCTAAGTTGACCCTATAAACATTTCCGGTATACAACTGCCTAATTTTAAATTTTTACTAATGAGGGTTTGTCGATATAATCATGAAAATAAAAAAGCATACACGATAGATTACGTTTAGCTAAGAGCAAATTAAGAAAGTATAGACCATTCTGTAGCATATAAGAAATATCTGGAATGGTTTGGAGCATTCCGGAGCTATTTAGAGCACTTTAGACTATTTGGAGCCTTCAGTAGCTGGTTTGAATTCTACATAACACTACGGAGAATTTTTCCGGCGTCGAATCTGATAACTCAAAGGCAAAATTACAGATAATTCTTGGAAACATTACAAAATTCTCAACATCATATAAGATAAATACGACGAAAGCCATGTAGAGACTCTCAAAAACATTCGAAAAGGAGCTTAATGGTAAATCAGAATTGAATCAAAGTACGAGGATCTTAAGGTGCTTTTGAATGGCAGCGACTCAACGAAAACTTTCTCGTGGTGTCAAAAAAAGTTGCACAGAGAAGCAATAATTAACAGAACGGCTTGGTTAAGGGAAAATTTTGGATGCGCTAAGAGAACTTTATTGTTTACATCGCGTGCAGACCTGTTAAGATCAGTTGCAAACAACTGCGAAATATGTGTTTGACAGTTGCTGTTAAATGAAAGTTGCTGTCATTTGAAAGCACCCTTACAAATGTCACGTATTTTTTTAATTATCATTTGGACACTAGCTCGATGCGATCAATACGGATTTTATCAGCGAATATCAAACAGTACTGAGGCAGTGACCAAACAAGTAAATAGAGCATAGTCTTGAAATATATGCAGAATATTTAAAATATAGTAAACAGTACAAAGTACGTAAAATAACTGGTAAAACGTTTTAATATTTCAACTGTCATCAGGATCCCGCTGACCAACGAATCCAAATCAACCAAATAAGATCTTTTGCCAACCTTTGCCAACAATACAGACTAATGTCGGTATCGTTGGGATTTCTCTAAAAAAGATTCTTTTACACCTACACGAATACAAATTATATTGTGCAATAATGAAAAATGATAAATACCTACAGACACTTAGAAACTCCAGACGATGATCGTACTTAAAAAATAACTTTTCGTTCCAGGTTTTAGACTTCCATCATCTGTGGTCAATCATGTATGAAAATTCATTGAAATAGAACGAAAGCAATCAACTTTTAGAATTGCACATTCAGCGGAAGATTTAAAAAAGCACTGTAAAAAAACAAATCTGCTATTTCTTCAGATAGAAGTCACCAAATTTCGTTCATGGAATAAACAACATGTAAGCCTCGTTTTTGTAAAAAAAAAAACATAAAATTTTTCTTTGTGGAAATTTGTTGAAAAGTAACTTGTCTTGTTGCATTCTAAATCGTCCATCCATCAGGACGAGAGGTGGTTCTAACATCCGACTTATACAGACATCTAGAAACAAAACAAAATGGCAACATATCTCTTAACGCCCCGCTTATATTGAAATCCACCCAATCCAGCAACCAAATTCTAGCTTCACAACTATGTTTTTATTAAAAACCCAGCACCGTACATTCAATTCAACACATTCAACAGTGTTGATCGTGGTGATCAAAATTGTTTCCAACATTCTGCACCAACTTTACGGTGCGTAACAAGATCGCATATTCAATTTTACTTCAGCACAAACATCCGGCCGATGTTCGCAGGCCAAGGTCGCTTTGAATGCACACCGGGGCCGGGGGTGAATGCGATGCGACCAGAAGCGAGAAAAAAACCGAGCTCTCGCAACGGGATGAAATTGTTTAACGCTAAACTAGCAGAAGCAGCATACCAACCATCACTAACACACAAAACCAAAAATGCCACAACTTTCCCACTTTTCTAACTAGATACAAATCCGTACACATCTACGTCCGAGCTGTCAGAGACAACGGCGCGGCAGGAAGAACATGGCAGGAAGAACATGGCAGGAAGCATCCAAAAAAATAAAAAAAAAAGAAAAAAAGCAGACAGGCTATACAATTTTCCACGAAAGCATACCGCAAATTGAGTTTTAAAGTGCTTTCTCATCATTTCTCCAACAGCAAATCGAATCAACGCCCCACGTTCGGAAAAGGCAAATCGAAAAGAATGCCAAAAGAGAGTTTTGCCAGACCTCGACGTCGTGTCGATACGAAAAGGATATCCTATCGGGGCGATGGGTGGTTCGATTTTTTCGTAGGAATTTTCTTCCTCGATTTTCCACCGTTGGGAAGAATTGTCGACACTAAACAAGTTAATTTCGACAGATTAAACAGTACACGAGCCTACACGTTTGCAAAAGGTGAGCCAAAAAAGCGCATACTTGAAAAAATGGCTTTCGATTCTGTCACCTGTCCACACGCATGTCAAGGTTTGCATAAATTAATACTAATGCGTAAAGAAAAAGTATTAAAACATAAAAACAAAAGTTATGAAACATATTCTCTCCTAATGAGGTGCTAAATATTACATCAAACAAAAGCACCAATCCATTTATGTTTGGATCTTCATTTCCATTCCATTCCCAACCTGGGTTCTGTATATTTTACAACAAAGCATTGGCTGAAACCGTGTTTCTTTTCCAAGTGGAACATTAAGTTGCGAGCTAGATAGCTACTTACACAAACTGCTTCATCCTCAACAACTCACTTGAAAATCATGTAAAATTGGATTTAAGGAGCATCAAGATCAAGAACTTTGTGCCGACACAACGGAAGAAAAACCACACCAAAATAAAGTAAATGAACATTATTTGGCAGCAATAATAGCAACGACAAACAACACCCAGGAATGAATATACAATTGTTACCAACGGATAAGGGATTGGAAGTCCCATTTATTTCCATCACATTCTCACTCTACAGTGCGTCGGTTTGCGTTTCGAGCACGACGAATTATGCACGAATATTCCTGGGAGTACAATGCTACTAGAGGGGTGCGCCAAATGTAAGTGCACAATGAAGCAACCCATTCGCGTCTATCTCCCATATACATGCTAAAACTTTATTTTTCTTCTTACGCATCGAACCTTACATTGAGAGAGATAACCATAAATTCAGATGTGGCAGACACGCAATGAATGGAAATGTATTGTGCGCTTTAGCTTTTTGGAAAACTTCCGAGCGAACGTCATGCAACAACAGTGAACCGGTAAACTGGAATGTATGATAGAAGTAGGAAGTTTTGACCAATTAAATGTTTAATCTGTTTAGAATAATAAAAGCAAAAGCTAGAGGTAATTAAGCTCCATAAAAGAGTGTTCTCAACGATCAAGATTTAATGCAGTTAAAAAAGCTTTATAACTCCAAAACACAGTTTCTATTATTGGGGTCGATCATATTTTAAGTACTAGTAGCGATGAATTACCAAGGTAGCGCCATGCTTAAGAATTAACTCGATTGATTTTCTTTTATGTTACCCAGTCGAATTGCAGCTACTGCTTGACAAATAGTACTAAAAAATTAAGATCTACAACATATAGGAAATGTGGCCGAACGGTGATTAATGTTTTGTTTTGTTATTTGTCGAGTAGCAGAAAAAAATCTTTGATTAGGAAAATTTTTGAATCTCCAGTTCACAGGTTAATTGGGCTTGCTTGTTTGTATGGAAAGTTAATAGATAAGGCGCCAAATGTCAAAACGTAAACATAAAAATTACTGAAAGTATGATCGACCCTAGTTGTTAATGTAGCATGGCTTAAAATAATTATTATCTCGATTCTATCATTCTAATATTCCAGATTTATCGAATAATAGATAAATTAATATACGCCAAATTCAAAATGAAATGAAATAATAATACGTAATAAAACATAAACCAAAATATATTTAATAAAAATGACACGCAATTGGAATTAATTAAATTAAATTCGCAATTAAAAGAAATAATAAAAATTAAATGTAATTATTGAAATTTTCACATGCGTAACACAACAAAGTGCTAAAATCACAAATACAAGATTCAATAGTTCTGAATATCTTCCGGATAGTAGAAATACGTTCTGAACCTCTCGATATAGAGTCTTGATGAATTGTATAACCGGTAATGCACGAATTCTAAACACGCCCAGCGATGGTTCAAATCTCGTCTGAACCCACAATGTTTCATAATGAGATCGCTCAGCTTGGAGTATTTTTTTTTTAAAGAAGATCATTAATCTTCACCTCAATACGATACAGAGAGATTTTGTAACAGCCAAAAAACTGAAGATACTTAAAGCATAAATACAATTCAACCACTCCATAAAGTATCAATTGATAGAAATATCTTAGCCAAAAGTGTGATAACACTCAAGACAAAAATATTAAATTATTCATTTAATACGAAATACTGTTTCGTTCCAACATTATTTTCAGATTGTTTAAGAATTTTGCATAAACAAATATAACAGAGTTTCAACAGCACAGTGTCATACAACACATAAATGACAATTTCAGAGAATTGTTGAATTTTCCAAAAGTTCAAAATAGATAAACAATATTTTATATTTTTACTAAAAAATCATAAACATCTTTTTCGCTGTTTCAAAACGTGTTCAAGTTGTTCTTTATATAAAAATCGCATCATCCAACATCTGTACGGATTGCTTTCCCGGCTCGTCGCACGAGAAATAAGCGCAACATCACACACGTGTGGAGTGGCATTTGGTTCAACAAATGGAATTAGTTAAGTCGCTACGATTACCTTTTTTGGCGCACGCATAAACGGGGACATGAACTTGAAACATAGCTTAAGCCGATACGGCCATTCGGCATGATTGAGAGTGTTCTGTGTTTGAAGTTGAAGCCCGGGGCTTTAGCAAAAGTGTGGCCAACGCACAGTGCACTTGTTACACACGGCGGAGGATAAACGGTAGTGTGTTTTCCCTTCTCAACTGATAGATCGCTGTAAATCAAATGACACATCGCCAAGCGACGAAGGACACAACTCAATCAACGGTCGAGCGGCCGACCAGAGCGGGCCAATCGATCCAAGTGCCAGTTAGCGTTTAGCGAGCCAATGGATCGAACGAAAACGAAAGTGGCACTCAACACCAACACGCACATATAACCGGGTTGTTGTGGAAGATCTCGCATAACAAAAAAAGGACAGAGCAAACGCGAGTTTGTAAACTGTCCAAACCGGGACATGTTACGATTTGTACCGCAAACGGTTCGTAACGAAATGATCGTCTGTGTTCGTACGTGAGAAATACATCCAGTTGGTGGAAGTTCCGAATTACTACGGTGCCGTGATGCTGGAGGTTCGGTGAAAAGCGTGCAAATGCTAGGCAACTTGCCAAGATGCACCTTCGCTCGATTGCTGCTGCGTTTGCCTCTCGAAATGCAATGTGACAGCGCAGCAACACCGCACGAACAAACAACATCCCGTGGAGACTAGGTGCACTAGAATCATTCGGAATTAATCACCCGAAAAGGTGTTGACGCTAGGTCTGGCATACATGTTTATATGTTTGTGAATTGATATGTTTTTAGAACATGTACCATACTGCTTTAAGAAAAGGTTATGTTTTTTCCGTTTTTTCTGGTTGAATTTAATTAATATAGACATTCTGACCTATTAGAGTTCTCAAACGTCTGATAAAAGTTCAGACGTTTGACATATGAACCCGTTTCAGACACGTCCGAGCTTTCGGCTTAACTCGAGAGCTTTCTGTCCTATCAGAATGTGCCAAATTTACAATTGCTGAGCACAATGGGTTTGTTAAATTGTTGCTATCAACAAAATTGAGAAAATAGAAATTAGAAATAGAAATAGAAACAAAACTTTATATGTTTGCAAACATGTTTGCTGATAAATCTTTGACAGGAGTAGGAAAAAAGCTTCTACCATTTGTCAAGAACGGTTTATTAGACTATTCGTGTAGTTTCACAAACAAAACCCGTTGGAGCCAGATACTTTAACAAGCATAATTCCGAAGATGTATTAAGAAACTTATAAAAAGGTTCAAAAAAAATGTTTGTTGAAAATCATATTGCAAACCACGCGACAGGAAAAAGGAAATCTCTAATTGCATTTTTTCAGATATTTTTTTTTTTATCAAAATAAATTTCAAAAAATTGAGCAACTTATAGTTTCACGTTTTGTATCCTTATATCGTAAACGCTTGTTTTGGCGGTTGATGCTTCCCTTCAATTTCAATCCCGAAACGGAATTATTTCCCATGACCGAATCGACCCAAATCTCAACCCACTGCACTCAACTGCAGACGCATTCGCGCCTGGAGGATGGCCAACTGGATGATGCTGTTAAAAATAAACACTTTCCAAACGGTGGTTTGTATACAATAAGAACCCTACTAACCCGCGTAAACCGAAATTTTCGATTGCTTCGGCCAGGAGTTTGATGCTGTTGCTGCTGCTAAATACGATGTGCGGGTGATGGCTGTGTAGGGAGAAAAATGGGGTTGGTTGTAATAATTTTACAAATAGAACACAAGCGCACCGCACCTTACACCAACCAATTTTCTCACCCATTCCAGTGCGATTGTGCGGATTGGATCGCGTCCAAGTGGTAGCTCAAAACGGAAACATTGATTGCCTTGCAACAAATTGACCATCATGGCCAGACCCCAGCATCGCCGGTCTAGTCTCTGACACAGTGAGGGAGAGAATAAAAAAAAACTTCCACGGATAGCAAACCAACGCTACCCATTATGGACGAGACGATGAAACGTTTGGCTAATCCCCCACCCTCCACCCAAAAAAGTATCTTAACGGGGGCGTTGGCCTCCCTGTTTCACGAGTTGGTACGGATTTCGAGGGAAACGGATTATTTATTTTATTTCCCCAGATGTTTGGGAACCTCTGCCACCCTCTACGAAGTGAGCAGAACGCTTTGTACAACTTTTTTTTCTTTTTTTCTTGGAGGAAATTTGGCAGGAATTTAGTCTACCTACTCAATCGTCAAGAATCAGGTCAAAAGGATTGTTTTTTGTCTTGCTGTGACTCCAGCGTGATTCCACCCGAATGGAAGCTGCAGCTTGATGAAAGAAGCCAACAAAGGTAACTTCCACAAGTGGTGCAGTAGTTGCGGACAGAAAACAAATGAATGCTTGCTTGTGCTCGCAATTTGCGGTACTTTACAGGCTTCATGTTCCAGCAGCTTAAAAACACTGGTCATACATTTGTTGCATTGGCACATAATGCTTAACAGCCGGTTGCTTGTGTGTTTTCGGTGTGTTCCATTAACCCTTCGCATCGGGTAGACGCCTACATGTACTTATGGACGTTAACCAGTTAACTTCAAAACAAACACTCACCGGGCACATAATGTGCATCATACCATCGGCATAAGCCGTAAGCTTCCCTTAATAAGCTACACATGCCGTACTTATGCTTTGATCCGCTGTTTGTTGGGTCGTGTAATTAGTAACTTTATCCTTGCATGAAATAGACGCGATGAAAAGGGCGTACCCGTTTCGAGTGTAGAATAAAGTTTTGCGCATAATACAGTACGTACCCGCTTCAACCGTTTCAAAAATTCCAACCCGAACCCGGATTGATTAATGGTGGTGAAATGCTGTGAAAAACATGTCATCCCGATGTTCGGAGGAAAATTGTACACGTGTAAAGTTTTACAAATTCATCATGCCGCACAAATTCCCAGGCGTTCAGTGTTCCGAGGGGAAGTACCATTCATCGCAAAAGCTCACCAATCAATTTGGGTTGATTTAAATGATCCATGCAAACACACACTATCGCCATCATTATGCCTTTCGCGTTGTGTTGCTTAAGCTACTGGGTACCGCAGTCTGTCCTTCAACCGATTAGTCGTTTCGATTCGACGAATACACTGGGAAATATACGCATTAGACCTAATTAATACTTAATTAATGGTGTGATACTGCTCTATCTGACAAATGGCAGATCATTTAAATCACGCACTGATGGTACTGCCTAAGGGTACAAGCTAGGAGCAAAGAGACACACATTTTTATCATCTCTTAAAGAGAGAGAAAATTTTAAAAATATTAATAAAATCACAATTATTCCTAGCGTGCCAGAAATAATTTTTTTAGCCCGAATATTAACTCATATCAGGCGTATATGTAAATTGATCTAGACTAGAAACTCTACGGTTTATTTTTTTTAAATAATATTTTAAAGATTGAGAAGCCTTTTGAAAATTATACACAATTTCACCTNAAATGGCAGATCATTTAAATCACGCACTGATGGTACTGCCTAAGGGTACAAGCTAGGAGCAAAGAGACACACATTTTTATCATCTCTTAAAGAGAGAGAAAATTTTAAAAATATTAATAAAATCACAATTATTCCTAGCGTGTCAGAAATAATTTTTTTAGCCCGAATATTAACTCATATCAGGCGTATATGTAAATTGATCTAGACTAGAAACTCTACGGTTTATTTTTTTTAAATAATATTTTAAAGATTGAGAAGCCTTTTGAAAATTATACACAATTTCACCTTTTGAGACTGCCAATACGGCTAAATGCCTTAATAGTGGAATATAAATAAAAACAATTCAAATAACTTTCAACAACTTTACCAGCCTTACTTAGTCATTGGGAATACTGTTACAAACTCCAGACAATTGGCTTAAATGACTCTTGTAAGCTAACTGTGCGTATATCCCTTACTTATCAGGCCTACTGCAGAACCTTTCTGAACCGCTCACGATTGATCGTCATCGCCTGCCAGTCTATTATCGCAATATTTCTGGCGGACTCATCAACGCCATCACTCCATCTCAGCTTGGGTTTTCCACGCCTCCTCTCTCCATGTGGATGACCTAAAAGAACTCTATGGGTTGGGTTGTTCGGTGCCATTTGAATGACATGACCAGCTCACTGGCGTCCAATTCACTGCACAACAGTGAGTTTATCGTACAATTCATTGAGCTCGTGAGCTGCAGCAACTCATCCATTTTCCGTCCACAAATCCTTGGCCAAATATCCTTTTGAGTATCTTCCTCTCGAACACGGCTTAGAAAGTTTTGTGAGTTTTGGAAAAAAAGTCTGCGTCTCAGGAGCGTATGTGAGTCACTCTCTCTTTTCTTGCCTTAACGACCACCTTTTAAGCTTACTAGACTTACTTTTACCAAGTTGCCGGATGGTCAATCCTAGCTACGAGGCGACGCTCAGAATGGAAATTGATGCCCGGTCCTGTCGTGTGGAAACGTCATCATTTAACGCTTATGAGAACCGGGCGAATGTGAACACTGGAACTAAATGTAGGTTCCAGAGAATCGAAAATTTGATCGTCGCGATAGGTGTTTTGAGTAGAATTGTTTCTTTAGACCAGGGTTCTCCAAATTACGGCCCGCTAGCGAGGCTCTCCCGAGATGTACCGAGATTGGGCTTCAGCTGTGACTATTCAACTCAAAGCGGCTCGCCATCTAAAAAGTTTGGAGGCAGCTGCCTTAGACTGTAGAAAGACCGGTTGGTTCCCCCCAGCGCGTCTCTCAACATCAGTGCCGTTGTCGGTGCTGACCTTTGACGCAATGGAAGTGAAATTTAGGACGACTTCAAAAGTGCAATCACCTATCTCTACGTCATCCTTGGGTAGAGAACATTGTAGAACATTGTTGCAATGTTCTATAACCTGTCAAATGTATTATTCTGTTCGTTTAGTCTGACGTTTCTAAGAATTCCAACATGTATAGACTAAATCTGATATACTAGACCAGGGGTCTCCAAACTACGGCCCGCAGGCCCTCGCGAGACATACCGAAATTGGCCCTCAGCTGTGGCTATTCCACTCAAAGCGGCCCGCCATCTAAAAAGTTTGGAGGTCCCTGTATTAGACCATAATAGTCCAAGGATGCAGCTAAGATAGCAGACACGGTAAAGAGCGACTCCAAAACACGGCCAATCTAGGCTCAAATTTCGATTGGACTCTGTGCTCAACAACGCTGGACGTGAAAGCTAGCACCTTCTTCTTCTTCTTGGCTTAACGACCTTACAGGTCACGCCGGCCATTTTTGGCTTACTAGACTTATTTTACCACGTAGCCGGATAGTCAGCCCTTGCTACGGGGGAACGATCCGGATGGGATTTGAACCCGGTCCTGCCGTGTGGAACGGCGCCGTTTATCACATGCACCACCGGACCGCCCAAAGCTAGCACCTATTAAGCTTATATTTTAAGACGGCAAATGTCAAAAAATTGAGCAAATCTCTAAACAGTGAATTGAAACCAGGATGGGAAGCAATGGATTTGCATATTTGCTAAAATTACCACCCATTTCAAGAATACATTTTTCCTACGATGATACACAATGAAATTATGAAACTGCTACATGTTACAGCACTTAAATAAAAATAATTAATGTATTATTTACCTACCTTTTTAAGTGGAACTAGCAGCAGTAGTTGGCGACGATGACTACACTTGGACGGTTCTTAACATTTAGTCCAGTTTCTCAAAGATGCTGCTACGAATGTGTTTTTTATTTTCATGCCGGGCATATACATATTTTGCTTTGAGCCCGAAATGAATGCTTTCGCCTGTTATGTATCGCACAAACACACGCGCACATTGAGCCACAATTAATGCTTCTAACAAAGTGCCTAAAACTACCCTTAACTGGAAACGGCACAGTGCTTCTTCCCAACAAGAACCTTACGGAATTCCGTCTTTGGTCAACATTCCAGCCCAAACCGGAACCGGATCGAAATTTCGTATCACACAATTGTGTTCTGTGTGTACTGCTTGCAAGACGATTCTGCGTACACGTGTACGGTGTACACACACACACGAACAAGATACGTATGTATGTCCGAAGACACTGTCACAGATAACAACACCAGTCCAGAGTATCACACCAGTAGGAAATGCATAAAATCAGTTGGTCCGTGTTGTTGTGGTAGCTGGATCACCCCTTCATGTGTCCCATCCGCAAGGCAGCGGTCTTTAGATAAGCAAAAAATAAATCGACCGTGTTGCATGTGCCTACTACGTTTTTCTCGTCTCCGCTACCNGAAGTACCATTCATCGCAAAAGCTCACCAATCAATTTGGGTTGATTTAAATGCTCCATGCAAACACACACTATCGCCATCATAGAGTGTGATACTGCTCTATCTGACAAATGGCAGATCATTTAAATCACGCACTGATGGTACTGCCTAAGGGTACAAGCTAGGAGCAAAGAGACACACATTTTTATCATCTCTTAAAGAGAGAGAAAATTTTAAAAATATTAATAAAATCACAATTATTCCTAGCGTGCCAGAAATAATTTTTTCAGCCCGAATATTAACTCATATCAGGCGTATATGTAAATTGATCTAGACTAGAAACTCTACGGTTTATTTTTTTTAAATAATATTTTAAAGATTGAGAAGCCTTTTGAAAATTATACACAATTTCACCTTTTGAGACTGCCAATACGGCTAAATGCCTTAATAGTGGAATATAAATAAAAACAATTAAAATAACTTTCAACAACTTTACCAGCCTTACTTAGTCATTGGGAATACTGTTACAAACTCCAGACAATTGGCTTAAATGACTCTTGTAAGCTAACTGTGCGTATATCCCTTACTTATCAGGCCTACTGCAGAACCTTTCTGAACCGCTCACGATTGCACGTCATCGCCTGCCAGTCTATTATCGCAATATTTCTGGCGGACTCATCAACGCCATCACTCCATCTCAGCTTGGGTTTTCCACGCCTCCTCTCTCCATGTGGATGACCTAAAAGAACTCTATGGGTTGGGTTGTTCGGTGCCATTTGAATGACAAGACCAGCTCACTGGCGTCCAATTCACTGCACAACAGTGAGTTTATCGTACAATTCATTGAGCTCGTGAGCTGCAGCAACTCATCCATTTTCCGTCGACAAATCCTGGGTCAAATATCCTTTTGAGCTTCTTTCTCTCGAACGCGGCTTAGAAAGTTTTGTGAGTTTTGGAAAAAAAATCTGCGTCTCAGGAGCGTATGTGAGTCACTCTCTCTTTTCTTGCCTTAACGACCACCTTTTAAGCTTACTAGACTTATTTTTACCAAGTTGCCGGATGGTCAATCCTAGCTACGAGGCGACGCTCAGAATGGGAATTGATGCCCAGTCCTGTCGTGTGGAAACGTCATCATTTAACGCCTATGAGAACCGGGCGAATGTGAACACTGGAACTAAATGTAGGTTCCAGAGAATCGAAAATTTGATCGTCGCGATAGGTGTTTTGAGTAGAATTGTTTCCTTAGACCAGGGTTCTCCAAATTACGTCCCGCTCCCGAGGCTCTCCCGAGATGTACCGAGATTGGGCTTCAGATGTGACTATTCAACTCAAAGCGGCTCGCCATCTAAAAAGTTTGGAGGCACCTGCCTTAGACTGTAGAAAGACCGGTTGGTTCCCCCCAGCGCGTCTCTCAACATCAGTACGTTATCCTTGCGTAGAGAACATTGTAGAACATTGTTGCAATGTTCTATAACCTGTCAAATGTATTATTCTGTTCGTTTAGTCTGACGTTTCTAAGAATTCCAACATTTTCTATGTATAGACTAAATCTGATATACTAGACCAGGGGTCTCCAAACTACGGCCCGCAGGCCCTCCCGAGACATACCGAAATTGGCCCTCAGCTGTGGCTATTCCACTCAAAGCGGCCCGCCATCTAAAAAGTTTGGAGGTCCCTATATTAGACCATAATAGTCCAAGGATGCAGCTAAGATAGCAGACACGGTAAAGAGCGACTCCAAAACACGGCCAATCTAGGCTCAAATTTCGATTGGACTCTGTGCTCAACAACGCTGGACTTGAAAGCTAGCACCTTCTTCTTCTTCTTCTTGGTTTAACGACCTTACAGGTCACGCCGGCCATTTCTGGCTTACTAGACTTATTTTACCACGTAGCCGGATAGTCAGCCCTTGCTACGGGGGAACGATCCGGATGGGATTTGAACCCGGTCCTGCCGTGTTTAACGGCGCCGTTTATCACATGCACCACCGGACCGCCCAAAGCTAGCACCTATTAAGCTTATATTTTAAGACGGCAAATGTCAAAAAATTGAGCAAATCTCTAAACAGTGAATTGCAACCAGGATGGGAAGCAATGAATTTGCATATTTCCTACGATGATACAAAATGAAATTGAAAAACTGCTACATGTTACAGCACTTAAATAACAATTATTAATGTAATATTTACTTACCTCTTTAAGTGGAACTAGCAACAGTAGTTGGCGACGATGACTACACTTGGACGGTTCTTAACATTTATTCCAGTTTCTCAAAGATGCTGCTACGAATGTGTTTTTTTTCATGCCGGGCATATATTTTGCTTTGAGCCCGAAATGAATGCTTTTGCCTGTTATGTATCGCACAAACACACGCGCACATTGAGCCACAATTAATGCTTCTAACAAAGTGCCTAAAACTACCCTTAACTGGAAACGGCACGGTGCTTCTTCCCAACAAGAACCTTACGGAATTCCTCCTTTGGTCAACATTCCAGCCCAAACCGGAACCGGATCGAAATTTCGTATCACACAATTGTGTTCTGTGTGTACTGTTTGTAAGACGATTCTGCGTACACGTGTACGGTGTACACACACACACAAACAAGATACGTATGTATGACCGAAGACACTGTCACAGATAACAACACCAGTCCAGAGTATCACACCAGTAGGAAATGCATAAAATCAGTTGGTCCGTGTTGTTGTGGTAGCTGGATCACCCCTTCATGTGTCCCATCCGCAAGGCAGCGGTCTTTAGATAAGCAAAAAATAAATCGACCGTGTTGCATGTGCCTACTACGTTTTTCTCGTCTCCGCTACCTCCGTTGCCTTGACAGTGGGATATTTACGCTGACAAAGAAGGGTTCAATTGGTTTTGATTCCTAACTGGCGAAAGGTGGCGCCCCGAAGACCCAGACGAAATTGGCATGCCAAATCTAGTGGTGAAGCGTGTGATAATTATCATATTTCTTTTATGTCTTGCTTTTTCTGTCGATGGGAACTGTCAACGCAACGAAAAATGAAACTGTGGCAGCACTATCTGTGTGTGTCGTGATGGGACGATTTGCCAAAAGAGAAAGACATCCCAAACCACCCTTCCTGGCCTTCCAGACCGATCGATCAATCAAAGCATTTGACGCGGAACAATCACGGATTCGTCCGGTCTGAATCTTTGGGTCACGTTGTTCTACAAAGTGGCCTCGACATTTTACGGTACAAATCTCTTGGTATTGTTGTCTTGCTCTCCTGGCACGATGCTAACCCCTGGACCGGGCGCTGGAATGTACGTGCAAAAGTTCTCCGTCTGAATCGGCACCGAGGTAGGCCGCCGCAGCAGCGAAGATTGGTGACGGGATTTTCTCGATACGCATTCGTCAGCGCCCGCGCTATACGTGACACGGTGCTGGAGACACTATCAAAGGGCGTAATAATAACAATAATGTCCGCCTAGATGTCAGCGGTTCCGTGTGTATGAACCAGCCCCCGAGTACACATTTTGTTTGGAAGTTGATGATTCACTTGCTATTCTTCTTTCTTTCACTAATTTTCGTCAGGCATCGTGTTGCAGACGGTAGCCTCGATTTTTTGGTGACCGTTTTCCTGGGACACAGAAATACACAGCCAACACAGCACACTAACACACACCGCAACACATTAAACACTCAATTATTGCTATAATCAGCGCTGCAACACGAACCTTTTGCTTCTCTTTGTCGCGGAGAGTTGTTAGCCGATGCACAACATCACGAACAATCGTAGCAAGCGACTGCTTTTCTCCGGAAAACCGGAAAACAAAACGCTCTACACCGTGCGGAAAACGTACTAGGCTCGAAGGAAAAACGATGGAAACCGATAGTTTTCTTTCCAACGCTGACTCAGCACACCACTACTGTGATTGATCACTTCCGATGCAAGATAACGAAACGCACTTCCAACTCGATGCCGTTCACGGAATGTGTGAACCAGCAACCGAGGTGCCTACAGATGAGGTGGATCGACAGCCATCTCTTGCGTCCTTGTCATATTTTCTGTTTGACAGTTATCGACCGTATTGGTCCCCAATTACACTATTTTAGAATTGATTTTTCCACCATGAAAACGATAATGATTTGCAATAAAGCAAGTTTGCAATTTATAAAGAGTCGTACACAAATATTCTTCACTCGAAAGCAAAGAAAATAGTGTAAATATTGATGAAACTTGTACCAAGTGACACGGTGTCGCAGTTGTCAAGTTAGATAATCTTTCTCTTTTTCTCTTTTCATAAATAGTTCTACCTGACCTCACCTTATTTCTATTCAAAGCGGAGGGATTTGCACCAAGGTTGCTAGCAATGACAAAATGGTGGTCTTCGGAAAACATTCCGGACCCAAGTAACATTTCGATCGGGAAATAAATAAGTTCAAT
>CM028126.1:20816828-20878252 GCA_016254315.1 Anopheles parensis
GATGATTTGTTCAGAAACCATCTTTTGTGAACCGTATTATCAAAATGAGTACTGCAAAAGTGGAACAAACATTTTGCGAATCGAATAAATCTGTTTAAAAAGTCTCCACACATATGGTTGTGTAAATGTTCTTTGGGCACAAACAATTTGAAGACTGTACGTACCTTGGTCGTTGTTGCTTGGTCAAACGTCACGAAAGCCGGCGACAAGAACCGTTGTTTACAAAAGCAAATACAAACGGCTTGTACAATTATTTTTGTTTCGTTTCCATTAAAATGAAGTTCCGTGCAGTTATTAGCGACGGTATCAACATCAAGGAATTTCTCAACGTAATCAGTACATTTTCTCGAATGGAGAAAAATTTAATCATAAATGTACAACCGAACAAGCTGATTCTACAGATCGAATCTGAATCGTACGATGGACAGTACTTGTGGTGCGAAATCGATTCCTCACTGCGAGATGGTTTCTTCTCCGAGTACATTATGGATGGTATCGACAGCGAGCACAACCAAATCTATATGACCTGCCTGGCGACCAGTTTCCTGCGTGCACTTTCTTACGTACGAAATAATGCGGTTGACTACATCAAGCTAAAGCTCATCAAAACTCACATGCCCTGTCTGGCCGTGGAAATGTCCGCTACGATCACCAACGACCAGGACATCCTGACTCCAAAAATACAGCATGCCATGCCCATCACGGTAGTACCGCGCAATGAGTGGAATCAGTACAAAATTCCGCTCGAGGTTGAGTACGACCTGTCCATCGCAATGCCGTCTGCAAAATCATTGCGCATGCTGCTGGATAAGAAGAAAAACCTTGCTCCAACAGTAACACTGTATGCCACAGTGAACAACGAGCTATCGCTCGTGGTCGAAACTGAAGTTGTAACTGTAGCTAGCCACTATCGGAATCTCAAGTGTGTTCCCGCGCGAAAAGCCACCGATCACGAGGCACCGGAACAATTAACGAATCTCTCCGAAGCGAGCTGTCGAGTGGATACGAAGAAACTTGCAGCACTATTTGAAACGATCAATTTTTGCGATATGGTAATGACGGCGAACCTACGACACGAACATGCGTTAAACATTCGCTTCGATATGCGACAGAACGCGTTTGTGAACTATATTTTGCCGGCTACTAATTTTGAATAAATTCACTCAATGTTTAAATGTTTAATTGAGCTATCTTATTCTCTATTTCAATATCAATAACTTGAATAACGTATATTCCTCATCTCATAGCTTTAGGAACGATTACCTATCACGGTTGATGCTGGTCCACACGTAGTTTCGATTGTCGGACTGCATTGTATTCGAAGGTCCATAACATTCCGGGCGTGGATACGGATTGTTGCGATCGAGATAGTAGTTGGTGGGAGCGTGCATTACAAACTTCATGTACGCGAGCCGCCGTGGCACATCCTCATCTGGCCCGGCCAGATACGTAGCTGGATCGAACGCTTCGTTTGGTGGTGGACTGACCGTGGTTGGAAGCAGCCAAGTCAAAACCGCACTCTTCTCATTGAATGCGTCTATAATCAAGCCACGAATTTGTGCGTAATAGGTATTGTCCTTTGCATCGACCATCGATACAATGTCACCAATTTGGTACCAGGTGCTTTCATCCAGCAGCTTCGAAACGGTTTTAGTCGATGCTGTCTCTTGCGGAGATTTAACTGGCACCTTTTTCATGAGCGTTCGTCGTGATTTGGCTTTCGTGCCTTGGTACGTACGTCCATTCTTTTTCGATTCTCTCCGCACCGGTTCCCGAACCGGACAAACACGACGTCGCAATCGTCGTGGTGAAAACATACCAAGGGCCGTGATGCTGTCTTGCATTTCGTCCAGCTCCTCTGCATTGTTTACATCCGCACTAAATTCTACGTCGGGATGTTCATCGGTGCATAGTTTCTTACCATCCGTTTTCTTCGGAGTTATTATGCATGGTAGTGCATCATGCAACTTAGGTTCTGCTGACGACTCTACATCGTGTTCAACTAGCTCATCACGTTCCTGTTCTACGTTTTCTGTCACCGTCCGTTCGGGAGATCGTTCACCGTTTAGTGGTTCCAGTGTAGGATTTAACTGAGCATAATGACAATCGTAACAAACAGAATCTTCGTCCAGAATGTGCCATTCGGAGGATTCTTGCGTGCCGCATACCGTACATCGTTGCACCATCGGTGGCATTTCTAGCGCTATGCTTCCTATTAAAATGTACAAGTTGAAAATCATTATTACTATACACAGCTTCCAAATCACTACACACAATAAAAACTCAAACATACCTATTGTATAACTTTTTCTGTTAACTTTAAGCAAAATCAACAAACCACTTTGTACTGCATCCAAATCGCATACTTTGTTTATATTCTTCAAAATCTGTTGATGTAGCACACACACACACACACACACTAATAAACACTTTGACAGCTCAGACTACTCGACCAATCTGCTCGAGCAATTTTAAATCGAACGTTAACAACAAAATATACTGCTGAAAAATTATTCCATAGCAATAATTATAATTAAATCTATTAGATGGCGTAAATAGCCAAAATAGAAGCTTAAATATTCTCAACGATTAAATAGTACACCTAAACAATGCTAAACAGCTTCATTTTCTGATTTCTTTATTTTTAACTATGAAAAGCGACTAATATGGATGTTATCCCATGGAGTGTGTTTGTGTGTTGAGTTTCTGTCGTAGGTATTGTTGTTGAGTGTAATCTGTGTTCTCTGCGGGAGCCGTATTGTTTGATTGTAATGTTCCTTTTGCTCGTCCCGTTCATCCATATTTCCGTGCCAACTTTAGCGCACATCAAACGCAGCGCTTAAAACTACTGCCTCTTTCATAATTTGACCCTTTGCGATCGTTTTCGATTGTTTTAAGTTTTGTTTTTATGAGAAAATGCGTGATAAATATGTAATGTGCTATGCTATTTTGTTTCCACCTGCATTTTATACGGTTCATATGCGAGTTTTCCGTGCCTTTCCCTAGTGTTTTTTGTTTTGTTTGTTTTGCTTTTATTTCTTTTCCTGCGCCGTGACTAAAGCAGATAACACGACCCAGAGATAGAGTGAAAGTAGGATAGAAGGGAAAGGAAAGCCTATTTCCACTATTCTTTTCCATTCGCAATCCAGTTTAGAGAGATGTTTCAGAACTTGTTCGCTGTTTAAACGCTGCCTGTTCCTTCGATTCTTTTTACCACGCGTAATCCACATTAAAGTTCTCCCGTAGGTTTGTTTTCTTGTTAAAATAGTTGCTGAAATTGTGTAGAAATGTTGTATCAATATTGTTTACCATATTGTTTTACTGTACCAAAATTCTAAACCGAGCCGAATGTACAAATTCATTATTGGTAGTTGAGACAAAACAACCAAACAACGAACCATGTGCGCTTTCTTCCACTCGCACACACACATATATTAAGCACTTTAATCTCTTCGCTTATCCTTTCACGACCTTTGCAACAATTAAGAACCCATTTAAAGGTTTACACATTGTGCACTTTTAAAACTCATATACCGTTCGTGTTGAAATGATCATTTCATTCGCTTGTGGCCGGTCAGTAAGCAAATGAAAAAAAAACTTAATCCTCCGTCACGAACGCGCATGTCCGTGCTATTCGCTTTCGCGTGTTTTTTTTTGTGTTTAACATTAGCTGCTGTCGTTTTGTTTTAAGTAATAATTGGTTTAGATTTAATATTTGAAGATGAAAGAGACTTTCCGTATTTGGTTACGTCGTACCATGATTCTCCACGAGTAGCTTTTCACTGCCACTGTTCTACGGCTTAAATGTGCGAGGATAGTATTGATGATCCGTTTTCCCCTTTATTCAGTTCTTGTGTTTTTTGTTCTGTGTGAGTGCATGTTTTCGGTTGCGGTTTTTGTGTTGGTTTCATTTTACTCGTATGTTACTTTTTAATATGTTATCTAATATTCGCGCTGCAGTTCCTAAATCATCGTTTCCTTCGTTCGCCACCGTACCTGATGATACCTGTCAACCTTAAAAGCTCACTTTAAGCAGCATTTAACATGGTGTAAACGAATGTTTAGCGCACTGTTTGACATCGTTAGGTTAGGTTAGGTTCTGTATTTATGATTACTGTGTTCCCTACCCATTTCCTGATTCAATTGCTAATTTCCTAATTCCGCGCTTAGCATAACCTGGGGTGCTAGGCGAGTCCCTACCGTGCTGAATGGATGAAGGAGCATGCACTTCACATTCGTTGATGATGGGTTTAGGCAGTGGAACATTGTTGGCATGCACATTATAGTTTGTTTGCTTCACATTTCTTTTACACGATAAGCAACGATCGGTATTAAAAGGAGAGACAAAAGGAAATGAAACGTAAAAGCTTGCAGAGCTTATGTCGGAATCATACATAACACAGTCCTTTTCAGTAGTTCAACAAACAGACAGAAGAGGAAAGACGTGGAATGTAACTAAGCTGCTGAAAAATTAATACATTCCAACCGACAGGTAAGGACTAGTATTCTCTATCTGAACTTGAGACAGAAACGCACAGCGTATTAAATCATTTTACTCTACTTCAACCATTCCTTCATCTTGGCGACATTTTCCTCCTTTTTACACCGAGACCTTTCTCGTTTCCTTTCTCTCGTCATATTGGCATGTGTTTTCTTTTTACGTGTAGTCGCATTTCCTCTTCTACACTAGCTAATTGAATCGTTCGCTTTGCGTTTTGTCTTGCTTTTTTTCCATGTTACATTTTTGTTTGCACCTTTGCACCAATAAGCCATTCTCTACTAGCCCTTTGCAGCAGTTTTCTTTACTGTGTTTCTATCTCTCTCTCTTGCGCACTCTCTATTCTCACTCTTGCCTTGTTCTACACGCTTCTACACATGATTGCAGACAATAGTAGTCACAATAGCACATAGCGCCTTTCCTGTTCCTGATTTAGTAGCTGTGCTTTTGTGTTGTTTTAAGCATAAAAGCGTCCACTTGCACCACAACCCTTCGGTCGGGCAGCGTAGAAAGGAATACAAACGCCTAAAAACTAAAATGTTTGCTCACAGCGTACCCACAACTGCTCGTGTTGGGGGGATGTGTAATGTTTTGGGGCGACTGAAACAAAACCCATCGTTCCATCTTTGCAGCTACCGATACCGTCGTTTTGCTTCCTGTTTTCGCTGCCTTCGTTCGTTCAGCCGACGGCCAAATTGTTACGCTCTACTATTAGAAGTATCAGTTTGTTTCCTCTCATCCGGGGGTTCTGTTGCTTTATGGCAGGCATGAAGGCTTAACACATGCAGCCACCTTCCGAATCTTGCTGATCGCCAGAGTTCGATGGTTGAGTTTGCAAATCGACAGCTGAAAAGGCAACAGTTAGTGGTGGGGGTTTCGCTTTGGTTAAGGAGCATTAGTACAGTGTTAGTGAGGGTTTTCGTACGAATTGGACTTTAGTCGGAAACAAGTACAAAGGATGGGAAAGAAAAAAAAAACTAAAATCCGTTAAAAAGTCAAAAATTTAAGGATTTTTTTTTCGCATTTATTACTTCTCTAACAACTTATGCTTAAAAACGTTAATAAGTAAGAGTAAAGTAAGTGTCCCCATTGGTAGTGTACGTCCTTCCTGTACGAGTTGCCGTTAACAGTATAATCTTACACATCAATCGTCCGTGTCTCGGTGTCTAGGGATGCGTCCTTGCTTTATATATGTCAGCGGATATGTTTTCGGAGTCTTTTCGGAATATTTGTGAGTGTTATGGGTTCTCGGTTCTGCGGTTAACATGTGGTGCAAAGCGAATAAAATAATAATAATAATTAAAAAAAACAATACATTATATAAGTTTGCAGGATGGGAACATTAATGTACAATCATTTTGCTGCTTTTTATCGTTAATATTACATTCATCATATATCATCTGTACGCGGTTGCTACAAATCCGATCGACCGTAGAACGTTACAACCGATAGAAAAGAAAAACTGTTCCGTTCATTCATATAATTACGTAAAGAAAAATGGAGCGACATTCAAAAAACTATAAATGGAATAAAAATTAAACTGAACATCAATGGTGCTGAAAAGCGACCAGATAAGGCAGTTCAATAAAGTTCTTTAATCAAAAACAAAACCACAGCACCTGTTGTTATTAATATTTGTGAACCAGCTCACTTACTAATAGTTGATGCTAACTTGGAAATAATAATTATTGCGCCTGTTTCGTTCCGATTATTCTGTTGTTCTGCTACAAATAAATAGGTCGAAAAATGGGTGTAACAAAAACACAAAATACAAACATACACACACATACGACACAGAATGCGCACGTCCGGTCAACGTCTAGGTACAACCATCTTTTGTCTCTATATAGTTCAGCCAATCAGTCGCCGGCCTTACATCAAAATAAAGCAGAAATAATCATCGTAATAGTAAACACCGTCCTTGCAGTCGTTATATTAGCCGTAATAGTAGTAATTGCGGTAGTAATAGTAGTAGTCAGTAATAGTAACGGGTAATAACATAATGCTGCAATAGCTGTTGCTGCTGTTGTCGGCTGCAGTGGTTGGACATTCTGCAGCTGTAGATAAATGGGGAAGTTGATTGTTTCAGCATGCACAGCCACCTTCCGGATCTTTTGTTTCGTTCGGTGAATCTTTCAGCACAACCTCGTGCACTGATGGTAAAGGAGAGGGAAGAAAATATAACGTTAAGGAAAAAAAACACAACGAAAGAAAAGCAAATGAAACTTAAACTAAGCACGTTTTATGTGATCGACATATTGCGTTTGCAAAAAGCATCAAATGTGCAAAAGAATCAAATGGAAAGAATTATATTCCAACCTTCTACTGTGATAAATATTGTACTAAATAATAGAACATGTCGCAAGGTTAAATCTGCAATGAAAGAATAAATGACATTTTCGCTCCGAAAAAAAGGATACTGTCTTCTGGTGGTTTGTTCTCGGTTGAATCCATGCCTGGCAGGGCGGCGGCCACTCTTCGGAAAAGCTGCAAAAATAATGAAAAACAAATTATGAGTAATCTGTTAGTCCATCCACGCTGATTGTAGCGAGAAATCAAACCATACCTGCTTAACGTTATAGCCGGCTTTCGCACTAGTCTCGATAAACATTACATTCAGTTCTTTCGCTTTTCGCTCGCCCTCTTCCGTCGACACCTGACGCTTGTCGGAAAGATCGGTTTTGTTTCCCACTAGCATTATAATCACGTCGCTACCACGCTCCGTTCGCACGTCATCGATCCATTTCGATGTTTGATGAAATGAATTTGCATCTTTAGAAAAAAAGAGTTGAAGAGATGAGAAAAAAGAAATGATCAATAATAATAATAATATGAAATAGTAAATTGTTCATAACAATGCTTATTAGAAAAAAAAAGAAATTTTAGGAATAACAATTTATTTAATTTAAAAAATACAGTTTGTAAAACTCGTTCTTCTTATGTGACACTAAAACCTCAAAGAGGGATACAGTCGAGATTAGAAAAAAACATGTTTTATTTTTTTAAATAAAACTTGATCTTAAATCTTTTCTGAAAAACATAATTTTCCCTACTTTGTAATAAACATACACGTTATGTAATTTTATTACATATTGACTACGATTAAGCTATCGCATAATCAGTAGTTCTCACTCGTATCAAATGGCTTTCATTCCGATTCTTTTACTGAGTCACGATTAATTAAACAAAGGGTGTACACGCTAACCCACATGTTAAAAAATCGATTACTACCGTGTTATGTGTGTCCTTGTAATTATTGTCAATAAGAAATCGAAACTATCCCTTATTCGGTTTTTCATCAATAGCAAGATATAGACCACAAGGAAGTCATTCATTCTGCATTCATTAAAAGGAACCGGAACTTATACTAACTCTCTCGGTCAACAACATGGTACGCGATGGAGAAGAAAATCCATAACAAAAACGCGTAAAAGGGAAGGTAGTTTTCATTATCACTTCATTCATTCGACCCATTCCCACATTTGCATTAGCTTCATCAACATTGCCATAGTCGTACTATTAGTCCACCAAATGGACCATCTGTGGTCTGCTGATATCATTTAGATGGAGGCGCCTGGTCGGTCGAGACTGTCACTACGGCTGTGGGATGATTTTCTATCACAATTTAAATGTGCCTCTCGAACCTTCATCCCTACAGTGGTGCGTTCAGTGCATGTGATTGGAAAAATCACGGACGTAACCGCTGGCGGAAACGGAAATCGATGCAAAACCCCAAAAACCAAACGAAGCGAAAACGACTGAACGCCGCACTGCAGCAGTGAACTTAGTGCATCATTCAGCGTTGCGTCAGGACGAGTCGTGCTATCGTGTTTCGCCCCCAAATTTGACCATTCGATTCAACACGAATAGTGTCCAACTGGCGGTGTGTGCATTTTGAGCTATAAAAAAAATTGCACACCTTGGCACAACAGTACACAACAAGAAATCGCGTAATCATTTTGTGATTCTTCTTCGATTCCAGACCATTTCTTTTTATTCTCAGCACAGTCTTCCTCCTCCCGTATCGTACGTTTCGCCTATTTCCCACCACAATCTAAATCAGATCCGAAAGCAATAGAAACAAACAGCATGCGTTAAATTGCGCGTGGGGGAAGAAATGGCAAGTCATAAAAACAAAGACACTCTGGTCAGCCTGAACCGAACTGGGTGCGGAGGTTACGCAACGGCGGAGAGACTAACGTGGTGAAGGTGTACAAACCTCACAAATTGACCGTTGCTGACGCGTGACGGATTGAGTCACACACTAATTGAATCGGGGGTCCGTGTGTGCTCGTTTTTTTTTTATCATCGATGAGCCGTGGCAGCCGTGATAAGTTTTGACAATATTGCCTTTCCCACACACACGTGTCCCGCGTGGATAAATGTTTCACTTTCAATCACTGCGGGTACCGGCGCACAGGGGTGGAAAAATAAATTTAATAAAACTGTATGCTGCCGATCGAGTGCCTAAAAGGGTGTGAAAATCAAACAGATATATTGACGCAGTATTGATATGGAACATTTGGTTCAACAGGTTAATAAAAGGATGGGGATGAGAAGACAAGACACATTAGGCGTAAATAGTAACACAAATTGTGTCCATAAACTGATGTTAACATTTCAATAAATAATAAAATAATGAACTTGCACATAAAGCATGTTCTTTTCATACATATTTTTCTTATACAAACATTCTATTATATACAATTTTTAATTAATTATTCAAATTTAAGTACATAGAAAATTGCTTCTTTTTTTTGCTTCTCAAGAACGGCCATACCGGCTGGCCTTAAGACTTATTTTTACCATATGGCCAGATAGTTAGTCAGATAGTGCTACGGGGGGACGGTCCGGATGGGATTTGATATCAGGTCCAGTAGTGTGGAACCGGGGCCGATTTATCACATACACCACATGGAAAATTTAAGGATTTAATCCTCTAAGGATGAAAGGCTTTAAAGATTTAAGGATAAAACTCTAATTTTGGTTGTTTGATGCTCTGGAACACTAATGAGCAAGATTCTATTATTAATTATTCTAATAAATTCTAATTCATAATAATAGTCAGTTATATAGAAAAAATCATCCAGGATAAGTTGGTCGCATGATTCCGTGGAGATTTTAAAACCCAGATTTTATGGAATGAGGTTTTTCCCTAACTATCACCCAAGCAGCTTGGTATAATCAATCGATGATGGAGTTAAAGTTTTCCATGGATGAAAAAAAGGTCAGTTGGGGCGGCCCGGTAGTGTATCTGATAAACGGCGCCGGTCCACACGGCAGGACTGGGAATCAATTCCCATCCGGACCGCCTTCCCGAGGCATGGAATGAGTATCCAGCTACGTGGTAAAATAAGTTTTGATACGGCCAGGCCGTTCTTACGATGATTATTGAATTAGATTAATACGAGATAAAGATAGATTAATGACCCTAAAATATATCTACGAATAAGTATTTTGTTTCAAGTGAAAATTATACCAAACGATGATGATTTATTAACCGTTTAAAATATTTGTAAACTACGAGCAAATTAATCTATCTGGAAAACATATTAGCTAACTCTATGAAATATTGTTTCTCCATACAAAAACATTCACTTGGTTGAATTCAGTTCAAACCTGTTGGTAATAAAGTTACAACAGCGCACTCGAAACCATAACTAATTGGTGTCACTGATGATAAGAAGCGCCAACGGCTTCACCGCCAGGCGAGCCGATCCAGATTTGTTTGGCAATTACTCGCTAGGGTATTTTTCAATCCACATCCACCGAAGAACGAAGTTGTGACAGGTTACGGTAGCATTACAAACAGAAGTGACCAAAGTGCAGAAAGCAGAACAAGCAACGATCCCCACCCAAAAATGTACCTGCTGCCTGCTGCTGGCAGCAATGTGTACACACGGACCGTGTAATTGCACGGTAAACAACAACAAGTGGGTGAATTTTCTTTCCCCGAATCGAGACAAAAAAAAACCCTCCAGAGAACAGTGCACATAATCAAACCAAAGAAAATGTCAAAACGGGCAAGCGATTGTTACGGGTGCTGCTTTATGTCGACAAACCGAGACGGAAAAGGTCACCGGAATTATGTATAGGGAAGGCCTTTGTAACGCACGTCATCTTCTACCTTGTCGGGACCCAAAGGGTGGTTATTATGCTGGTTGGCATACGAGACCTATATATCTTTTGTGATGTAGCTGCACTGCCCAAAAAATGCATGATGGTTGATATGATTTATGGTCCGGAATAAAGATCCAAATCATGCAACCCATCTTCGGTCATGATGAGGGGTCATGAACGGGGGCTCTTGGTACTAAATCTGTTCACATATGTAAAAGTCGTTTCATTAGGTTTGAGCAGTATCAAAAAAATGATGGAATATACTTACTTGTAATGTCGTACACCACTACTGCTACGGTTGAATCACGAATGTAGGATGGTATCAGCGACCGGAACCGTTCCTGACCGGCAGTGTCCCACAGCTGTAATCTCACTGTTCGATCCTCTAGATACATCGTTTTCGAGAGGAAGTCTATACCGATCGTGGCCTGCAGAGAGGTAGAGAAAAAAAATAGGAACGAACGTTAGTAAAATATAAGATGTTGTATGTTCATCCCACCACAAGCTAAAGTGGTTGCATGATTGAGATAGAGGCATCGATAAGACGTATACGCTTAACGCTGTGTTCTCTTCCAACAGTATTTATCACACAGCAAGTCAAGTGAATGCAATCCAGAAGATGAAGACCTTAGGACAACCAACGCCCATATCACGATGATGTCGTGTGTTAAGTTTATGGGAAACATGCGTACATAAAGTAGTTCAATCAATCGCTCCAACGATACGAAGCCAATTATGACAACACTTCAACCGACAGCATAGTCAGAGTAGGATGGTGCATATCTCATTTCCGCCTGGTGCCCACAAAACCATGCCCGATATTTGCTCTGCTGCACAAGAGCGCACCCGCCCAGGATGCTCTATTTTCGCTTTCCAACTTTTTCCTCTATCTGCTGGAAAGAAGCAGAAGATATACATAAGTCTCTTCTTTCTTAACCTTTCGAACGGTCCCCGATGGGAACTATTAAAGTATCATTTCTGTCAGTCAGATACCTTGCGGATCTTTGGCGACTCCTTCCCACACACCGACACTGTTACGTTATGGAGCCCGGGGAGTAAAGTAAGCCGTCTTGAAGCAGACAATGTTGTTTTGCAAGCGAGAACCTGGATCGATAAACGGACGGGGCTGTAACGGTATAAATCTACCAAATCGATGGCGTCATCATACGGATGGTGCGCGTTCCCTATTATTGCCTTGCAAACCAACCGTGGTAACCAGCTGACCGACCGGTACAGGGTGTCCCCCAGTGTTCTCGTGCCAGACGAAGGTAACCTTCAACGTAATTCAAACGTGGTGAGTGTGCGTTTTATGTTGACTCCATCCTATTAAGGTGAGGTGCTTTCGTTTCGTTGTTTTTGGTTTCCTTTGCTTCGCTCCCATTGACGGCTTCCGACCAGACGTCGAGAAAAATTCAAGGCGCCGGTAGCGTACAATAAATATGGATCATCTAATATGAATGAGTAACACACGGGAGCCAGTTCTTTGGCGTTAGATGTATGGGCGTTTATCCTTGAAATGGAAGCTGCTGGTGAGAAGAAGAACGACTTAAGAATAATGAACGCACTTGTCAGGAGAAGATAACAGCAATAGGTCTGTTGGGGATATTTAAAGATCATCATAAAACTGGTCTAATAGAAGTGGCTTTATTTTAGCTGTGGGAGCTCGAAAAAGATCCGACAAATTCGAGTAGAGTTTGTGTTTAAACTGTAAAAAAGAATGCTGTCCTTTTGTTTGTCCATATATTGTAGTACTTTAATGAACAAAACATTCGACCAAACATTGGCACATGAGAATGGGTTAAGTTTAATGAGCATGTTTACCAGTTTTATCATTGCTACCGTTTGCAACCATTTCAAAGATATAAATAACCGGAGAGCCTTCCTACGTGCGATTGCTCCATGCGACTGCAATAAAATTGGAAAATTGTTCCTCCCGGCAGCTATTCGGAAAGGAGAGATTCGCTCGCTGAATGGTCGTCACAAACGAGAACCACCCAATCGGTCCTCGAAATGTGTTTTTTGACGAGGTAATGGTGCTCCTCCTCCACTGGGCACCCTTCCCTTTCTACCCCGATTACCAGAGGTTAAGCTGCAACGTAAAACTTGATCCCGTCGCTGGAAGGATTGCCACTCTGCCAAAGGACCGGACGACGGACCACTTCAGAATGCTGTGCGCGCCGAGAGCGGTCTGAACCCATCGGGTGGCACTACTTGAAATACACTTGAAAATCCCTCCGGTGCACGTGCAACCGCCATTCATCCCCTCAGTTTTGGGTGGTAGAGTTTGTGCAGGTAAATGGGAGAGGGTTGCATAAAAAAAAACAAACATACATAAAACTGCAAACTGCTGCTTTTCGACCAACAGAAAAACCTCCTTCATGTTGCTGCAATTTTTCGAACACGATACCGTACACCGTGACCGTGGAATGCATTCGAAAGTTATAAACTGAATAAATAAAACGATAACACCTCGAATATTCTGGCCACCGAAAATACAGCAAACGGTGACGGAACGAAATGCTTTTTAACGACTTTACTGGTGTAGCGGGAACTCCTGAAGCAGACCAGGAGCTACATTTAGGTCAAACGTAATGAAAGGACATCCTGTGGGTATTATACGATAAGCTTCTCTGTTTTGAAACGCTAGAACCTGTTGTGTTGTACAAATTTCGTTCACAATTAGGTAACGGACGTGGGTAGAATGAATATAAAAATTTTATACAAAATTTTTTGAAATACAGGGTTTTCCACGATAGTATGGACATGATCACCGAACTATTGATGTATATCGTAAATAATTGCTTCCAATGTATTTTATATAACCATTCTTTGTTTAAAAAAAACTTTTGGATAAGGGTCTTGTGCATGCTTTGACGTTCGAACCTTTCCAAAAAATGTAAAAAGATCCGCGAACCATTGGGTGTCCAATCTTTCTATGTACATGTATCGATCGTTTTCCATTAACATGCAAATTTGTTTATGTTTTAATATATATACCAGTGATCAGAAACAAAGAAATTATTCGCAAAAAAAATTGTTATGTTATATTATGATATCATAACAATAAGATAATAAAAAATGTAATCAATATCTTGATAATGTAATCGAATGTAATTATTCGTAATAAATATTAAAGATATTACATAGAATAAATTGTACTTCGTTAAAAGATCCTTTCCAACTATTTTTTTAAGATCGATTTTGATTTAAGGTTACACCAGGTATAGATTAGTGTCGCATATTAGATAAGTGCCGCAAACGATTCTCTGTTCGTCAAATAAACATCTGTTTGACGATTTCAAATTATTGCAAAGATTTTCGCAAGGAAATGTTCCGGATGGGATCTGCATTATGTTAACGTCTGTCGAACTTGTCAGCGATGTACGATACTACAACTTTCTGTGTAGCGATGTACGATGCTGCACCTTTCTAGAAAAAGAAACTATTAATTCATTGAAAAAATCAATATTTCATGGATCTTCTGTATAAAGTCGTTTAAAACGTCTAAATTCGTTTTACATCTATAATGACAAATGATGGCGGAAATGGCACCGATACACTTTATGGTTCGGTACTCCCTGCAGACAAATTGATTCCTTCAGGGCTGATCAATCATCTATGCTATCACGGTTCGATTCCATTGCGAACGCATACAAAATGGCGCTCGCCTGCCGCTTTTGTCGCCAATTGTTTCTTTTTGTAGTTCTAAAAGATGTATTCAATTTCTCGCTCTACTGTGAATAGCGCAAGGTGCCGGATAGAAATTCTAAACCGCACCTCCTTTGAAAGCAATTCTTTTGTGTGATTTAACACATGTATGACATAAGACTAAACGCGTGTGCGAATGCAGCCCACCAACGCTGGTACATACAATGCCGGTGTTCTATTGCCATAAGAGTTTGTATCGCAGGTCGCCTTTCGGGGAGCGCAAAAAGGAAAACACTGAATTGAGCTGCTAAAATGTCCGGAACCTTGTGTCGCCCTATCAACCATCTCCGCTTGCTTCCCCACCGACACACACATACTCACGCCGGGAAGTGAGTAACGGCGAATGGATGGATACACCTATTGAAATACTGTTGCTGACGTCGATGTCATGGTTTGCACTTTGCGTGGGGCGACATCATGTCTCCGCATACATTTTAATGATCTAATTTCACATCACCCCTTGTGCAGAGGACACTCCACCGACAGGTTCTGGACTGCCTTCCAGACGAGAGGTCTGGAAAGGGCTGGAAAACGAGACGTGATGAAATGTTTCGCGTAGGTGGCAGTTGTGTTGGTTCTGTGGCGCTTTACTGTCTGAAGGACGGTACTGAACGAAAGGGAAGTTAAGCGTGATGGTTCTAAAATGTGCCGTATACCGACCCAGCACCCAGCCTTGTGCGGTGGAGATCGATTACGAATCGAAAGAACTGTTTTCGTGGAACTGTACCCAGCAAATTCAATTCCACCCTGCGGGTTGGAACGCATTATTGGATGAATTTTAAACTCCACTTTTCCAAAGTTTACAATGTTTGAGGCTTATATTTCACCATCAAACAGACTGATTTGGCTAACATTAATGAGCCCACGTTTCGCATTCCACTGAGGTCAGAGTTTAGCTTGCGCGAAACCCAAAAAACCTACCGACACGGAAAATTAC
This sequence comes from Anopheles parensis, assembly GCA_016254315.1. NCBI lineage: Eukaryota > Metazoa > Arthropoda > Insecta > Diptera > Culicidae > Anopheles > Anopheles parensis. The sequence continues at coordinate 20,832,092 of CM028126.1, forward strand.
CTTCAACACCAACGCTGTGCTCAAAGGTCGGGAAAAATTACTTCCACCCCTGCGGCTAAAGAGCTGGTTTCCGGATGAATTATAATTTACGTTCTTACGTCCGTTAAAGTTTTTCCCGAAATTTTCTCCCAGAAAGCAAAAATAAAACACGAGAGGATAATTCAGAACATCAAAATGAAAGCATGTACGGGGAAACATGGCGAAGAGAGGGAAAATTCATTTGGGCTGGTGTTGCTTTTGTTTTTTAATGTCCATGGTAAAGCTTTTTGTTCCACCGTCCCCCGAAAGTGAAATAGGAAAGCTGCAAAGAAATGGATCGTCTGTATATGCCAGGTACAGACAAACACATTATGTATTCTCAAGCAAGGTGTTGTTTGCCCGGATGTTGAACGGCAAAGGAACAAAAGAAGAATTGAACAACACACCTCCCCACAAGGGAAGGGTGGGGTCATGTAATGTAATGCAGTGGCGTGTACGACAGATGATGGAGCACATTATTTGTTGCTGTTTGCGAACGCGTGCCAGACCTCCCTAAGTAATGTGGCGCAGAGATGAAAGGATAAAAATAAGTTATTAGCACAGTTTGCCATGCTGAACAACCGAACGGTCCCAAAACCAGAAACTTCCGGCGCCATGACACTGGGAGAGGGATGAGAAGGTTATTTCATCCATTACTGCTCTCGTTACATAAATCCTCTATCAATAGCAGCAGTTGAATGGCTAAAAGTAAAGAACTAGAATATGATTATTATACATGCAACACAACAACACAAACAAAAGTTCATACGAAACATAAGAGACTTTTTCCCAACAGAGTCTCCCAGAGATGACGCCACATCCACCGTACCTTGTTGTGTGTTTAGCACCACATCGGTACGCTGATGTAGTGAAAATTGTTTGCCAATAAACTTCCATCCTTCTTGTGGAACGGGAACAACACGAAGAATACACGAACCAGGCACGCTTCGCCTGGTTCCGGTAGCGGTCCGTTTCTCGTAAAGTGAAACGAAATCGCTAGGCTTTATGGCGCGCGTGGCTATAAACATTTTTTTAACTCTCTTTCAACACTAAAAAAACGAGAAAAAAAACTCAACATCGCTCTTGGACTCTCGTTCATTTGCTTCCGTTCTTTGATAAGAACCGGTCTATTCGCCTGGAGTGTATGTGTGTGTGTGCGAGGAAAAATCGTTTGCAGTACATATTGTAAAATGTATATTTTCTTTTTTTCCATTCCGGAATACAACGAAACATAGCAATTGAAATTGCAGAACCGGAAGGACTATTGTTGAGGTTTGATTTACACCAAAACCCATAAACAAAAACATAGAACGGAAAATAATCGACAGCTACTGATGGGTGGGAATTGTTTAACCACAAAAAAGAAATCATGCACCCAAAACAAAAATCAAAAATTCATACTCAACTCAGTATGCTCCACATGCATCAATAAAAGTGAACGGCATTTTTTATCCTTCCCATTACAATTTTCACCTGATGTGCGATAATTTTGTTTAAAACCGTTACAATTTTTTCGAACGCTTTCAGCCCAGCGAGTGGTTCTGTTATTACATTAGATTATGGGTGAGAAGATGAATCCAAATTTGGGAAATTCCGCAGTCGTCTCCGAATGAATTCCAAATTGTGTATCAACCACCGAGAGTTACTTTATAAGCAAATTGGGGTGTCCGGATTTATTGAAGCTTTCGGCACCGCATCCAACATTGATTTCAACCCGAATCAACTGCTGATTTGACTCCGGTTTCAACTTCGAATTCAACTTCGAGTTTATCTCGGTAATCGATTTGCGGATTCAACTCCGGATTAGATTTTAGATGCAACTCCAGGTTTTGCTCCTGATTCGACTCCATATTGAGGTACGAATTCAACTCCTGATTTGATTCAGGATTCAACTCGGAATTCATCACCATATTGTATTCCAGAGCATTGGATTCGACTACGGTTGTTTTTTAGATTCGAATTCGATTTTCCAGTGTCGAAGTTGTACACCACTCGCATCTGCCATCCACACAGGTAGGAAAGAGTAGGTGCGAAATCCTGCGCCCTTTACGCTGCAATCCGCATCACACTAAAGGTAGTAAAAGCAGAATACCGTAAGTAAGAACTTAACACCACATAAATAGCTCTGTATTAATTGCAAACAAATTGAACGCAAAAGCAACGCAAACATTCCTTTTTAATCATTGCGCGAGTAATCCGAACCCGCAGTTACATTCAAGTTCTGCACACATAAAGCCAAGGTCGGTAAAAACATCAAATGAAATGAAAGCTCATCAAGCTTCTAATTTCGCTTTGATGGGGATTTGTTTTATGTTTTTTTGTTGTTGCTTCAGACCGAATCAGAGAGGTGCGCAGGTGGCGTTTGTGGCTGTGCGGTACAGCTTAAAGTTTATTAGCCGTCGCACGCGGAGAAGAAGATGGTGGAAACATTTTGAATAATTCAGGATTCAATTTCTTGCTCCAAGAGCAAATTACTTCATTCGTTCACAATCGTGTGCTGTCTGGGTATTTGCCGAATGAAAGAGATAAAACTTAGAATAGGAGTAGAGAGAGAGAGAGAGAGAGAGAGAGAGAAAGAGAGAGAAAGGACAGAAAAAAATGGTTACATCATGAGCTCGTGGAATTATGCTAATTGAAATTGCAAACGAACGCACACCCATCGTTAGAAATAAAAATCACAAACCAAGTTTCAAGAACCTTTCGGGACCGGGAACCATGAACTAGCAGTGGGTGACGTACGATAAAAGTTGTGCTAATGAATTACAAATGGATGGTTACTGACGTGGCACTTATGTGGTGTGCCGCGTGTCAAGAAGCTTACGTATTCCTCCGATACGATCATGAAAGCCAAAATGGAACCGTCTAAGGAATATATTACTCACTGGTGCTTTCCACAAAAACCTGTCACTCTTGGCGTAAAATGATAAAGTACCTGTGTTAATGTCCAAAAATGAAGGGACCATGTATTCTGGCTACGATTGTAAAACCGTGAGTGTTTTTAAATGGCGTCTGCAATATATCTCACTCCGACTGCGAAACGTAAGGTGGGCGATTCGAATGCAATTGAAGAGGCAAGGAACATTATTTAACGAGCTCCATGAATCAGCAACCCTTACCATCTACCCTGCAGGGGGGTGGTTGCTGTTATCAGTTGGCCTCTTTTTCTTTTGAATAATACTTTTACTAAACCTTCACACCGTTTCTTATCAAAGCTAGCAAATAAATGCGCTGCCAGCCCTTCAACAGGTGCTGAAGAATTCGTCATCCGTTTCTTGGCCTTGGATGCGACGTGGCAGTGATTTATTGATGTATTTACTCGATCGAACAGAAATATTTTACTTTTCCCCTTGCTTTTTTTCATCACAGGAAATGATGATGTTTATTCAAATACAACACGAATCAAAGCATCATTTTCCATCAAACCAAACATCTTATCTCCGGTAAGAGAGATCTTACTATAGGTACATGACTATTACAGATCACGACCAAGTCAACAGTACTAATCAAATCGCGTACAATGACACTGCAGCATGATCTCAATCAGCATCCCGTAGCAAAATTGACAGTTTATTCCTCCGCCTGACATCGGTCATTTACCGCATGAAGAAATCCTTTAATTTACACTAATCGACACGGATGATGTCAGACAAGGAAGAAGGGCTTGCCAGTCCATCATCATACCGGGACATATTACGTGAGAAGAGTAATCAGTAATCAGGTTAAGTTGTAATTAATTGCTCGACTAATTTGCACAAGTTTCGCGGTCTTCTTGTTTATTCTGGCACCATAGGGAACGACCAAATGGAGACAGAAACCGAGCTGCTTGTTTACGGTGACATCTGGAATTTAATTTAAACTATGCTCCCTCCGGTGTAAGGTAAATTATTAAATTTTAAAATAATTATTATCTTTCAACAACACCAAAAATGTACAGAATATTTAGAATAATGATTATATTCGTATGATAAGGCCGCTTAAGCGGATAGCGGTCAAATTGTAGAATAAATACACAATTTGTTTCTATGAAAAGTAGAATTTTTTTTTAAGAAGAGAACTTCTTGACGCTTTTCAGGATGAAACTATACATAAAATCACCTTTATTGAGCTTTTGGAAGGCGAAATCGATTTTGCATAATGCTTTCTGGTGGGTCTGTTAAAGTAATATTTGTACATAATAAATTTCATGTTAAAAATACCAATGAATTCCGTAACATTCTGCATATACCTCTACATACTTCACAGTAACTTGACAAGAATCCAGAATCCATGGTTCTAACTTTTTCACTTCATGTCTAAACCACCGAGAGAGCTTTTTCCTTTGATTAAAGTATCTGTTAAAGTGATTTTGATTAAAAAATTGTTTTATTTTTGTCTCTAAACACCTTAATTGAAATATCCTGCAATTTTATTAAGGTAATACGAATGAAGAATATTCAAATTTGACAGAAAGCTCGTGGAGTGAAGTCGAAAGCTCTCGCACAAACGGAAACGTTTTTAAACGGAAATAAAACAAAGTTCAACGAGAGAGTTTTGTTAAATGTTTGCGAAGCACAATAAGAACCATTTGCATATATCATGGGCTCGTGAAAGCGAAAAGTTTGACACCGCTGATCACTTCTGGCACGATGAACGAATTGCAACTTTGCTGTTCTATTTCGTACAAAGATTAAAAACGAATCAACTTCGCTACGGTGAGATTGTACGAAGAGCAAAAATGAATTATGAAAAGTACCATAAGCTAGAAAATTTTGTTTTTTTTTGCATTATTTTTTCCTTCTTCTCTTTCGAAGAACGAAAGAAATCGAATGGTTTGGATTGCTCTTAATTACGCACCTGCTGTAGGTGGATAATTTAGTTCGCTCTTACCAACCTAACTTCGCCTCTTCGCACTAACGGTTAAAAGTCAATTTGAAAAAGAACATCGACGGGAAAGTTTTAATACAATTTTGCCCCTGTTTGCTTGATTGCCGGCACGTACACTTGTTTCGTCCTTCCAGACAAAAACTTTACCCTACGAAAGTTTGTTTGCTTGAAGGTTATTTTGGTAAAGAAACCAAAATAAATTTGTAAAGAAAATAAAAACATCAAATAAAGAACAGAGAACGTTATAAGCTTTAAAAAAGTCCAATTTTAAAACCTCAACCTATAATAAAGAGCTTAACCTACTTTTTTATAAAACGAAATAAAACGCTCAAATGGAGATCTGTAGTAGCAGCAGTACCGACGCCACATAAGTAAATAAACATGACGTCACCTTCCTTTCGAGTCGAACGCGCTTTAACCATAAACTTCTGTACCTCATATAAAACTATTACACTTTATGGCATTTGCTCTACACACGATGGCCTTGCTCTGTTGCCGGTGACATTTGCACCAGAATATGAAGTGTTGCAAAGGCAAAGGTGGGGCGCCAGTTACGGACCGTTTGGCGTGGGAAGAACCATCAGCAGCATTGGAGAGATCTCATCTCATCACAGAAATGGTGTCACAACACGGCAGCAGTCGGAATGTCGGAAAGTGATAAAAGGTCCAATTTTTATAACCCAATTCTCTTCCCAATATTGATTACCGTGTTACCGATAACAGGCAATGTACGTGTGGAGAAGTATAAATATGACACCGAAATGGATCTCGCCTGAAGTTTTCTTACAAATGAATGTATGCTTTATGATGGATTGCCATAGTAGTACAGTTGGATGGCGTAGCGAAAACAATTTGCCACATCTGTTCTGTGTTCTGTTGCCATGTTTCTGTGGATTTCTTATAAAAATGTGTTTCTTTTTGTCTAGAATATAAAAAAGAACATTAGCAAATTGATGATTCAACATAGCAACAATGAATGATGTAATTAGTAAATTTGTTTGGTGCTTTTATTACTTTAATTCAGTAGAATAAATTCTATTAGTCTATTAAACATAGTAGAAAAGAGTTAAAATAAATAATAATTTGCATTTAATTTATATTTTTTGTTATTAATTTACAACGCAATGTTTTTGCTTCATGAAATAAACAACACAATAAGAGATACATTCTAAAAGAAAAACAACATCCACAAACCGTACTGCGTAGAACCAAAAGTATGTAAAATAACTCACACGAACGAGAAACAATAAAAAAGAATGTACAAAAAAAAGCTAGTCATCTGCCAATCTGACCCAAAATCAGAACCAGCTGCAATTGATGGATGACAAAATGCCATCAAACTTTTTTTTTAACCAAACCTCAAAAAATATGGTCGTGTACGTAAGGGACATGGAAAGGTCGCATGACTAATAACGGTCAACAAATTGTGGATTTTGGGAGGGGGGGTTTAGGTTGACCACAACCATCACACACCCACTAGAAGCAATGGGGCGAACCAATATTCGATAGGGTACTGCAAAAATTCGTTGTCTCTTTTGCTGGATTTCATTCGTTCGTATGAATCATGACGAGATATCCGATCTTCGGTGAGCAGCAGCAGCAGCAGCAGCAGCACCGGTATACGACGTAATTCTGTTATCCCTGCCCAGAGCCTGAGGTCATACCTTTACGCCTTTTTCCCTCCTTCCCTCAATCTCTACTCTCTCCAGCACTTCCCGCGCTATCCCCCTTTGGTTCTAGTGGTAAACTTACCTGGTATGTGTTGTCGAAGCTGTCGTACATAAACCTGGTGATTAGCGATGTTTTGCCCACTGTCGGATGGGAATGGGGCATGTTAAGCAGAGTTGTTTGGTGGTGGAAGTGGCACGCGACGGAGGCATCCAGCAGACCGTGAATAGCATCATCATCGGTTTGAGGTGGTGTTTTTTGTTTTGTTGGTTGAACCGGCATCAATAGTAGCATAAATCCGTACCGTGAGAGTCATGAAAGGAAAAGAAAAAAGTACATACAATGTAGTAAAAATAGGAGAGAAAAAGAAAACACATATAACCACACACAAACACGCACAGTTCTCCTCATACACGTGTGTGAGATGGAGAAACCAGGGATGATGTATCGCATAATTTGATTATGCACCACCACCCGACCCGGGTTGGGGGTTGCTTAAAAAGGGGATTGAATGGAAAGGGCGAATGGGGAAGAAATTTGTGAAAAGTGGAGTACCCATTTTCAGGGCCCGGCATCACACCGTAAAATGTTGGCTGGTGGTGGTGATTTTCGTGAGCAATTTTTCATTGCTTTTGGCTAGAAATCCGTTCCGTGTGACATGGTAAAAATGTTGTACGGTTGTTGTTGCAGTGTCGTTGGTACACCCGACTGTTGTCAACGGTAGCCTTGACTGTCCCCAACTTCGCCACAAACACACTTCTTTCCTACCTGTGATGGGTGTCTCTGGGGAGATTGTATGATTCACGCTGTCTGATTCGTCTTTTTTTTTGTTATGTCCCTTTATGGGTACATTGTACGTGAGCCACCATCACTAACCGTGAGACGAGAAAATTCTCCCTCAAGAATCTAGCAAAGAAAGCGCACAGTTGTGGGTGCAAAAAAAAATCGGCGAAGCATGTACAAACAAACGGTATAGAAAAAGAAAGTAACACGGATTAAAAGCAGAACAGTAAGAATGAAAAAAAACGGTAGGAATAAAGTGGCTCAAAAGGAAACTTGAGTACAAAATTCTCGTTCCCACACGCACACTCGTTTGCAAACGCAACCCTTGGTTTTTTTTTGTGTGTGTTGGGAGGGTTGGATTAAGCTCCAGCATCGCCCCAAAAATAATACACCGGCAGAAAAGTCAAGTCAGATGTTTCTTGTGATAAGTGAATTAGATTTTCTCGGTGGGAACCAGTGGTTTTCTTTTGTCTGTCGGTGGGGGAAGCGTAAAGGAAAAAAGCACCTAGCCTCTCCCCACCTAAAAGAACAACACACGGTGAGGATTCCATTGGTGAAGTTTCGATGTTTTTTTTTGTTCGATCCGTGCTTGCGTGCCTCGTCTGCAACGGCGAGTTTTTATCGCACAAAGCTTGGAAAGCTTTCTTTATCATCCTTTTTTTGCCGTGTGAATCGCGGTGATCCAAATGGACACAATGATGAATAATAAATCTAATTCTCAGGACGTGGTTTTCCTTTCAGAGGATGGGTTTTTTGTTTCTTTGAAGCTCAATCGCATGCCGGCCGATCGTACTTCACCTTCAACGGGCTAGATGAGGTCACGGCCTACTATTCTCCCGTTGTTGGAGATTCATTTTACTAAACCGTTTTTCCAAGTAGCAGACAGGAAGATATATTTCCTTCACCTTTTTCAATGGTGAAACGGCCAATTCTTCCTGGGTGGAAAATTCTTCCAATAAATATCGCATGTTTCATGTGTCAGTCTCATTCTCTCGCGCCGTACACTTTTGCAGTGCTGGAAATGGATCATAAATGCGTCTCCATTTGTTGATTGAATAATGGCTAATTAGTTGTGGCATTCCAGAGGTTTCCGTTCCACAAAGGAGATCATTCTATTTCGCCACGATTCCGCACAAACATTCACGTTTCTCACGTACTGCAAAACGGGAATGCTTTGTTCCGTTTGCTACGCATCTTCATTTCCGACTCGGGTGGATTGCCTGGTTACACCACGATCGCCAAAGCCTCCCTTGTTTTGGAGTGCGGAAAAAAGGCAAAACTTCTCGAGGGTGTATACAGCAGCAGAAGTTAGCGGATTTCCATCGTTCCCACACACAACAAACGCACACCGGTTCGGGGCAATGAGAGAAAAATAGGAGAGAGAAACAAAAAAACACTTGATAGCTGTTAAGTTTTAACTCGATTGCTTACCGCTCTGTTCGCCGAGAAAGACGAGCTTAAACTTCCGCAGCGGATTTCCAAAATCGCCGGATGATGACATCGTGTGACGAGCGGGGGAAGGTTTTGGAGTGGTTGTTGGCTTTTCTTCACCCGCTTTCTTTCCCTCGTGTACGTTCCACTTGGAACAACGGTGTTGTTGCAGGGCACACAGAAACACTCGTGGGATCTCACACGGCTACACCGATTCCACACACAAACAGCACACACTACTGCGGCCACACGAGACGCACTCTCACGCTCTTCTTCACCAACCCGTTTTCCACGGGGAAAAACAACCGTGATCACGTACCACACACTTTCCACTGGAACTGGAGCACACGATCGACGACCGCGGGTCGTACTTTTCTTTTACGCTCTCCTTCCTAACGTATCGCAACACAGAGGAAACAACCTTATCCGCAAGGGGTATCAGGTGCTTCCGGTACGCACGGGGCGAAAATGACCTGTTTCCAAATTAAACAAAAGATAAAACCTATGCTTGGAGTTCGAAAAAGGAATGGAGCAAAAACCCAGGTCTTCGCACTCCGGATTGCTGCGTTGGCTGTCGCGATGCGTTTCAGCTGACACGACGGAAACACCCGGTCGGCCTACCCTGCTTCCGTTAGATAGCTGACGGGACCAATACCGTTGCACTGTGTGCGTAGAAAGGCCACGCAGATATCGGTACCAATGCCAATCGTCCCGCGGGTGACCGCTCGGATGTTACACGGACGAAAAGAAGGTTGAAGAAACTGACCCACACACACACCAACGCACGCATACACATACAAATGCACACGTTTTGTGAACACAGAAACAATCGCCAGATTACGGTATGCACTGTATCGCGAAGGGAAAAGCGCTTGGAATGTTTTACCGTTTGCGGCCACGACCGATACGCACGTACACTAGTAGCACGCGTGCACAAACACACCCTACCAGTCACGCACGACAATGACGACGACGATGATGACGGCAGCAGCGAATCAAAAAACCGATTCGGCGATACGCCCAGGATATTTTACCACACACTGCACTGCGTTTTCGATTTCCGCTTCTTGGATGCACCTAGTGGGCCCGATTTTATCCCACGGTTGCGGCACGGCAGACGGGCGTCGCTGTGGATCAATAAAATAAACGGGCTGCTGGTGGTGTTGCTGCACTGTGCTGATGCTGCTCCTAGTTGTTTCAGCGTATCGGAAAAACTTGCATTCGCGTTTTCGACAAAAATCTGGTGACATTACACTTTTTTGACAGCTTTCTCCAGTGTTGACGTTAAACCGAGGTAGGGGCCAGCGGACATCATCATGACATATTGTGCAATAAAAATTAATTTCATTTGGTTTATTTTACTTCAAAACGCGGTATTTTGTAATCTGGAAATGAACAACCGAAAGTGTTGAATTAATTTCAAACAAAATCAGAGATATTGAAATTTGAAAAATAATTTTCATGCTTTTACACTGTCTACACGCTACAATAAGTTTTTCGCATTTCCAAACTTGTTAACTTTATCCTGTACGTTACTTTTGAACATCCAATAATGAGAAATGAAATAAAGAAACGAAAAATTACAGAATACTCCCGAAAACAGACTATGGTTTCCAGAAACGCACGGCACAAAGATTCCGGACCCCTCTTAACCAGCGTTGAAGTTCCACGTTCGTCGCTTTTCACCAAAATGGAACCTCTCCTTCGGTGCATTTCAGAAGATGACGAAAATGTTATAAAGATCTCCAGCTGAGTTGTGCAACAACGGATAGAATTGTGCAATGAAAAGAAAATTTTAAAAATTGTATTAATTGCAACATCCATTTCAACAATGGTATCGTGCAGCGTCGTTTTCCATGGCCGCACCACTTGTCACCGTGCGTCTGTTCTGAGTCAGTTGTTTAGATTCATGCGCTGGAAAAACATTACGCGATAATAACAGATATAGCAAACAGTGGGGTGAACTTTTTTACGAACATATTACCGAATTTTCAGTGTTTATTCTGCGTGTCCACATCGCATCATGGCAGAAAATCAAGACACAATCAAAGAAAAGGACAGCCCGGCCGATGGTGTGCCACAGCTAGATCTGACTAAAACGTCGAAACAGATTTATTTTGAGCTGCTGCGAACATGGGTCTATCATGCGGAGATGCAAAACCATCTGCACGCTCACTTTCCGTACTATTTGATGAGCAACTATCCGCAGCTGTTTCAACTAAACGCTGCAGGTAGCGTACCGTCGACAGTTCCCGGCATGGGATCCTTCCTGACCGGTATTCCTACAACGACCGGCGGTAGTACGACGACTGGGATTAATTCATCCGGTGCTCCAACAGCACAGGGACAAAATGCCACCTCAAATCGAGGACGGAATGAAACGGTCGATCCAACCCGACCGGACGATGGTAAGGAAATTTCATTACTGGAACACGGACAAAGTTAACGGAAATAAATCGTTTTTTATCCTACATTTTTGTAGCTATCAATCGCCACGGTGGTTACGAGTACGTCATTGCTCCGCTTTGGAAACGATTTGCCGCTGAAGCCATCGATATTGCGATAATATTTCTGCTTAAGATAATGACAACCCTGGCGTTTATAGATGCGTTTGAAATCGATCTGTAAGTGCACCTCCGTTGCTGACGCACGTTTCACCTTTCATGTTACCTAACTGGACGATAAAACGTTGATAATCGTGTCCGTGATTTAAACAGCACATGTTTTATCACTCTTTTACTGACTGCTTTTGTAAAATATGCTTTCCTTTTGGTATTTCTTCCCAGCCTGTACATGGACCTGGACGCGATTCGCAACTCGTTCGAGGAAGATTACACCGAGCTGTTATCGTTCACCTCGGAGCTGATATTTCTGGAGATAGGCATCAAGATTGCGGTATGCATCTACGAAGCGGTATGGACGGCACACGTACAGGTTATACCGGGCAGTGCAACACCCGGCAAGATGTTGATGGGTTTGCGAATCGTGTATGCCGAATCGGTAGCGGTGCTGGAACCACAGCCCCAGCCCGGTTTGCTAAGTAATCAGATACCACTGAGGGCGCTACTGTATCCGGGCACCACACCAAGCTTTGGCCGTGCGTTTGCCCGAGCCGTCGTGAAGAATGTTGTGATAGCATTTTTCTTTCCCATGTGTCTGCTGCTGCTGTGCTTCCGACAGAATCGTTCCATCTACGACGTCATGACAAAGACGGTCGTGGTGGAAGACAATCCGAATCCGGTGCTACGAAGGCGCTAGAGGCAGGAAGTGAATTGCAAATGGCTGTGGAAGAACCCAGTACCAAAAGAGTTTTTTTCTTTCATGAATAATATCATCGCAAAACCAAGGGAAAGGTTTTGGAGCACATTTCGTGTTCGCTGATAAGAGTAAGGTAAAATTTTCAGTTAACCAAATACAAAACAATCCACTATGGTGAAGAGTTACGCTGATACTATAAATGTAATAAATGTGCAAACACTATAGGAGCAGGCACCGTTTACAAAATGGTTTTGCATCAGTACAGTACATGCACCTTAGCTTTATTACTTCTTTTTGATACATTATTTTAACCTTTACCGAGAATTAGCTATTGTGGAGGAGTTTTATTTCGTTTCTTCTTTTCGATCTCGGACGGATTTTTGATCGCAACGGTAAACTCTTCCCTAAAGTCCTGTCCAATCGTGAACTGTTTGTTGATTTTGAGATACGGTCCCAGCACGTCTGTAAGCGATGAAAAAGAATTGCGCAATTAGATAAATATTTGTTTTCAGAGAAATTCAATCATTCATATTCACTGTTCATCGATGGCCAATCAGGTACATCTTGCGCCTCCGGCTTTCCATGGATGGCGAACGATGTCCACAAGTCTACCATTCGCTTCGCAACGGTTGTATCCTGCTCGTTAAGATTAGCCGCCATCGGTGGATAAGGGAAGAGATACATTAGATCGTTCGAATGATGTACCCCACCATCGAACGGTATGGCCGAAGTGTCACCACCGTAACCAAAGCGAGTATGTTCCCCAGCGTAATCAAAACTGTACAGATATGTCTGCTCCGGAAGATACATCGCATTGTTCTGGGCCATCTTTAACACGGGTCCTTTAATCAGAACATCTGCCGTGTGCTGAAGTGTGTGTGTGGATGTGGTAAATACTTAATTAGTCGACTTGAACCCATATACACTAAAACTTTCACCTACGTCACAGAAACCAGCAAGAAGCTTTCTCAAATCACCGGATGCGAGCTGCTCGTGTGTGAAGAACTTTGCCATGGTAAGCGTACGAATGGTACAGGAAGGATCGTCCACTCCGAGCACCTGGTTCACCTCGTCCACCATCCGATGGATGGTGATGTGTGGGTCACCGATTAGTTTCTTATACAGCAGTATGTTAAACACTTCCAGAAATGCGAACGTTCCATCGTGCCGTGTGACACCGGTGAGAAGTGGCATATTTTTCCGTCCTCCACCTTTACGCATGATGAAGTAAGGATTCTCCGGAAACAGACCATTGGGATCGTTAAACACCATCCGTGCACCACCGATCGTATCAGTACCGTTCGGTGTTCGAAGTCGCTAGACCCGGAAATGGAAGAATGGAATAAAGTTTGCAAATTCATTTGAATTCCCTGCAAGAATTCATCACAAAACATCGTTGCGTTACTTACATAATGTTGGGTGAAAGCTTTCATCAAACTAAAAATGTCCAGTTGCATCAGAAATCGTTCTACTTCCTCCAGCGGTGCCTTACGATCGAATCCAGCAAAGCCAGCAATATCACGGCAGTTACGCTCCGGACTGCGATCCCACACCCATGAACCGTGACAGTTGCCCGATTGCAATATTAACCGACTGAACAGCTTCTCCGTGTCCACTAGCGGGCTGTACGTCATGCTCGAAACCATCGCGGCACCGGACGACTGTGCCATAGCCGTTACCTGCTGCGGATCACCTCCAAAATGGCTGATGTACTTCTGGACCCACTCGAACGCTAACACCACATCCATTATGCCCGCATTACCCGGAATCTGTTTAGTATTGGAACACAAAAACCCAAGCGCTCCCAACCGATACTGAGGCACCACCAGTACGACATCCTTCTCCATGATGTAGTTCGGTGGATAGTGATATATTGCACCATCGTAAAACCCGCCACCATGCACATACACTATGACCGGTTTGCGGCTATTAAAGTCCTTCGTGAACACACTCAAATTGATACAGTCCTCCAGATTTTCTGCCTTTTGTTCCTCCGTCAATAGCTTCATGCGTTTGTACACTGGTGAGCCAAGCTTCGGTTCCGACACATCCAGCACACCGTCCCACGGTTCTACCGGAACTGGTGGTTTAAAACGACGCTCACCCATAGCCGGTTCGGCGTAACGCACGTTTAGAAACTGGTAAATATTCACACCCGTCCAGGCACCGCGTGTGGTGGAGCCCTTCAGTTTACCCAATCCCGGTAGCTCCACTATGGGATGGTCCGTTGGTTTATCACTGGATCCTCCCTCCATTGTGGATAACTTCCTAACGTTGCCCCACACACGCAACAGCCCGTCACCGTTACCAACGGTCAGACGACGTCCCGGTAGGAGCAGTAGTGTTCTGCTGATGGTAGCCATTGGATAACTGACTACGGTTCCGTCATTTAGCCATGTCTCGTGCGTCTGATCGTCGACAATTTTTTTTTTGGTTGGCAAAAAAAAATATTTCGCGAATCTGCACGCTTAAGACGATTAGCGTTGTCCGAGCGATAAGCAATGGCGTGGAATTTTGGCCACACTTGGATATGTTGTTACGGTTTTCCTTTTGCTCGTGTTGCACGCATTCAATGCGTTGTTTTTGTTTGGCCGTTTATGGACGGTTTGATAAAAGGATATCAATGGTTTTTGGGAGTGGGGAACACAATAAAAGACTTACGAAAATCTGCGGTCAGACAGTCAGTCAAAGCGGTCATACCAAAAACAAGCGTGTTAACAAAAAAACAGAGCGGTAAAAACTAAAAATTGTTTTAGTTTTAATTTTGAAAACAAACGGAACGCGTTACGTGTAAGTGTTTTGCATACTTTCGGGCGCATAAACGTAACGCTTGGAAACCCTTTTCCCCTAAAAGAGAGTGTAAGTTTTTCGTGGAATGATGCAACATTTTCAATGTTTACGAAAGGAGTTTTCTAATTAAAGAACTAAATTCTTATTTATATAATTTGTACAAAATATTTATAATTTATGTTGCCTAGGTCGGTTAGAGTTGCCTTTGTTTTAAAAGTGAAATGCAGAAAGTTTGTTGTAGAAAGTAGAAATAGTCAATTAAAAAGCTTTCCTCAAATGTTCCAGTTATGTTTATAGGTCTGGTTTCCATTTGGATCTTTCCAACTTAAACACTGGAACGCTTTTAGGAAGAAACAGATACGCTGCACGCGGTGGGATCAAAAATGAATTATCTACTATGAGCAGTTAAAATTCCAATGGACCTATTAGACCCATAGTTTTTTTTTTAACTTAAAGTAAACCATAAACTAAAACTAATATTCTTACAGCGTGTTTAAGTCTTTGGACGAAATGCTTCAATAGACCTGTTGAATTGATCGTTGATTTTATTTAAGTTTTGTTTATTCCAAGTAAAGTAAAGATCCAAAAACATTTAATAAATGCTTAAAGCTACACTTAATTATTTTTCCTCTTATCGTTACAAACGAAGTTTTGCTTCAGTTTGCAAAACAAAATATTTCTTGTAAAACCTTTGCCGTGGGAAAAGTGCGTACTGATATATAGCAGAAGTTTCTTGTTGAAACCTTTATCATATAATCTGCATTATCAGCGTCCATCGATGGGATCGTGATACCTTCGTCGAGAATAGATAACTTCTACACGACTCGACAATATCCTACAAAGTGGAGCCGTCCACCTGAAATGCCCGAGAAGGTAACGGGTGGGTTTAGGGTGTATTGTTTATGTTACTCCCATTTATCTTAGTTACTGGTGCTGTTTCTTTTTTTGGTATGGTTTGTGTTCCAACGTGTATGTTTGTTGGTTTTATCGGAAGATATGCCGAAGTGGATTAAAAATCGCTACACCCGTTGTTGCTGTTGGGCTAGATTCCGCCGGATTAGTTCGTCCTGATGTGTGGTGGCGGTATTGTTGCCTTGTGCAGGGTATTTTTGTACGAGGGATTCTTTTTGCTGCTGCTGCCGCTGTCGCCTTGCAGCGTCAGCGTTGACCGTGAATTCGTCCAGGAAGTTGTTGCCTACCGTTAGCTGTCGGTCTAGGTGAACGTACGGGCCGAATATCTCTGTTCAAAACAAGTGAGCCATGAGTCACATTGGATTAGTGCCGTGCAGGGGGAGAATTTATGCTACAAGTTTACTTACGATTAAATGGAGGCCAGTGTGGAAGGTCTTGTGCTTTCGGTACACCGTCCACAATGAACGATGTCCACAGGTCAACCATTTTCTTCGCCATCATGGTGTCCTGTTCGTTAAGCTGGGCCGCCGTTGGTGGATAAGGGAATAGGTACAGCAGATCGTTCGTATGATGTACACCACCATCGAAGGGAATGTGGCGAATGTCCTGATCGTAGCCGAAACGGGTGTGTTCACCACGATAGTCGAAGGAATACACAAACGTTTGATCCGGTGTATGTCTGCTGTTGTACTGTGCTAACCGAAGCACACTTGACTTGATCAGATGCATTCCACAAAGCTGTAAAACAGTGTGCAAAAATAGATACATATAATAAGAACCAACAAAAACAATGTCTAAATCCCCCAACTCACATCGATCAATCCTGGAACCATCTTCAAGATGTCTCCGTTGGCGGCTGCCTCCATGTCCAACATACTCTTCACAGCAAGTGGCGTAACGGAGCAGGACACCTCTACCGTACCGAGAATTCGCTGGATTTCCTCGATCACATCAAACCGTAGAAAATCTTTCTTGTCGTGAAGTTTCAACGCGGTCAAAATGGTAAACACATCTACCAGTGCGAATGTGCCCTCGTCCTTCACCACACCCGTTAGCATGGGAATGTTTTTTCTACCTCCACCGGATTTCATCACCTCGTACGGTGATTTGGGGAAGATTCGCGAAGGTCCACCAATCGTCATACGACCACCGGTGCTATTGATTCCTTTATGAAGACCTTGCCACTAATAAAGAATAGCCGAGGAAAGTGGCAAAAATGTGACAATAAAACTGGGGTTAATAAAAAAAGACGTTCCGTACTTACATTGTGGTGCATGAAAGCTTTCAGCAAGGTATACGTGTCCACCTCGAGCAGGAACTCTTCGACCTGTTCGAGTGGTGCCTTTGGATCGAAACCAGCACGTCGTGCAATGTCCCGTGCATTCGTTTCCCCATTATGATCAAACAGCCAACTACCGAAGGCAGCACCGGAGTGTAGAATAATCTTCTGAAAGTATGACTCCTTCAGCGCGGGACTAAACAACAGCGAAGAAAGTATACCAGCACCGGCCGATTGTCCCACGGCCGTCACCTGGTCGGGATCTCCCCCGAACTGGGCGATATGCTTCTGTACCCATTCGAACGCAAGCAGCACATCCATAATGGCCGCATTACCGGGAATGGTGTCCGTCTTGGTTGCAAGAAATCCAAGCGGTCCTAGTCGATACTGTGGCACAACTAGCACAATGTCCTTCTCGAGCAGATATTCGGGAGGATGCTGCGCCGCACTACCGCTGTAGAAACCACCGCCATGAATATAGACGACTACCGGTCGCTTGGCGGTAGTGTCCTTCGTATATACGCACAAGCTGATGCAATCTTCCAGATTGGCTGTCAGCTGATCTTTGGGCAGTTTTTTAAGATCTCCATAGCAGGGAGCTCCACGACCTCGTACGGATACATCCTGTACACCTTCCCACGGTTGTACGGGTATCGGTGCCTTAAAGCGGTTCTTTCCTACTGCTGGTTCCGCGTACCGTACGTTGAGATACTGCTGGATCGGCGCTCCAGTCCAAGCACTTTTAGTGTACGAGCCTTTAAGTTTACCAAGCCCGGGAAGTTCCACAATCGGTTCGCCATCAGTGGAGAAGATACGATTGTTGGTTACACCACACAAAGCCGCACGGACAAATTTTTCCTGCGTGTAATGGCGTACAGGTAGTTGTCTCAACAATTTCAACATTATTATCCCGTACTGAACAACTTCGGTAAGAAAAGTACAATTTTTGCACGTTAATAGATCACTCACTAAGTGTTATTTCCTCACAAATCTCACACTTCTAGGACCGTTTCACCTTGTATTCACCTTGGTTCGTCTTTTTCTAGATATAATTAGTTCCGCGGTCACCTTCCAACTAATCAAATTTCCAACCCAGGCGCACGGTTTTAAGTAAATCTTATTTTGACCGGATTGTGTGATGAAGATGATGATGTGTTAGTTTGTTATCTATAAAAGGGGTCCATTGAAATAAACTATGGAATCCGATATCCATTTTATCGTGCCCTGCAAAACCAATACCTTCTAGCGCATGTGAATATGGATTCTCATTTGATTCGGGAATGAAAACAAAAAAAAACATCGCACAACTTTACTCAACTCATTTGACAAAAAAAACATCGCACGAAAGACAATAAAAACTTGGTAGGGAGGAATTCCCTTGTCCATATTTCCCCTGAATGTTTTACATGCGTAGGATTGTAACGTGGAACTCTTCGTGCTTCCTGTGTATCTGTAACGGTAGTTCCGTGTTTCCATTCCTCAAGCTTAACTCGGTATGGAATCGGCTTAAAATAATCGCGAGTTATTCCGTAATTTTGGCAAGCTATTAGTAAGCACCCCAAACATGCTTGTTATCTATTGCGTTCCATTCAAAATTTGGCCGGTAGTATTTCGTGCAGCTCATTCGCAACCTCAATTCCTGACTAGGAACGTGTGGCGCATTTTATTTTGGGATTAGCAGGATCATTGTATCAGCCTGGCGAGACTGTGAGACGATCGCGTCTGGTTCCAATGTCTTGATAGATTACACATTTTGGAGCGCCTTGTTTAATTGGATGACAGTATTAAATGCGGGTCAATATGCTTGTATCTTGTTGTTTTTTTATATACGTAATAAATACCTATAATGTGTCGTGTGATCGTCTGCAATTTGTGCAGTAAAGAATGTTTCTTAATATGAGCTCATACGATCAATAGATATCAAACTATTTCGAAATCCGTCCTCAATTACTAATGCGAGGTGATTTTGAAAGTAGATTAAGCTTTTGATGATCTTTTTTTTGGTAGATTAGCAAAAGTTGTTTACTCTTAATCAGAAGGAACGTTCAGTGGAAGGTGATAAGATTTAAAAACTTAATTGAAGCTCAATTATAATAAAGAGTTACCTGATTTCTCTCGAAGGCTAACATAGGCTCTCCCTAATCTACTCTTATACTGGTATAGAAAATTTGATTAAAGATTTTTTTTGCTAAGAGAACTTAGCCCCCCGGTGATCCTTGCAAAATGCAGTGACGATGAGCACCAGCCACATTCAATGCGTTTCAAGAATTCGACGAGCTAAGCGAAAGACCGAATCAATGTGATGGCAAAAAGTTAGGCCACATTCGAATCAAACACTGAGATCTTCATCAATTCAAAAGATCAATTAAAGAGACTCGAGACAGTGCAATGGAGGTTGGATAAGAATGATCGATGAGAACAGAACCAAACATACATCCCCGGGAATGATTGAGAACTAAACTGTAGAATTTTTTTAGCGACACCGAATGAGGAACGCGATCAAAGAGGAAAGAGACATAACACAAAAGGTTGGAGGTTGTGAAGGTAACAAACCCATGTTGTTGAGGAACGATCAAACGATGCAAATGATTAAATGTCTCCTAACTACTCCAAAGGAATGGCGTATAATCTCCAATGGCTTGGATAAAGCACACAATAGGTATCCAGATACATCGGTTCGATTATCTTTCTTAAAGATAGGAATCATCCAGGGCTGTTCCACAGATTAGGAGAGGTATTATTAGAATTTGAAGACAGTCGAAAAATTTTACAATTGTTGGAGATAACACAGATGAACAACATTTCAAAAAAGTTTGTTTGAAAGTTGTTTGCAAGATCGAATACCTTAACGATGGACAAGAAGAGAATGTGAATGCTAGACTTATGTCTCGCCCGTTCTATTGCGAATTGTGTTTATACTGTAATGAATATTATGTTTTCCCGATTTTAAATGCATTCAGCACAGTTGCTATATTTCTTAACCCGTTTTGTTGCCATAAAGTCTTTTAAATGTGTTCCTTATACGCTTACATATCTTCTAACTCAGCCTTATAGTAGTGAAGCGGTTCATTGTTTGCCAGCTTCTCCCGGATACGATCACAACGGCGATTAGCGACCTGCTTATCCTTGGGACAGGCAAGCGCCAGCTGGCGCCACATGCAATACCCAAAGTTGGACGTTTCCGAGCTGCACTTGCCGGCCTCCCGAGGGTTTTTAGCTGCCTTATCCTTTGCTTCCTTCACACACGTTTCAATGTATCCGGCCAACAGGGGCTGCTGCCAATCGTCCGACGCAAAGTTACTCTTTACGAACTCCATCAGCTTACTTTCGATCAGAGTGCCGTCGTCGTTGATGATTTCTTTCTTCCGTCCCACACACTCCATGGCGCAGATAACATCCATCTTGGTTTTGTTTAATCGTTCACAGGAGAAGAAATCTATCGGTTCGTATGCTACACATGGGATAAGTTGGTGATGCAGATGTAAGTCTGTATATCTTCTTCTCCTGGCCAGTTCTATACTTACTTCCGTCAGCTTTGTTCTTGTTGCGCACTTCCGTGAAGCATTGTTTCTTGATTTCGTGGATTTTGTCCAGATTCTCGTTGTTGGCATCGTTGCAGCACTTGTAACGACGCTTACACTTATCGTCCTGCGCTTCTGACGGTGAGCGACGGAAGCGACCCATCATCGACGGTTCATCGGCTTCATCGAGTAAATCTTCTAGCAGAATTTCATCTATCATCAAAGAAATTTAGCAAACAGTATTAGGAAAGAATCCACTTTTAACAAACGATTTGATAGCACTTACTGTAGAAAGAATCCTTAAAGTCGTACCCAACCACAATTCCAATCAAACCGACAAAAACAACCAACTTCAACATTGTCACAAAATCACTAAAACACTGCACCAAACCTTGAAGATCAGCTCCGTTCTAGAGCTTGTTAGAATTTGATGTTGAAACACTCATCTGGTCACTATATATAGGAAGATCGTTGGAATATAAAACTGCGAAGAAAAAAGCCCTCATGAAGAATTTTGTTCATTACTCCATATTTCGTTTTATTTCTATGTTTGTGCAGATTATTATGCTTCGAGTTCTTCCCGCTGATGTGAGGACACGTTGATGTGTTGGTGAATCTGGTGGAAGTTGTAGCAAAGTGCTGATAGATTTGTGCAAGATCAAAGATCTTTTTATCGTAGGGGAATAGAGAAGATGAAAAGCGATGTAATTTAAGATGGATTAGATCAAAATTGAAAAGCTTCAGAATATATGTTTTCTTAAAACAATGTTTGTATTGATAATGTCTAAACTGGGTAAAATAAATGTACAATAATGATCATTATGTTTGCATTAAAAAAAGATCGATTGTTGAAATATTAATGATCGCAATTATTGTAATATTGCAATTATTACATTATCATAAAATAAGGTGTATTTTTAGCTTAATATTATGTATTAGATAATATTTTTCCTTTCTTTTATTGTTCATATCCATTTTGCACCGTGTTCTTGGCTACATCAAAATATGATTGATGATTGATGGGCGTAAGATTCCGAACAAGATTGGGATGTGTACATGCGTGACTGGCTCATCCATTCTGGCTTTGAGATTTTCATTTGAAATCTTCTCAACGGGGTACGGTTTGCGAAACAGAAACAAAAGCAAGTTAAAGCCATTCGTCTATGAACTTATTTTTGCACCATTTGTAAAACTTGCCCTTCCAGTTAATCTGGGTTTTGCGTTTTGTTGCGTTTTGTCTGTGGCCAGCAGGTCAATGATCCAGTCAGAATTACCAAACTGGAACCGATGTACAAATATTTACACAACAAAACGTAGAAAGTAGAAAAAAACTTCAATAATCACATAGGTAAACTCGTTACCTGCTCTATGCCGGAATTTCGATGCTAATTTCGGAAGTCAACAGAAGTATTATGAAGGCAACTCTAGTCATTGCTTCAAATGATATAGTGAGAAAACTGTCAGACGTTCGCTACACACTGGAGATGATGATTCACTTAGAACCAACTGTACGAACACTTTTGATCGTAGATCGAAAACAGTTTGTTTGTACACCGGTCGCTGAACGATCATTTCCTTCCACAGGGAGTTGACGATATAGTCGGGAACGGCACATATTGGAACATTAAAATCGTACAACAATTGTGAGAAAATCATCTTGGGTGAAATTACCGTTGCGACATTGAATTAACAACCGACGGAGATGGCAATTAATGTACGATCAGCACACGATCACCCCGGTGATGCTTCTTATCGACATCTTATGGGTCATCCGGACCGGTGCATCGTATAAAAGCGTAGCTTAGCATGCAAGACGACTAGTTCAATCCCTACAAACGGTCAGTACAGTGAATAAACAATGGGAAAAGTGTTGATTTTGAGCGTTGGCTTGCTTGTTGTGGCGAGTGTAGTAGCAGGTGGACGTTTCGAACGGTCCGTGTTTGGACCGAGAGTACGCCGTGATGCTTCGATGCGCTGTTGCAACGATGGGTTTGACAAGAGTGAAATTCACGCCAAATTTGCCGAAGTCCGTATGGCTTGTATCGGAGAGCTCGGATTGGGAGAGGTTCCTCGTTAGTAATCAAAACGTGTGCCTTGTTAATATATTCTACATTTTGCTAATATAAAAACATTCCTCCACCCGCAGATGACGAGATGATGAAGAATCATGAGCATCTGCACTGTATTACCGAATGTATCGCAAAGAAGGAAGGCATTGCGGACGAAAATGGTGAACTGATACATACGGATCTTGCCAAAATAGTAATGGAGCATATGAGCACGATCGAGTGGAAGGTACCGCTCGCAGAAGGATTTATCAAGCAGTGTTTCGACGAGGTAGAAGCAGCAGACAGTGCCTTTGAACCTAGCGACGATGCAAAGTGTAATCCGGAAGGGTTCGACTTTGTAGTCTGTTTGTGGCGTCAGTTTACCCTTGCCTGTCCGGAAGAGTTCCGGGATGATTCGGAAAAGTGTGTCGAGTTGCGTGAAAAGCTATCTAACAAGGAAGACGTAAGCGGTTTGCATGATGAAATTGAGGCGGCTGAATAAAATGCAAACACAGCCTAAATGTATGCAATCCGGTGGACATGGAAATGAGCTGCGCTGCTGAACGATCATGACTTTGGTTAGACATGTAAGATGCATATGAATAAAGTACGATACACAATCATGCCCTCAAAACTAGCGAATTTTGAAACAAAGTGGAGTTTTAATTAAAAAGATATTCGTTTATGGGAAACATGATAATATTGACGTTATTTTAACGTAGGATGTAAGCAAATGTTTTAAATTATGGAAGCTTAACAAGGTGAGATTTATATAGCTTTATAAAATTTTATTCCACTTTAATTTGTATAGGTAAACTTTCCTTTTTATTGTACTGTATAACTCGCATATTTCCAATCTACAGACAGACAGACAGACATATTGGTATGATACAGCAACCGTTCATAATCTTTTCGTTAATAAATTCAATGAGCGTATTAATCTTATCGAATGACCTCAACAATTCATCCCTCACTGTCCGTTATCAAATTTTTTCAACAAATTCACTTAATCGGATCATGGTAATTATAAATTCAAAATAAAACTCAATGAAATGCTGCAAATATTACAAAGTCCATATTTATTGTTCGGCCAGAATTTAATTTTTTATTTTATTTAAAGAATTTCAAGTATTTTTTGGCTTCTTTCCAAAGGGCTAGATATAAAATAATGTGAACCTTTATGTGCACTTCGTTTATTAAGAAGTGATATCGGGAACAATTTAGCAGAGCTTTAGTTTAGATCGAAAGAAAAAAAGTTTCTGACTATTGGTGGTTATAAATGACGATATTCATTATACTTACTAGAAAAACAAAATTAATAACAATCAATATGAGTTTAATATGGATCAAGAAAATTTGAAATTATTCAATTTTTGCATACTTTCAGGCGTTGTTATGCAATTTGCATAGCAAAAATAGTTTTTTAAACAATTTTAGAATTTCTATACATTAACAATATTTTATCACAATAATTGAGTTCTAAATCGGGTATGCCCGGGATAAGGCAGTTTTGTAGGATGAGATGACTTAGCTTACTGCCGGGTCCGCTTCACGGGCCCACCGTCACGATGAATCCCACATAACCCATCTCGGAGGGATTGGTTTGTAGCCGCAAGCCGCCCTTCGAGGTGGGTACCTTTTGAAGGTTCCCTCCCCGTTAACAAAAAAAAAAAAGATGACTTAGCTCAAAGTTTTAGCTCGACTTGGGAAAGAGGAAAGAGCTTAGCAAAGATTTAGTTCGAAAATACGGCATAGACTCTTAATTAAGTATTAAAAGACATTAAGTATTAACTTAATAAAAAAATAATAATTGAGTTGTAAAGGTGATTTATTTAGTAAATTTTTTGTGTAAATACTTACTTTTTAAATAAAATGAATAAGAAAAATATAAAATAAACGAACACTTTTACAACATATGTAAGTACATTTTTGATGCTTTTATTGAAGAGTGTAAAATGTGGAAAAGATTATAGGTATGATGCAATGTTGTTTGATGGAACAAAGTGACTCATGATGACTCGATGCGTATCTAAGCAGCATGTTGGTTTTGCTCCAAAGCTTGCTGCCTGTACGCTTCGTATGACATTTGCGACTGTAGGGGAGAGAGAGAAAAACATACGTGACAAGAAGAAATGATAAATTTTCGTAAACTTTCATACATTCGGAACGAGCTACACTTTGCGATAAGTTAGTTCATTTAACAATTCAAACAACAAACAAACCATTCCATAGCTAACCCCGGTGCAAGCGATATTACATATAGCGGCTTAGTAATACGACATTTCAGACGTCGGCACAATACGCTCAAAACTGAACAACGCTAACCAATTAACGGGCAGAGTAGTGAACTGAGGGAAAATTGTAATTTAGTTAGATAAGCGATAAGGAAAATTAAGTGTTAGGTAAAGTAGTGGCATAGTCAACAGGTTGTAGTGTACTGTCCTACACCAGGAAATTGTTGTTTTTGGCATTTCACACGACTACTAGCACAATGTCAAACCAACACACTGGACATCGCATTAACGACTAACCTCCCAGAAGCCATCGTCCCATGTGGGGAACAATCGTTTGAAGCTTCTCGGTTCGGCACCCTGCTTGAGTATAACGATCGGAACCGTCTCTTCAGTGCGCTCGGACGGATCGGTACGGATGTACTGGCGGGCCATGTCGATCGATTTGCTGCGTTCTTCCTCGGTCGCACCATTACCAATCCAGCAGTAGATTTCGTCCCCTCCATCCAGAACCATAACATCGTCAACGTTGAGATCCTGTTGGGAGCAGATGAAAATTGTAAATCAGTAAACTGAAAGTAGACCGACTAGAGTGGATATTACATCTTGCTCAAAGTGAGGCACTTCTTCGACGCGCAGCTTCTTGTTGTACAGAATGCGACAGTGGAACAAACGGGCCGATAAGAACGGTGCCCCAGCAGGATCGAGCTCACGATCATACTCATCCTTTCCACCGAGAGCGCTCCAGAACTCCTCCGGTTCAGAATCTTCAGCAATGACGGTCGGGTTAGCGTCTGGTGCTACTACTCCAGCAATGTTTGCCGCCATATCCTTCTCCAGATCGGATGCACCGACACCGTGCCAGATGTAGACAGTCGCTGCTGTCTTCAGCAGATACACATCGTCCGACGCTAGGGAGGATGCACTCGGGGTCATTTCTTCCGCACGTACGTCATCCGAACAGGTGCCCCGTATGCGGAACAATTTCGTATCGTCCGCTGTCTGCTTATCGTAATCACCCAGGAAGGTAACCATCTTGCCCTTGAACAGCTTCATGAAGTGACGCGGTTCGTTACCCTGTGCGACACGTACCAGAATAGCTTTGCCATTCAGTTCGTCATCCATACGGACAGCGTGCATCGCCGAAGCTCCCTTCTCGGTGGTGGACGATGTCTTGCCCTGCCAGAAGTACACAATATAGCCATGTCCACCGGCCTTGACGGTGTACTCGTATCGCACGAGATAGGAATCACCGGCAAAGAACATTCCAAATGCATCCGGTTCCGCCGCCACAAGGTCGTAGTTCTGTACGCGCCATATTTCAACCGATCCCTGACCATTGTCCGGCATGAAGCCAAGAGCACGGCCACCGTTCTTCTTGAAGGTGTGTAAAATTTCCGCATCAAACTCTGCCTCGGCATCCGACTCATCGCCATTGCCCATGGCAGTTTTAATAAGCTGCGCATGGTTAAGACCCTTGTCGCGCCAGCTGGAGAAGAACTGCTTGAAGTCGGTTGTTTCTCCGTTCTCCACAACACGATGCACTGCCGTATGAACTGGATAACCCTTGGCGGTGATGAACTCCTGTGCCTTTATCATCGCTTGCGAACGCTCCTGACCGGTGGCTCCCTTACCAATCCACACGTAAATGCTGCCTGCTCCAGTATCCAGAATGTAGCAATCCTGCTGAACAAAATAAATGGGCGGAGAGTTGTTGAACTCCTGGTGATGATCCACCGAAGATGGTGTGATGATTACTTACATTAGAATCAAGCATGCTCTGCTTCAATGGTCGCTCGCCGATCGGAGTGATCTCTAGCGATCCGCTAGCATCCGACACGTGATACAGAGTGATCGCCTTACAATCGGAACGTTCGTACACTTCATCACTTTCCGATTCTTCTGCTACGGCATCAGGGGAACCTTCTCCTAGCACATCGAAGAACTCTTGCTGTTCCGAGGCACTTGCAAACTCGTCTACAATAAAGGTACATTCTTACTTCGACTCTAATTATTAATCGCAAAATGTTTTCTCCCTTACCCAAGATATGCACATTAGCACGACCCGCATGATCCTGATCGCGAATCTGGCCAGCTGCACTGATGGCCTTTATTTTCTCGATCCGCTTCGCTGACGATCCCACATACACGTAGATATCGAATCCAGCATCGAGTATGAAGCAGTCACCCTTATTCATCGATCCGACCGTCAATGGAACCTGTCGGACCCGGACATTCTTGGCACCCTTCACCTGGAACAGCCGTTTCTCACCGGCCGCATTCGTTTTCACCTCGTTGAAGCCACTCTTAACGCCACCGGCCGCATAACGGACACCTCCGGGGAAGTAGCTGAGAAACAGAGAACTCTCGTGATCCTGTACCTCGCGGTGCTGCACCGGAGCACCGTTGTGACGATCGTCTAGCTGCACCGTCAGTATGGCAGCCGAACCAGCTTCGTCCTGGGACGTTTCCAAACCGAGCCAAAAGTGGACATCCCACGACAGAATTCCACTCTTTGATTCCTTCGTCTAAAGGGATGAAGAAGAGTTCGTTACAAGTGATGCCGCTTAAGATGGCAGTAGATTGACTTACGTTGAGTATGATGTAGGAATCACCGGTGTAGAATTTACCGTACTCTTTCAACGGTACCGGAACGGGTTCAAAGTTCTGCAAGAATACAAATGAGGAATACGTCACATTTTAAATTTTATTACAAATGAATCACAAAAGTTATTTAATGTATACGGGGGGAAAAAATCAAGTTTCCTTTTAAAAACAAACTCCATCTGACGATTTAACGGTATCGGTCCGTGACGATTGCTTGTCTATGACTTTGAGGTTGAATTTCCCATGACTCACAAGGTCGAGGGCAGTGAAACGGATCGCTTGGAAGATTCATAGTTCCAACAGTTCCAGCTCTTGACTCACAACCTTGGTTCCACGTTTATACTAAGTGAAGACGCATATTTTCTGCCTTTCAGAAAATTTCCACGGAACTAGTCTCTTTTTTCCTACGGCTAGATAAACTTCACTTTGTTTACCAATAGATTAGTCGTGCATTTTTAATTACACAGAATGTGACTCCACACACTATAACCAGCAATAGCAGCAACAACATCGTTCTTTCGTGCGTCAAAGTTTACATTAACATGGGCTCGCCAAAAATAATCCCCAAAAACGATCCACCCTCGGTACCAGTAACGGGGTTTGCGGGGGATGGTTACGTTTACCGAAAACACCGGTTAATTGCGCTCCTTTGAAAGTATGAGTTTGTGTTTTTTCAGTTCAAACGAAGCATAGATATCGGGTACAATTGGGTCGATATGAAACGTTCTTATCTTATCTCAATTGAAGCCATATTAGCCTTTGGAGTAACCTCTTCGATGCACGGTACGTTAACCATTTCATTTTGAATGTGTTGAATGGCTAATATTGCTCAATAGTTGTGGGAAGAAGTTAAAAATAATTAACATATGTTTTATCTACACTCCCTTTACATTCCATGAAAAGATCTAACACCCCCTTGAGAGTAGGCCTTACAACGATCATGATTAATTCTCTTCCGACAGTGTTTTGAACGCATGTAAACAAAACATCTGGCACACATTAGTGCATTCCAGTACCGGGTTTCTTGATGTATGTCTTTTGGTTGTCTATTTTTAACATCGTGAAGAAAATACGATCACCAATGATCGGGCTAGTGCCAAGTTCCCCGCTTAACACCGTAGCGCGTAACAAAACCGCTGTCATTTAATGTCCAGACCATAACTCTCTAATGGCACGTAACACGCATGGTTGATAATTATCTGCCCAACAGCATCGTAACAGATAACATTGTGGTAAAGTGTCCCGTGAGTCAGGTATTATTTACCACCTCGGTTGGGATTAGATACACCGATGTAATTTCCAGCCACAGAAAAAGGGGAGTCACTCTTGGGAGTTACTTTTCTGTACGTGTTCCATTGAATAGTGGTGGACACGATAGCTGTTAGAATTTCGTATAATTTATTACGCACTTCCCATCACGACAGTCTGGTGCCATCGATTTTCCAACAAAAAAAAAAAAGAATCCTCAACCCACAATATTTCAACACTGCGCCTAGACATCGGCACGCACCCAAGCTCATCACTCTTAATGGAAGTATAATGGTGTGCATGTTGTGTTTTTCTTCCGGCATCACTTCATGCCATTCCAGCCAGCCAGCGCGCTTTATGTTGCTGCTGAACCGTGTCCAAAATTGGACAGAAATCGATTGCGATGTCTCAACAGAATAAAATAAGAAGAACTGCAACCGAAAAATCACAAACGCTCACGAACACAACAGTATGTTTGCTGGCATCAATGTGTGAGACCGCATTTCCGCGTTTTACAATTGTTGGCAAATTTTGATCGCGATTTTGTTTTTTTGTGCAAACGCATCTTCCCTGTCCGTTTGTTTTATGTTTGCTGCTTTGTAAAACCTGTTTTTGAATCATTTTTCTTTTCTCCAAGTTCCGAGCTCGTTAAATTCTATATTCACCTCGATTCGCCACAACTCCAGGCCCTTGCTAATGCCGGCATTTTCAAACGCTGGATGCATCGCGTCGTATTCACAGCTAAGCACTAGGTTTTGTAGTAGTAGCGACGATAAAAGATCACTTCTAGCACACTGTTTGATCACCGTTTAATAATCGTCACACACGATTCCACCCACAAACACACGATTTAGATGGTAGCAAACGAAACTTACTGGGGCACTGTCGGCATCCGCAGCACGCGACTTCTTGCGCGGAACTGTAACGCTTCTATCGCTTGAAACCGGCATTTGTAGCTGTGGTGTTTATCTCGCAACTGAACATTTTGGCCTCGAAAGCGGGTGTGTCAGGGGATGGCGCGGGATTGGGTAAATTTACCCCCTTTTCCCTGATGGGAACTTCCCACCCGTATCATGGGTTCGTGGGTTGCGGCGGCGAGAAGGTGTCGTTGGTGGATAAACAGAGAGTATTATTGAGCTTGAACTTGAGCTAGTACGGTTTGGGGAGGTTGTAAGTTTCGTCACGGCACGTAAACTCAGCGCGAGAGTACTACAATAGTGGTGGATTCATATGAAATAGAGAAAAAACTTATACATCTGGTTGAGAGAGATGTAGGGCATTTATCGTTGCGTGAGAGTTGAAGATGAGTCACTGCAGTGGAGAGAAGGCTCACACCAGAAACAGTGTTTATCAAACTTGGAGCACAAGCGTACCTTTGAACAGAATGTAATTTCATTAATAAGAATAGAAGTTGAAATTGAATGTTATGAATTTATATTTAACAAATGATGCTTTACAAAACAAATGATTTGTTATGGATTTTTAAAGAATTAAATATGAATAAACAATTAGAATCAAGAATTCGTTTTAAAAGTTATAAGAAAATCCATTATAGCAATACGGCCAGGCCGTTCTTTATGAATAAAAAAAAAAGAAAATCCATTATGGCCAAAAAGTGGAAAATAACAATACAAATAATAATATATGAAATACAAACAAAATCAAACAATAATCCAGTAATAGATCAATATTAGGTCAGTTGTTGAAAAGGATAGGAAAGCAAACTAAACATTGAAACGGGTATTCAAAAAGGCATAGAAAACATACAAAGTAGTAGAAACTAAAAGTTGGAAAATTACAAATATAATAATAAAGAAATTCGTTCCCCATCAATAAATAACAAATGTTAAATCAAAATAAAACAAGTCGAGAATGGATATTAAAACCAAAAAACAAACAAATGTAGAATAGTAAGAAAACATTTTGTTCAAGAAAATTTGTACTTAAATTATAGAATAGAAATCAGATTTAAAAAATCTTTTAAAATAACATAGCTCGATTTGTTTTGTTTCTTCAAAGCACCTGATAGCAGAATGTTCAATCATTGTTTTCAGAATAGTAAGAGTAAGATTCATATTCAGGTTTAAAAGTTATATTTTGTTCTTTTGTATTAATCAAATTGGATAAATATTTTTTATGCGCGAATAACATGTAGTAGCATTCATTAATAACGACAAAAACATATAAAATTTTTGAACTATTGATAAAACGAGATCCAATTATTGTGGAATGATCTAATTTATTTTAAATGTAAAAAAAACTGAATATTAAACACTCTGTACAGATGAGGATTCTAAAAGGTCACATGTATTACCTTCAGCACCATAACGGTATAATTAAGCCAATTTCATTTAGCTTCGAGGAAGATAGATGAATTGCTAATAGATCCATTTACAGAGAGAAATAATCGCCTCCAATTAATATTTTCAAATGGCTTAGGTAAGAGTGAACAAACGGTTTAAAGATCTCCTTGGAAGCAGTGTGGAAAACTTTTCAAGCTTTCAAGACTTTTTTCATAACATTTAAGGTTTTATATTCAAATCTAATAGATCGTCAAATACACATCAAAACAAATTCATTCAAATTGATTCAAGTTGTTGGTAAAATTTACCAAAAAAAATATAAATTTTAATGTTTAGCACATAATCTCTTTTATTGCTCTAAAACAATCTCATTTGCTACGTAACACATGAAGCAAACATTTACACCAAGCGCGATTGATTCGATCCGGCAATGCGCCAGGTCTGGAAGAAGTGCTTGAATGGTGCCGTTTCAGCGTTCTGCACCAACCGTTCCACCGGAGTCCAGGCCGGATACTTCTTCGAGCCAATAAACTCCTGCGCCTTGGCTAGTGCTTGAGTCTTTTCCTGCTGAGTCGCACCCTTGCCGATCCACACGTACAAACCACTGCCAGAGTCCAGGATGAAGGAATCTTCCTGCTTGAGGAATTCCTGCTTCAATGGTCGCTCAGTGATTGGTTCGACGGCAAGCTTGCCCTTCGCATCGGTTACACGGTACAGATGAACACGGGCTGCATCCGACTTCTCGAAAGCGGCATCAGCTGGTGCTGTCGATTGATCCGGCACCAGCGTTGGCGATCCGGAGCCCAAAATCGTGAAGAAGTTCTCCTGATCAGTCAGCGTAGAAAACTCATCCACAATGTGCACCTTCGACCGTCCGGCATGGTCCTGATCGCGTACTTCGTTAGCGAAATTGATAGCCTTCAGCTTTTCGACGCGCCCTGCATGCGGTCCGACGTACACGTAGATTTCACGACCCGCATCCAGTATGAAACAGTCACCCTTGTTCATGGCCGACACCGCTAGCTCTACCTGCCGCACGCGGATGTTTTTCGAGCCCTTGATGTGGAAGAGTCGCTTCGCACCCGGATCGTTGGTGGTTACGTGCTTGAAGCCACTGGCAACGCCACCCTCAAGGTACCGTACACCACCCTTGAAGTAGCTGAGGAACAGATCCGATTCCGTACCTTCGACTTCCCGATGTTGTACCGGCACACCTCCCAGCAGATCGTCCAGCTGGACGGATAGGATCGCCGCCGAACCGGCCTCATCCTGGGTAGTTTTCGTTCCGAGCCAGAAATGGATGTCGTGCGATTTGACCTTATTCTTGTCTTCCTTCGTCTGGTGGAATAAAACAAGAAATGAGATCAGTAAAAACTAGTTCTTATCAATGCAGTCACTTCGATTAACACTTACGTTCATCACGATGTACGAATCGCCGGTGTAGAATTTTCCATGTTCTGCCTTGGGGATGACTACGGGTTGAAAGTTCTCAACACGCCACACCTCCAAACCGACCGTTTTGCCGGCATTGTTGAAGGCGGGAATGTTTAGCTTCTTGCCGGGACCGCTTGCGATGGTTCCACCGTGGATGAGGGCGATGGAAACCGCGGACAGCAGGAATGTGCCAACGAGCAAACGATTCATTCTGTACAACGAAACAACGTAAAACGTAAAAGATCGCTACTTTCTTAAGCAGTGGCGTTGTGAGCTGTTTTTTCAATAACAGCCCAGTGTCATTGATGTCACGGTTATCAACGATAGCGTATTGTACAGGCGGGTTGTTTTACGTTGTCGATGACCCCTATAGCCTTCACGTTGATAGACTGTAGACGTGATCGTGCAGTTGCGTTCAAGGTTTGCGGACATGTATCGGTAAAAAACATGATGTTCTCCGATTAGGATACGCTTCAAGGGGTCACAGAATTCGATAGCAACACAGAACACTTCCTAACAATCACAATCACCCGAATCTTTCTTACCTAGCAGCAGCAACGTATGTGGTCAACTTCACCAATGGAACTCCGTGAACGTTATGCCCCAACGAAGCTGATGATCATTTATATTCGTAGGCATTCGAATGTTTCGTGCTGTAACAAATACAATCAAGTCACACTTACGCTGCGTACAGCTCATGAGAAACGATCGTAGGAAAATAATTGAAGATCACATTCGTTTCATAGACACGAGAAAGAGATGGACTTACGGTCATCTTTACTGATTCACACGTTGAAGGTGTTGAGAGTAGTCTCGGACAGAGATGTGAAACATCATGCGAAGAAAGATGCGAAGGCATTCATTAGAAGCGTTGAGTAAATTGTTTTGGATAATTGTTTAAGATATATTTTTGGTTGAATTACAAAAAAAAATACCGAAATAATTTTGATTAGTAAAGAAGATTGCTGAAAACACAGTTTGAAAGAAAAGGAGCTGCACATCGGTTTTTATGCATGTAAAAATAAAATAGGAACTGTAAAAAAATGAATATTCAAATTCGAAATAGCACAAAATCTTGAAAACTTTTATGAGATTTACAATAATGTAACTTATAGGACTATAGGAGACTTAAACTAGCATACAATTCGCTTTGGTTACAATACTTTTCCTTTTACATGATATCATTTTGACAAGAAAACTTATATTACTTAGCATTCCTAAAACGGTTGTCCAAAAATCCTTTTCTCTATATTAGGTAAAATTAACTTTAACAAAATAATCGAACTACTAGAGTGTTTGACATTCCTGTTTCAAGCGTCCGGTTATGTGCTCGTGAGACATTTATGTTGATACTACACCACAATACGTTGCATGTTGATACTAAACAAGGGATTGTCCATCATACAATCGAACGTAGAGCGAATTGTCATAATTGTGGTGGTAAAGGAAGCAGAATTAATCACTGATACTGTAATATAATGCAGTTACTGGAAGAAGGAAATGTTACAAAACAAAAAAAAGCGAATTCTTATCAACAAATAAGGAAATTCCGAAGTACGTCTGTCCTGCACTTCAATGAGACGTTAACCGGACAAACAAATGATTCAGTATTAACTGGTAAGTTGCAAAACAAACCATTAGTTGCTAGACGATCCCCTGGTTGAAAGGTCTCAGCGTACAGCATCATCAATTGTTTTTGCCACTGTTTGTTGAATTCGATTCCCGTAGGAAGCAAATATAATACGTGAAGCTGTGGTCCATATGTATATTTATTTAAGTTTTTTCTACTGGAAGATACAATCGCATCAACAAGCCATCTGAATAGTGTCCTTTTTGAAAGCCTGAGTAATGAAGAATTCTGAAAGCTGAAGTGTTTGCACTCAATAGCTTAATTAGTTTAATGCTTTTCTAGATGTATTTATATGTTCTAAAAGGATCTAACCGCTCATATTATCATCAGTGTGTTCCAAAATCTGGTTTGATTAGTGGACGATTAGTTCCGATTTCTCTGGTTTCTATTGACGAAAAACTTGATGTGAATAGCGATTAGCTACGAATAGATTATTCTACGGTTTTGAAGGAATGTGTCTCTTAACGAAGAGGAAGGACGTGTGCAATTGCTGATTCACCATGTTATGCTAGATGGGACCAAATGATGAACAAATGTTTTAGTTTTAAACATTTTCTTGTTTGAGGTTTAGTTTTAAAGTCGTTTGGTGGTGTAGCTTTTTATCAGATGACAGGTCTACAACATCCCATGGCGGTCGATTCTCCAGAGCAAGGATTCTCCGACTACGAGATAAAAATAAGTCTACTTAGCCAGTTATGAGCGTCAATATTTGATACGTGATAGTCTGTTTTCATTAGTACTTGCTACAACCTCAAACCGTTTTGTAGTAGATGAAGATATTTCAAATTTAAACCTGATAGCAGCTCTAAATATGTCTCCATTGCCAGCAAAACTTTAACAAAAGAAGTGCTGAAAGAGTTTTATTCATTTAAATAAAACATATGAGAAAAGCAAAAAGCGCTTGGTGGATATGAAGATACGAAACAAAATTATGCATTTTCCGAATTCATTCGAGTCCTGAAATGTTTCACCCCCACCGAAATAGGATGAAAATCCCCACTCTTGCAGAATCGAAAGGACATCTGATGAACACATCCTTCATCCAAATGAATCTTCGGGGAAAACTTAACGAAGGTTTATTTTCCTCAGCCGACATGAAGGTCGATCCGAACACTCGCTGGCATCATTCGTGTTTGCATTGCTAGGGGAAAATCGGGAAACTCGTACCGAACAAAAACGGGGCGAAAAACGGATACGAGAGTAATTAACTATCAAAGACACAAACCAAATTCCTAACGTAAGAGGGATGATTTTCGAAAACAGTCAACGCATTGTGTTTCCTTGTTCGCTGTGTTTTGTTGTTACTTTACCGAAGTTAGACAAGAATGAACAAACGAGGAACGGTTCTAAAAGAGGGTCCTTTTGTATTGTTCCCTTTCGATCCTTACAAAAAGGGATCTTTTTGAAATAAACTAAGGGTTCCCGCGTTTGTTTGGTGAAACAAAGATAAAGGGAGAGAAGAAATGTATAAAACAGAAAGTAAGAATGAAACAACAAGAAAAGCACGTGTTTGTGTGCGTGTTCGAAAATAGAGAGCAAGGAATAAAGAGAATTAGTCACCCTTGCGAGAGGACTCGCCTTTTTCCCGATTTTCCCGACAGTCAAGGCTGACGAGCGCGTTACTTTTCCTTTGCTTCGTTCTCGGTTATGTGCTCTCTCATCTGTCAAAAGATGATGGTGGTGGTAGTAGCGGTGAATGACGAAAGCAGGTGACAAAAGGATACAGCGAGACTCTCTGTGTGTGTGTGTACATCCCGAAAGGCGAAGGCTGCTGCGACGCTAAACAAGCGATGCTCCGAGAGAGAGAAGATTAGTTCGAGCTGGATGTTTCATAATATTGGGTCGGTTGCGCTCGGTCACCGGACAGTAGGGCATCCTTTCGCATCTTTTCGCAGCATTAAAGCCCCCCGTGCGTTCTGGGTGTGCTTGTGTACGTGTGTGAGTGTGTACTAAGGTGTGTAAAATAATCAAGCAAAAAAAAACATTAAAAAAGTTCGAACAACAAATCATTCAAAAGAATTCAGTAAACCACCGCAAAATGCCAATAACCGTGCCAAGTGTATGAAAATAAAAGTACTACGAAAGTGTTTGTGATTTTTCACGAAGAAAAAACCGGAACAAAGATTTTCCGAATTTTTCTTTCCCATCCTCAATTGTACCTATTTTGTGCCAAAGCAAACTTAGTGCGGCTTGTTAAAATAACGGAAAACAATCAAAGTATCCATTGTGCTGCTTCCATGACTACGATTGAAAACATTGCACGGGAAATTACGGAGAATCGGCCCATGCGTTGGATTCCGAACGGTGGCCACCTTCGAGCCCGGGAAGCGACGAACTTTCGTGTGTAGGCGTGTCCAGGGTTCCGGTTCTCCGGGTCAATCTGAAAGGTCGGCAACCGAAAACGTTCCGGGTTTCCGGGATAGTTAAGGTTTGCGGGTTGAGGTGCTGCGGGTTTCGAGGGAAAAAATGAGCCTTTGCCACGGTCAGTGCTGACCGAACACCTATCCAGTTCGATGAACCGGAAAGCGCACAAATTGAACCAATGAGACCCAATGTTTGGACGGTTTGACGAATGAAACCATCACTAGCAGACGGTCGGTAGGCCTGATTTGTGCTAGTCGTACGCTGGTCAGCTAGGGAATTTAGTTTATCATTCCGGAAGTGTCCGTTTGTTTGGGTACAGCGGATTGTCGTCCTTGCCCGGGAAGGCAGGCGAAAGGGAGTGGCTTTACCACTTGGAAAACGGGCGAAGAATGCTGATTGCGGAATAGTGGCACAAGGAAAAAGGACTGACGGATTTGGCAAAAAGGACACTCAACGAATGCGAAAGATAAACGAGCTAATGCACCACCATTGAATACTGCGTGACGTCTGGCACTGGTCGTGGGGGAGAAAGCTACTTAAAGTAGCCGCACGGTGTACGGTGAAGCAGCCGAAAGAGGTTCGTATTTATTACATTCTTTAAATACCACTCCACCCCCTTTAAATAGCTTTCCCCGTGCCCAACTCCTCACCTCTTCGGGAAAAGGGGATACCACCCTGTGTTTCAGCCCACCCTCTGCTCCATGTTTCGTTCGCCCGTTTAAGGAGGTCATGAATTATTTATATCGCAACATTACCGTGGCTACACGGTGGGAAGTTATCCTTTTTCTCCCCCCACTCCACCTCCTGCTCCACCCATCTGCACCATCTGCCACGTGTATTCTATAGGGAGGATCCAGTGAGAATATAGCTTCCGTTTTTATTATGGAGCCTTTGTTGCCCGTTGGCGTCCCTATTTTAGGGTGTGTCCAGTGGATACACAGTGGTGGAAAGAACAAAAAGCGATTCCTTTCCCTGCTATAATCTAAACACTCCACCGTATCGTGGGTGATTTTTGGTGTTGGGTGTGTTTTAAAAAAGAAAACCCCACTATGGGGAGACACAAAAGAAGCGAAAGCTTCCGCACTCTGTGGTGGTACTGTACGTGTTTATATAGCAGTGTCTCACCGCTTGGCGATTTATTCTTACAGCTCCGTAGGGCAAATAAGGCGAGAACAAAGCAAAGAAAAAAGTAAGGGAATAAAGCAACAACAAAGGACAAGGGAAAGTGAAAGTTCGGCAAATGGTTTGCCAAACACATTCACACACGCGCGTACACCGATGGCCGATCGAATCTCGTGACCGAAAGGTGCCGACATTTGCGGTAGAATTTAATACCGTGTCACGCCCTAAATTGAAATTCTACCATCTAGCGAGCCCGTCCGGAATCAACTTATGGGTAGTTGCAGCGGTGTGTACAGAACCTTAGAGTCCATTTACACTTCCGCTCGGCGGGAAATGGGGCGGCGGCTGGGGACGATAAGGGAAGGTATGAGCAAATACGGAAGTGAGGCGTCGCGAATTTTTTGGTTCTAGGCCAAACAGCTAGCGAGCAGTAGTAGGATGGAAAGAAATCTGTACGAGACGACGACAGATGGGACATTGATATTGAGATTTGCGGAAATTTTATTGACTGATTTTTTTGTTGTCGCCCGGGTTTGTTTGCCGTTGAAGGTGTTCTGATATCTGTAGGAATTCGTTTTTTTTTTGTGGAAACATGTCGCCACGTTTTTTTTATTCGCTCCACCCTTGTTGACGTCTGTGTTTTTCGTATGTTACGACGGCTTGGTATGTTTCTTTGGGCAATTCTTCAAAAGCTTGTACCATGGAGATGTGTACTCCCCGTTGCCTGGGGTGACGCTTGCGGTGACTTGGAATGAAAATTCTTCTTGTGTACCATGACGGATGACGGTGGTGATAAAAGCTCTGGACGTGACTGTCGAATGTTTTAGCTGCTTGCGGGCAGGAGCTTCTTTCATTTTCTGTCTCTGTGTGTGTGTGTGTGTGTAAATGTGTACATTCGCGGATGCTTTGATATTTGATTTTGGTACTTTGATTTTGTTTTCTTCCTTTACCGTACTTAGTATGATTCCGTACGGCAGATGCACGTGGTGGCACTCGTTTCAATTTTCCGAGAAACAGGCGTTCCACCTGGATTGGCACCTTTTTCGCTTGTGGAGCTTCTTTCAGTAGGCATTTTACTTGCATCACTTCGCACCTCCGGACCTGCTTCTTCCAGTACTCCTCTGCCTAACTTCGAAAAAGCAAACAGAGGCCAGGAAATGGATATACCGTACCGGCATTCGGGATAGCGCTTAAGTCTCTTTGAAGCGTGGAGCTTTGCAGATCGATCGCTACGGGTACGGTAAATCAATATACATGGAAATAAATAAATTCGATTTATGGTTGGAATAAATTTTCAATGAATTGCAAAATGAAGTCTGCTGAAACGGGCTTGTTTATGACTGGAAGGCGCTAGCTCTACGGCAAGGACGCTCTGGGACATCCAATACGGCGATCCAATACGATACGAAACGGTTTCATGGTGGCGGATGTAGCGGTAGACGAGTGTGTGAGAGAGAGTACATTACAATGAGTTTTGACACCAACGGTGGAAAACAGCTTTGGGCCCGAGGTGTACAACCTGATCGGTTTTCATCGTGCCGGCAAATGTGTACAATGACAGCACACCGCAAACAACATGGTGATATTTACATTTGCCATTGTACGGTGACTTTATG
This sequence comes from Anopheles parensis, assembly GCA_016254315.1. Classification (NCBI taxonomy): domain Eukaryota; kingdom Metazoa; phylum Arthropoda; class Insecta; order Diptera; family Culicidae; genus Anopheles; species Anopheles parensis. The sequence goes on from CM028126.1 coordinate 20,871,218, forward strand.
CATGGAACGTGCCGCAGCCATTGTAGGCGGTGCGCTGGGAGAGCTTAATATTAAATTTATAGCATCAAAGAACACGAAATCGGACTAGTATACTTATTTGACAGGCAGTTCACGCTAGGTGTTGGAGATTGCTGAATAAAACATGATCCTGTTTGGTGTTTCCAGCTGTAGCTTTTAGGTGTTGTGCAATATGCAATTTAAAATTAACTAACCTGTTTAGTGCATATAGCTAAACAATTTGAGTATCTTGCTTATAACAGATGCTTATAAGTGCATACTCATTACTGAATAAAATAATTAAATGTGTGCTTTTTAACTGTAAAAATACTACAAGCTTCCAAATCTGTTTTTAGTTGATATTTAGGTATTCTACCTGTAAAAATTGCTTTAGACTGATCAGTCGTAAACGTTTTTTTTTCAAAATTTTGTAGGGAATTTGACAGATAAAATCTTACGACGATTTTGGCTACTGTCAAATCCCATACAAAATTTTGAAAAAAGTCGTATACGACTGAGCACTACCACCAGCCTTACTCATCTATTTTATACTTCAATTGTTAGTAAACAAAGACTTAGTAGTTTGACAGATCTCGTTTGTCTGTCGAATTTAAAAGTGACAGCTGTCAATATGTTCCTCAAAGTGGCAGAAAAGTGAATTGGGTCGAATAAAGCTATTTGATATGTCGTTGTTGTGAAACTAATTTGTATATAGTATTACAAGTATAATATTTACATGTACTTAATTTAACGTTACATTAGGGTATTTTATTTTCCATCTTAGATTACGAAGACTCATCCATTCATGTTCCAGGAATGCTAGAGCATGCTTCATTAACCGATTACTGTCCAGTTTATACACGTTTTGCCAATTAGCAGCATCACTTTCGTACATTCTCTGCCTCGAAGTATCCGATTAACACATGTTTCATCGAACATTTGCCGCACCGATTATGTACCGGAGAAGGGATTGGTAACGGCTACTCTTATCTAATTTGTCACCGAATAGTGTCACCGATGGTACACGTGACACCGGCAGGGATAAAACTACCGAAGGACGCAAAAGATTACTACGAGCAATTTGTTTAAATATCTTTATCGCGTCGTAACGATCTGCTTTTGCTCGATGTCGGACAACATACAGACACCTCTTGAGTTGGCTCCAGTTTCACTGCTGGACCACTTTGACGCTTCTCGGAAACCTGCTGGACTCGAAACCTTTTTCTCGGCTGCAGCGTAGAACAGGACGCGTGGTGAGTGCTAAAAAGTTGGCCTTTCTAAACGCACAGCACAGGCACTGTCACACGTCGTGTCCGGGTCGTCCTGAAGTCGGGTTGAAATTGGTGCCGATAGCATCGTGGGGTTTTTCGGCTACGTATGTACCTGAGTACGGGTGAGGTGCGATAAGTCAGATGTTATCCGACGGGAAAGGTATCTTCATTACAAGCCGGCCAACCAGTACACATAGTTAAAATAAGGATTAGAGCGAGTGAGAGAAGCGGACAGTTAAAAATTGTTTTCGAGAAGCGCAACAAGGACCCTGACCGAAGCTGGCAGTTGATCTAGGGAAGGTGTGGGATCGAGGTATTGCTGTTATGGACGCTACCTTACCATACCGAGGAATCGACAAACCCGGGAATGAAAGCAGAATGAGCAAAACACACGAGAAGGGCCAGTAAAAATTAATTACTTTTTCAATGGGCACCACCAAACATTGGACTTTCCGGACGCTTGGTGTACCGACCCCTGTCAGAACACCTGTTTCAAAGGATGTAATATGTATTTTTACCTTTCTTTCATCTTCCTTTTTTTCGATTCCTTCTGATCTGCAGAACTTTTGTTTCAATGTAAATGGTCCGATCCTTTGGCCTTGTACAGGGGGTTACTCGTTTAGATGCTGTCCGTCCTAGGATATGGTTGGCTCATTAAAGACAATTAACTCCAATGAAAGGAGCGCTGTTGCATTTTCTTTGGTAAGGAAGTTAGGTTTTGTTGTTCTTCAATTTTTATATTCTTTGCCATACTTTAATATTCTTAAAGGATATCTCGTCGGTCGAAAATCTCGGCCATGCATGGGCGGGTTTTAAGACCACATACGTCTATCCGAATGACTTGAATGTTTTGTTTTCTTGATCCGCAATCTGGGTCCTGGTGGGAAATGTGCTTCGTTTCTGCCCTGTCCAGGTAAAGCAAAAGACCCGCGATTTCCCATGAGTGAGAAGCATTGTGCAACTTCCAATCTACAGATGCGTCTAATAGGAATGGAATGAACCGATTTTATTTTTGCTTTTCGTAGGCCAGCAACAGAAACGTTCCTCTAGGTGCTCATCGATTGCTGTACCATTAATTGTCTAAGGGTTCAAAAATTGAACCTCCGTTAAAATTTTGCTACAAAGCGGCAAGCTATCCGTGCTTCTAGGGGGTTAGTCTTTTCTGGGCTCTGGCCAGGTCGGAAATCACCCTCTGCAGGGGTCCGCAATTGTAATTAAAGTTCATAAATTTTTCGAGTTTCTCATCGCTTGGGAACTTATTTCCTGAGTAGGTGTTAGGACTTTTCCGGTCTTCTCGAATGTAGGATTAGAAGTAGTATTTTTTGGCAGAGGGTTTTTTTTATTGGAATAGACATGGAATAGCCTCAACTTCCTCAATATGCAGCGCTATCGTGAAGCTGATGTCGATGATTCATTAATTATTTATTCCTCTGAGTGCCTTCCGTTGCGTCATTTTGTTATTTTCTCTCTCTAACTCTCTTCATAGTCTACAGACTTGGAGGAAGATGATCCTATTGGAGGTAATTTTCCAGCTCTAACATACCACTGCGTGAGTTAGGGGATCTAACCCGCAACTGGGATGTTGGGAATGGCAGTAGCGCATCTCCTGCTTTCCTTTCCACTTGAGTGGTAGAGAAAGTGAAAATAAAGATAATACATTTTATATTTATACACAACGTCCTTAATGTTGGATATAATCTGCCAGCGAACAGTGGCGCGGCTGGCCATACCACAACAGCTGCAGTGGAAACCATCGTTGAGTATCGTTGTTTGGTTGTAGTGCCGGTAGCGGAAAGTTTCATCCCTCTTGCTTTATGTCGGTTGAACCGTACAGGAGTGCGTTCCTTTGAAATGGGAGAAAACGACCGGTACGATACGGAGGGCGGCTCAGACAATTACGATAATTATGATCGTCAGTGCAATCACCAGTCGTAAATAATGGCTATATTTATGGACCAGAAGTGAACGCATAAATCGTTCGCACGATGAAAGCAATAGATTTACTTGCGTCCTTGATATAGCGCAATGGCTATATCGCGTTCATTGAGCTGGGAGATCGTTTCCTTTATTTTATTTTTTAGCTTGATTATTACACTTCAAACGAACATTTGCAGCACAATGTCGTTGTGCTTATAAGGGATGGTTGGAAAGCTTGCGAGATAGAGAGATGTAGTTGGTTATGGTAAAAATAAAACAGCCTACATCACAAAGGATCTTCTCAGTAGCTCTGATGCGTTATGAGGATTCTTTGCTAGACGAGGACGGTGGCATAAAGGTGGCAATGAATTTGTGCGCATTTATTTTCTCAAACTGAAATTGTTCTATTTGGGAACGGTTCTAATCTTTATCCACATCTATGCTTTTTTTGGAAAATAATTCCTAGCTACTGGTAGGTTGGGAGTGTTTCGAAACAAACGAGTCATGTTTCGAAAATGGCTCACAAAAATTAGAAACACCTACCAGGTACAGCCGTGGTACGCAGTGGAACAGTACATAAACATAATGGCAAGCCCGTAATAGGAAGCTAAAAATAAGAACGCAGCATTTGAAACGGAGGCGAAGCATGGACGGTGCTATTCCAGGAATTGTTGAATCCTGTCGGAGGCCTCAACAGGCCTTTTGTTTCCGTGAAGAATGCCATTTCTGTGTGTTGAAAAATGATGAAATCATAATGCTCTTTGTTTCGTTTTTTGGAGATCCGTGTGCATGTGTGTTTGCTGGAAGCTGTTTTTAAGGTTGGATAAATGTTACCTTTGGATGCGATACGTTTGATGAGATTTATAAATGAGCTCCTTGGGAACGCTTTGAATTTGGGTTATGTTTAGTTTACATCTCTAGCGTCTGGGATGGTGAAAAACATAAAAATATGAAATATGATTTGTGTTACATTAAGGTTACTAGTAAGATTTGAAACCTTTATGAAATTGTTTGCAAACAATTCGGTTTATACGCGTTGTATCATATATTTGACTTGTCTGTTTATCTACTCTTTTTTGCACTCTGTACGTATTATATTTATTAATTGTTTACTCTGTGTTATTTTTTTCCTGTTCCTTTATTTTTTTTACTCCTTTTATAAAAATACATATTTTTCCTAAATCTGTGTATTTTGATGCTTTGTACTTAATCTTTATTATATATAATTTCTGGAATGAAATAGTTTTTAAATTGTTTAGGAAAACTATGAGACGAATTGTTTTTACGTGTATTTCGTTTTTTTTTATTTACTTTAGTAGTACATACATGATACTAGCAACATAACATGAGAAAACTTCTTTACAAATTGTATAACATGTTTGTTTGCTCTTGCATTTTTGCTTTGTTACCATGAATTGTGTCGTTTCAACATTTTGTAGCAATGTCAAATTCACCCTCAATGTTTTAATCTCTTCGTTGCAATCCGTATAGTAAATAAAGATTATTATTTTCACGTCAATCGTAAACAGTGCAGTTGATGAAAATTTTAATTACTAAATTTTATTGGCCAGAAAATTAGCCCTCCACTGAATGAATTTCGGTACATTCCAATTGACGGTTAGGGCGATATTTGTTTACACAGCTTCCGGGAACGATGTTCTGTTCGGGGTTTTTGTTGAATGCTGGGCAATGTTTGACATTAGCACAAAGCCATCGCCCTTAACATCGGGATGTGGTACGCCTTGTCAAACTATTCAAAACATTCCAGATAAATAAAGGAACAAATGTTCAACGAAAGGGGTGAACCTGAGGTCTTATCATACCTTTCTTTTTTTTCCACTTCTGTTCTCGTTCATTTCTGCACATCCGTTCGCTGTGCGGTCCTTGACGGTGATGACAGCTGTTCGTTGAAGCATAAAATTGAATCCAATCACTGCGTAATCCATGCTCGTCGTCACCGCCAGAAAGCCGCAAGGATCGATGATGGAAGCCACTTGAAATTATTCATGATAATCATGGGAGAGAAAAATCACGTTCGATTCCAAGGTGTGCCGATGACGGTGCAAACATGTAGGACCGTTTGTGTGAGGGGATTTTTGTTAAAGGACCTTCTTCGTTGCATTTCCGTAGCATTGAAGAGCTTTCGTAGGACTAGGATAGAATGTTATGGAAAAGCCGAAAATCACTCACACACGTACAACAAGGATGCTTTATTGAGGTTCTATTCAACACTCGTCTTACTCATCCTTTTGGTGTGTTGACGAGCAAAAGGAAAAAGCATTGTTAGGCCTAGGTTAAGCATGGAGACGATGAATAAAATTTGGTTTGTTGTAAAAAAGGGAAGAATGCGTGATGTAACCGCGCGAGCGGGTTGGTTTCCCGGTTTTGCTTTGGTTAACCTGGAATCGTCCGGTTCGGAAGTCCTTTTGCGACGTTTAAAAAAACGTGATCGAGGGCTTGGGTTCTTCGAGCTAGCGGATCATTTCGTTTTGTAAAAGTTTAAAACGAAAAAAAAGGCAAAAGAGCTTTACTCGCTTCCATTCTTGGAATCTTACACGGATATTTTCCAGTGAGTATCCAAGCCCCAAGGATGATGAAGCTAGTTCTGGTGGCGTTGACATGGTACGAATCTTAAAAGATTTTTATTGAGCCTTATCCTGAACAACAAAAAAAAAAAACGGATTCGGAACGGCGGAGAGAATGAACAGCTGGCCCTTGTACGGAACCTTCCTGCCTTCATGTTACCGTTCATACGGTGGAATAATGGGACCGAAAAAAGATTTCCACTTTTGAGGTGATTAATTCCCAAATCCCCTCAAAATCTCCATTGAGCTCACCGTTGGGACGGTTCCGGATCGATTCGTAGCCGTGTGAGACCGATTACTTGTTCTTCCCTTGTTCGTTATCCTGAGTCCGTTGCAACACGGACTGGGAAGGTCACCGATGACATGGCAGGAATGTGATGAAGAGAAGCCGAACCAACATGCTTCTGCAATATGTTCAATCGATTACATGTTCAGTTTATTGAATTTTTTTCTGGTAGTGGACGAGACATGGACGAAGGTTCCGTTGTTGCTGGTGTCCAAAAATAAACAGTAAAGGTCTTTCATTGAAACTTTTTGGGTCTGATCTGGATGGATGGTAGCTGGATGGCTAGAATCATATGAAAAGAGGCAAGTTATACAACTGTTTCGTTCAATAATGCAGTTTTGAAGCAAGAGTCAAGCTACGAGGAACTATTGTGCTCGTAACAGATTCCAAATGCATACAAAGACGTTGTGTACTGTGTAGAGTTTGTCTATCACAAAAGTGTTGTAAATTGCAGGATTTTATGAAATTCATTGAATGGAAAGATTTGTCTTCCGAACGTCCAACAACGGGATCACACAGGATAGTGAACTCAATGATATATCCTTCACGAATTAGTTGCTAGTTCGTACACCAAACATGGATCTCTTTGTATCATTCTCCATCAAACTGACAACAAAGGACAAAATTGCATTTAAATTGTGTGTTTTTGTCGTTGCTCGGTGTGTTCGTTCCTCTTTCTCCAACGCAACCAATTTCATGACGGCAAATAAAAACGTGAACATTTTAACATTTTTAACAAGCTGTCCAGGGACTAGAATGTCCCGTCAACTTCACCGTCCGTTGGGAAAATGGAACGAAAACTTGTTTCACCTTTCCGGGCTTACGCCGCACGGCGAAGTGTCAAATGCGGGAGTCAAGTATTTCTTTTTCTGTTACGCCAGCCCCTCCTGGGTTATGGAATTATGAACCAAAACACTACCAACAATTGCAATCATATTTCGGCGAAACAATCAAACGGCGAATGTATCCACGCTGGGCA
>CM028126.1:20929370-20963291 GCA_016254315.1 Anopheles parensis
GTCAAGTGTTCCGATGGTGTGCAACACTTCAAGGTGCTGCGCGATGCACAGGGCAAGTTCTTCCTCTGGGTGGTGAAGTTCAACTCACTGAACGAGCTGGTCGACTACCACCGTACCGCTAGTGTGTCTCGATCGCAGGACGTTAAACTGCGCGATATGGTGCCAGAAGAGGTAACGTTCGCCAGGAATGGGAAAGGAATAATTTTATGCAAGAACGATAGGGCATGGATCAGAATTTCGTATCCAACATAGATTGGCATATAAAATTGTATAAAGATTGAAAGAACTACATCGTTAGCTACACTAACCAGCAAGAGGAACTTGGTTCGTCGTAAACCGACTCAAACATTGCTTCCGTAATTTACTATAGTGTATCGCTTTTGTTTTCTTCATCTCACTTCCTTTCACGTCCTGTAATAGCCATTCTAAGCGCCGTTGCTGTGTTTTGCATCATTCTACTCAGTTCCCAGCCACGGACTAAAGCTAGCCGCTCAATGTGCTTTCACATCCAGTCCCTTTTTTGCTGGAAGGAAATGGCCGGGGCACACATTCTAGTGCGCTCTAGTGCTGGTAAAATGTTAATGGCGTAAATTTAATTTTATCACCACTCTCCACGAGCCAATCAGGCACGGGGACGCGTTCTTTTTATTCGATGTTCCCTTCATTTCGTCTACCGCCACTTGCCACGTGAAGAAACGTGTGATAACCTGAAAAAAAGAAAAGAAATGTAATAAAAATGTCCCTTTAGCTGGCACCCGGACACTCGGGCGGTGGCCTTAGATGGCCTCCTGTTCGGATTGAATTACTCCCGGTGACGTTATGGTAACCGTCCGGTTTTGTATCCGGCTTGAGGAAAAGCTGCTACGAAGGAAAACTCTAGTATAAATGTGCTTGATAAGATAGTTTGCACTCAAGAAAAAGAAGTTTACTATCGAATTCTGGTAAATTCTCTTGCCGCCGCCATAAATGTGTTATGCTTTAATGATAGTTTTATCGTCCTTTGCCTTCAATTGTCGATGGTGATTGGAGTTTTAGATAGAAAAAAGGGATATAAACACCGCTATAACCGCTTGTTTGTTTTATTTTAGATGTTGGTGCAGGCTTTGTACGACTTCGTAGCGCAAGAATCCGGCGAACTGGACTTCCGACGAGGGGACGTTATTACGGTGACGGATCGTTCCGATGAGCATTGGTGGAATGGCGAGATTGGCAACCGGAAAGGACTGTTTCCAGCAATATACGTAGCACCGTACCATTCATAAAACATAAGTATTTTACTCGCCTCCTGGCACACACACACACCGTACATGCATACCCTCACATACACATGCCAACCGCGGAAACATAAGCAACAAGGACAGAATCATGCAACAGGCAAACTGTGAACCACATCAACATCGAGGCAAAAGAGCAAACCGGACGCCCGCAACCACTTCCACAAATACTCCACCATCCCCACAAGGGGCGCGCGTATACGCGCTCAGTTTTATAGTACAGTTTATACACGTTTGAAAGGTAACAGAAAAACAATCCATTCAGATTATTGAAAACAGTAAAGAGATGTTAGAGTGTAACGAAAATGTCAACCAACAATTGCCAGCAACTTCCGGTAGGGGCCGTTATCAACCAGATGACTTACACGCTATTGCAGGGAATTGCAACAATTCGAAATAGAGCAATGTACGCTTCTCGCACTGGGTCTCTCTGTCACTCTCTCCCTCTTTCTCTACACACACACACATACACGATACCAGAATGATTTTATTCGAGGCTGACGTTCGGGAACGGAATCACCGCAAATGGCAAAAACAACCCTATAAATATTATATATTTTTTAAATGTGTAGAGAAAATGCAAAAGAAACGGAAAAGAAAACGGAACAGCAACGTGTAAACGAACGCAATAGAAAACGTGCCAGGTAAAGAAGGAAAGAGGAGTAAAAAGACTCGAAATATGAGAATGAAAGTGTGTAATTCGCTAGGTGTAGAAATCGGGCTAATATTGAACGTTCAAGTTAGGTTTACGAATGGAAGAGCCGAAGCGTGCGCTGCCTTGAAACAAGTTTCAGGAAGAGCAAAAAGAAAGAAAAAAAACAGGAAGGCAGAAATCTGAGTACCACGTCTCATAATATCACACAAATCAAAATGAGATCAAAAGCTAAACTCGAAACACGTTTCGAATATGCGAAAGGAGCACGTTTTTATTGGTAGTCCTTTTGCTGTAATGCTTACGTTATTTAATCGAATCAAATCAATAACCGAAAACACAATCTCAATTAGATGCTTGTTGTAGAGACATTTTTTTGAACAATCTTACACAATTTATACTCCTTTTTAAAGTGCATTTGTTTTGCTTTCGTTCAGCATCCAAATATCTAGCTTCTTGTGTGTGTGTGTAACTATCAGCAACTATCGCTTGATGGAAATGCCATTCATTTTCTAATCATCCTTTCTGTTGCACGGTTTCATGGGTTTTTTACCCAGTCCATGCTACGTTTTGTGTCTCTAACAGGCAACATTTACATTTGCTACATCATCTAGCAAAACAATGAAGATTTTTCAACGGTTGAATTTGAATGTGATTTTTTAAACGTCCTTTACCTGGTTTTACCCCGGTAAAGATACAGTCAGCGCGGTAGTAAAACACAAATCAAAACCTATAGTAAGCTGTATTGCTAACAACATTTACAAAACCACCCGTGTAAGTACACAATTTGCGCAATAAGTTCGTAAATTTCGTATCGCGTGTGTATTGCCAAAATGAGACGAACGGATTTTTGAAACTTTAATTAAACTTAAAAAAAAACAACACAAACCCAATCCCGCTACCATAACGTACCCAGATTGGTGCAAACGAAACGAAAAAGCCGTGTACACTCGTCGTTGGCGTTGGAAGTGGTGTAGCGTGAATGTGGCGACTGTGAAGCACAGCGAATCAGAATGCGAAAAGTAAAAACAAAAAAAAAAGATGAAAGTGGAAGAATAAATGAATCCTCAAGTGAAAAACCCATTTGTATAAAGGTTAAGCATAAACAAAACAGCGCATTTCTTCAAACAAGTGACATAATAAAGTTGAAAGAAGAACTCAAAACACAAAACAAAACCAGACAAAACGTAAACCGAGCAAAACAATCTCTCGTAGGAATGGGAAAACAAACATGAGCAAACAACAAACGAAGGCGAAAGTTGTACTTGTGGGTGGTGTGTGTGTATGTGCGTATCTTCTCGGGAAGCGCGAGACCATATACTATCTAATTAGCGAGGCCACAAAATGAAACAACAACAAACGCTTGGAAGTTGAGGACGAACGCTGGTAGGAACGGACGAACGGACGGCGAGAACTAGTGGAGAAAAATAGTAGTGAACATGGAAGAAGAAAAAATATTAAGAGCAAACAAGAAACAAACTAATAATAACACCAGAGATATAAAAATATTCGAAAGAGATTATTATCCGGTTGTTGTGTGTGTGTGTGTGCTTCCTGACAACATCACGCGAGATGTTAACTAAACATGACAAAAAAGGTAAGTTTGGCGCAACCAAAAATATTTAAATGGAGAACAAAATGAAGTAGACATTATCACAATGTAGTAGCTTGGCAGTAGTAAAAACCTTATGAATATCATCTAATCGCTCTATTCGTCGCTAATTGGCTCTAGTGGTCGGATCGATTCTTATCTGACTTATCTTTAAAGGATATAAGTTGATGTTCTCCGTAAGATGCTATGATTTCTCTACGAATTAGTTAATTTTTTCTAGTCACAGCGTTTGTGGTACAGTAATTGTTGCCAGCTAAGCTTTTATTGAATGAAGGGAGAAAAAACTAACAGAATTATTTCTAAAACCAAATTCACCGCCTGTATACTCTGCCCGTAATCTATCCGTGCTGCCATTAAACACCATTTCTTCCGCTGGCTGCCGTTTTCCTCCGGAAGTTCTCGGCAATGTATCGCCAGTACTTGCTACGTATCTTGTCGTGCTGGTTGGCCATTGATTCGCACAAATCTTGCACCTTCTGATGGTACAATTCGGCTTCAGCCTCATTTCCACCGGACTCGATCACATCAAAGTATTGTTCTTCGTAAAGATCCACCAAAAAGGCCAGCAGATACGGTGACCGGATGCCGTCATTGTAGAGTGCTTCACAAAACTCGACCACGCTGGGAAACTGAGCTAGCTTGCCGGTGCCTTGCTGTAGCAGCCCGCGAAGAAAGTTCCACGGGCTCTCGTTGTTTTTGATGAGACCAACGCGTGTGATAACGTAGTTGACCTCGCGCTCGAGCACCTCCGGTGTGAAGCCGCCATGTTTAAGCACGAAAAAGCGCTCATTCCAGGCGGAATTATTGCGCATATCCTCCGATATTAACCGGTCCACGTAATGTAACTCATCGTCGAATAGGCTAATAAGAAGAACGGGTTCATTAATAAAACTGCCTTATCATGTAAATACACACAATACTAGTCTACAGTCACGTAGCGCTTGAACGCGCAGTAGACAAACATCATTACGTGCAAGGTAACGTACTTGTAATTTTTTATGACCCACTGCCGATGCTGCCATGCATGATAGTTCTTCGCATCCATATCTAGAATGTTTTCGGTCAACGCCAGCTCACTCGACGGATCATCTAACCATTCCACGATAACACGACGATGGTGCCAAACTTGATAGTTTTTCGGATTGTCCGCAATAACTCGCCCAATGTAAGATAGCTCTTCGTACAGATCGGCATTGAGCGCCTTCAATATGTCCCTACGGTACTGCCATACGGTGTAGTTTGCGGCATTCAGCTTTGCCGCGTCCTTTGTCAGTTCCAGGGCACGTTGGGATTTCTCCTGTCGGGAAATGACCGCCCGCAGATATCCAAACACATCGTTAACTAAAAAACAAAACGTATGAGTGAATGGAATCGTATCTACGTGCAAGGACACAAAGAAATCGTTCAATACTTACATCGCTCACTGTACTGAATCATCACGACTGGATTCTCGCCATCGTCCTGTGGCAATGGTTCGAGATCGGACCATTCCGGCCGGCGGGAGTACAATACCCAATCGTCGGAAAAATCTTCATCCGAACTGTTATCGTCTGCCATAGCGTCGATTGCGTAGGAACGTACGTTTGTTTCTAAAAGTTTAAGAATGATTTTAACGATGGGAACCCGTATTTATTGCCGAAAACGGAGTGTATTTTTTATGCTTTTTTGTATTTGATGTTTTGCAATCCGTCATCAGATTAATATCAAGGTACATAGGGTGAGAGGTATGCCTCGAAACCTGTTTTTCTGACAATTGAACACCCTTGTAGGTAAAATGTTGTTAAATCTTTTAATTCTAAAATATATATTGACTCAATTGTTTTTAAAATGTTTCGTAAATTATTTTATGAAAAATCAAAATACTACTTGAATCAAATGTTGAGAAACATTTATTAGCGCATATATTTTTGGCAATCCCGCAACAGCTCTATTTATCTTGGGAAACTGTCTTTTTGACAATAGTGCGCCACTCTTCAAACGCAGTTCAATGGAGGGGAAAATCGCGTGATAGATTGTGGTGTGAGTGCAATTCGCCAGAAGTCATCACGTAAAAACGGTTCCATAGCTAGCCGTATTGGGCTGTGGTGGAATCGCGCGATTATTGTATCTAGAGGTGCGAATATTGGCGGTGTTCCGTTTTCATTCGTCCCGTCGTACTAATACCGATCCGGAGTACAATAAGTTTGGTGCCGGAAGTTGGATCTGGCCTAGCTGCGTGCGTGATAGTTTCGCCCATCATCGGTTCCGGTGCTGCTGACGGGGAGCAGTGCGTTTTTTTGTTTAAGGAAAGTACGAAGCTGGCCTTTGCCTCCTTTCACATCCGCCTTGATGATTCACGGTCACGGGTGAAGAAAAAATTTCACCACTCTCTGGTATCTACAAAGTGATGCTGTGCCTTGGGGTTGTGTAGTGTGGATACGTGTGCCGTTCCGGGAAGATACTCCACTGAAGGTGGCAAAGTGCGACACGTTGCCATCATTGGCAGACAGATTGTTTGTCTGTCCTACCCGTGCAAAGTGTGAGATGGTAGTGGAGAAGAAATCGGTGTAAAGTTCAGTGGGAAAATTCATGTGATTTTTCTTTATTCGCTTCGTATTCTGTGCGTGGTGTACTCCGGGGTAAAGCAAACCCATCCGCAACCAACAACTGTCAGTTGGTGTATTGTTTTCGATATTATACTTACTACGGAACCGTCGATTGTGCATAGTCTGTAGAACAACTCGAACATCAGCGATGTATTTCTACAAGCAAAAGCTGCTGCATGCGGCGCAGCTAAAAAAGCTGTTTGAACACAAATATTCCTGCACCAATGTAAGCTTGATGGATCCGTTCCTGCAGCCCTGGTGGTGCTGGCTCGTGTCGAAGGTGCCACTATGGTTAGCCCCCAATCTCATCACAACCGTAGGCCTGCTGATCAACATCGCCACTACGCTGATACTGATCTAGTAAGTAACCCGACCGCATTGCACGTAGACAATTCAATTTAAACTATTTTTTCACATTTAGTCCTTGACGGCAAGGGCCAATCTTCGCGCACATCTTTGTAGCGAAGTGAGACGACAGACTTGCAACACGAAAGGGATGCGACGTAAGGCACAGCGGCAGGGTAGATAGCACGGGGCCAGCTAGCGGCGTAGTGGCAATTATGTAATTTCGCAAAGTATATCATCGTCAGATAAAAGAGGGAGAAACAGGGCAGTTCGGTTGGGGTTTGGTACAGTAACGGGAAAGTAGACGAAAATGAGCCGCACTGAGCAGGGCGCTTCGCCGCAAGGAACGCACTTGGGCGGGTTGTTTTAGCATCGTCATGGTTCAACAGGGATGGACTTTTTATTTGCCCGTTTTGTTTTCTTTTTTACTGTGCAATTCAATATTTGCTTTCCCTTTTGACTAGTCGCTTTCTCGAGCTTCATAAGCAAAACTACGCGAACAATTACTTCCCGTGAGTGGTTCTGTGGCACCAAAAAAAAAGGTAGTTTTTCTTTGGAAAAATGGTCACGGCGCAACAGAAAGGTGTAGGCATTTTTCTTTTCGTTGATTTTACTACAGGAAAGAATTTCAACTCAATCCATATCCGTGTGCTGTTGCGTGCGATGCGTTTCCAAGGAAACGAGACTGTTACAATTTTGTTGTACCGAAAATTCCACGCCAAAGCAACGAAACACGCGCGTACGTTTTTGCCACCTGTTTCGCCTCTCTCTATCTGTTTATGGTTGCTTGTACGAATGGATAGTACGCACAAGCAACAAGCTCGAATGTGCAACAGCGGAGGAAAGTTGAGCTTGTTGAGTTGAGTACTCAACAAAGATTGAATTGCGTTGAATTGAGGTGTATTTGGGGATGGTTGAATGATGCGATAGTTCAGGTAGATATCAAATATTTACTTTTACTATTTGCTACGAGATAAATAGTGTTTTCTGTCCGAAACTCGAAAGAAATCGGGACGTTATTCTTGTTCATATTTTATCGTTGTATGATCGAGATATTTTGCTCCGAATTATCGATCTTCCGTAACACTAGATTGATTTCTTTTGTGATGATTCGTGTTATACTATGAAGGATATAGTCCTTGCTATATCCGGTGGGCGGTCCGGTGGTGCATGTGATAAACGGCGCCAGTCCACACGACCGGACCGGGTTCAAATCCCATCCGGACCGTTCCCCCGTAGCAAGGACTGACTATCCGGCTACGTGGTAAAAATAAGTCTAGTAAGCCAGAAATGGCCGGCGTGACCTGTAAGGTCGTTAAGCCAAGAAGAAGAAGAAGAAGTCCTTGCTATGCCGGGACGGTTGGGATATGATTTGATATCCGGTCCTGTCGTGTGGAACGGTCGCCGGTTACGATCGGGACTCCGCGGTGGTTTTATTAAAAGGTTTAAATCTGAAATTTTTTTGTACATGAAGATCTTAATGTGTCTGACATATCGAGAACTCATTCATGAGTTACGAAGATTTAATTATGTAAGAGGCACTTTTTAACCAAAAATCCATCAAGTGATGGAGCAATCAATTCTCGTGATTAATATTTTATAATTTCTTGTTTCTCATTGTAGCTTCAGCCCAACCGGACGAGAGGAACCACCCAGATGGTCTTCGGCGCTTTGTGGCATTGGGCTTTTCATCTATCAAAGTCTGGATGCGATCGATGGAAAACAGGCCCGCCGAACTAATTCGTCATCGCCGCTGGGTGAACTGTTCGATCACGGCTGTGACTCCATATCGACTGTATTCGTCGCTCTATCGGCGTGTATTTCCGTCCAGCTTGGCTACTATCCGCGATGGATGTTTTTCCAGTGTTTCTGCGCCATGACGCTGTTCTACTGTGCCCATTGGCAAACGTACGTGTCCGGCACGTTGCGCTTCGGACGCATCGATGTTACCGAAGCACAGTGCACGATCATCGGCATTCACATGATATCGGCTGTGTTCGGTCCATCGATCTGGATGACCAAGGTAAGCGATAGTAGCTAGGAGTCGAGATGTCTGACAAGTTGCTTCTTCATTTCAGCATCGAAAAAACGGATCGGAGCTACGTTCGATGATGCCTTGATCCACGATTAAGCTGTAAGGAATTTTCTCAACGTTGGTCCGAAACAACACACTAAAGGTGGCCATGATCTGGCCGTTGATTGATTGGGCCTTGACTCTCGCTATATATTAGATAGTTGCGAAGTTGGGGGTGATGTGATAGCACAAATTGCACCTACACTTTATTAGCTACAATTGCTACCGGGTCCAACTAGAAGGGACGGTTACGTTTTTGGCGAACGAAAGTAAGATAAACACCGTGTTTTCGCAACGAATACACTATTGGATCATTGGTTGTCGATTTTGAATCGTTTAGGAAAACTTGCAATGGAAGTGTATTGTAGTTGCCGTTTCGAGTGCATTGTAATGAAGTTGATGCACACAGTGGGTTTTTTTTGTTATTTTGTTCTCACATTATGCAAATGGATAGCAACCTGTATGGAAAGTGCTCCGAGAGTCCCATAATCATCCCCTCTTTCACTCTGTCTCTCTCTCTCTCTCTCTGTCTTGCTGTTGCTCTAGATATTGTGCGTCTGAGCACATGGCGTGATGATGTATTTTTTTCCTTTAGTATATGTGTTTGTGTTGATCGTTTTGAGGTATAAAGGAACGGACCACCACAATCTTGACGCGTGAAGTCGACGCATCATATCGCGCCGTACGTGTTCAAAGTACAGCCTAGCGATCAGTTACTCTTGACCAAAATACGTACGTACGCACATATACACAAAACAGGCAAACAGTAAGCTTTTCTTCCACCTGACTTATTGCTCTTTTATGCGTTTTCATAACCCTACAGGCTGGGCTTCCGTTTCGGGTGGGTTTTCGTTCCCCTTTTTGGGGTTATCACACACTTTGGAATGGTTCGATGGCGCTTGTCGATAATGCAACATGATAAGGAAGTATACGTATGCAATGGCAAAAGCTTTAGATATCTCGCAACCTCTGCAAAGGAGTGGTCCGATTTAGTGGACCAATTGAAAACGTAAATACTGTTCGTACAAGCATGCTTATTTCCGACCATCGAACCGTGTTTGATTGGGGTTGAGCTGTGTCGCCCTTATCAGCATGATTTTCTTTCCACTCTTTTCTTCCACTTGCAATGTAACGAAAGATGCCAATCAGTACAATTGTTCCGTTGTCACTGTTCGCTTAGACATTGGGTATAATTTAGGTGTTTATTTTGTTTCGTGCTGTAGCATAATTTGCAAATATTTTGTTCAACATTTTGCAAATCATCGTAAAATGGAGCCTCAGCTTTATCTGTGCTATATTTTGTTATTGAATGTTTTTTGTAAACGTATGAACGAACAACAACGCAAAGTTAACTGAAAGTCTCTTATATAAATAACTTTCTGGCAAAAAGTTAAATTAAACCACATACAGATCATGAATAACTGGCAACTAACATTGCAATCCCAACATCCAATTTATGTATAAAAAAATTGAATGCGTAATTTGCGTAACGTAGACGATAAATTGTAATTAACACAGTTTGTTGCCATCGAATGTCGTCCACGTGCGAACGAACGTAAATAATCGCTATGTTTACAAAAAAAAGTAATGTTTTTGAAACTGGATTGTCATAGGAAAATCATAAAATGACACATAAACTCCTCAGCTTCCTTCATGTCTCACCAAAATTGGAGTGTAAATTCAAAAAAGAAAACATACAACATTTTTTCATGTTTATTCTTTTTCAGTTTCTTGATGTGTCGTTTTTCAATAACTTTTTTTTTACAAATTAGCACTATTGTGTTTAATATTTATATGGCAGAGCGAAAAGCAAATTGAGCATTTTTTCGTTGGCCAATTTCTTTTAGAATGGTAATTTTATAACGTTTTCTATCGTATTGTTTAAATAGAGATCATGTCATGTCCCAACAATGATCTTATGGGTCATATCTAGTATACACTATTCGTTTACCAGATGACTTATTTAGAATACAATCTTTGCCTGGAGCAAGTTTCCGTCTGTTACACCATGATTAAGTGACTGTTAGGCCGTACACTTGGCATAACACCACTGCTTTGTTCTCCATTTTCATATATGTAACTTCGTATATAAAATTAAACACTGTTTTCGTCGTTCGTTTTCTTATGGACACACCTGGACCGTATCAATTTCACGGATCCCACACCTTTTCATAACGATTTAATTATTATAAACTTTTTTCTATATTTTTAACAATTTCTTTCCAAAACGCCTTTCGAATACTGTTCCGTCGCACACACACCTCTCGATACCCTTTTTCAAAACGAATCCACGAATGAATTTTCCACACGCCATGTGCAGATCTTCGGACAGTTCGAACTGTGGAGCACGATGGCGATCATGACTATCCTGTGCGGTGGTTGGTCACTGTTGGAGTTCTTCTCAGTGATCCGAGCCGGTGGTGTCGGTAAAAACGGATCAACGGTCGCCGTAAGTTCATAATTCGCCATTAAAATCCTCTTCTCTTAGTTGTCCTTTGATAACTTTGTCCCACATCACCAAACTTCCCGTCCAATTTTTTCAGTGCAATATAATGCTCGCTTAGGACATTATTTGCACCGCCGGGCCTTTCTTTCACACTCAACAGCAAACAATTGTCAATCTAAGGATACGTTCTTCAGTGATATGACAACTTCTTCTACAACATATTCTGACAGAAACAACAACAAAAATTATTGCCTAATTATTCTTACAACGATCAAATGCCTAAATGACACTTTTCATGACGTAAACCAAATTAAAAATCCAAAATAAAAAAAAAAATCTTCAACGCCTGATCCTTAGCATGCTCTTACATGCGTGTTTTTGGTTGTGTTTTGTTTTCGTCTACCCAAGCATGACCCATTCGAGGGAGGAGTTGCTGCATGTTTCGAAACCTGTAACTGTTTGTGTCGATTACTGTCGTTATTATTGTCGTTTTTTTTATCTTCTTTAAGAGGTGAATCGACTCACGCCCACACGGGATAAGGAATGGGGATAGGGGTGGTCGATTGTGGAAGGATCATGCTTACGATCGCTGCATGCCTTTGCAATGTGTTTCATCCCGTGGTTTGTTGTGTTATATGTTTTCTCGTGCGCCTGCCGGTTGCGATGCCTGTGATTAAAAGCTCTGTTGTGATAACTCTTTACCACTGTTTTATCATGTCTTTTATATGTGTTTTTATTACAATTTTCAGTGTTTTTTTTTCTTAATCCTGTACCATCCTGAATGTTGTTCTTTAACGCTTCTATTTCGTTCTCTTTGTTTTCTCTCTTTCTCTCTCTCCCTCTTTCGTTTGTTGTTTTGTTTTTTTTTAATATCCGTGTTTTGGCGGCCGCGTTTTTCGTCTGTGTCGTTTGATGCTGCTACTTACACGTAGATACCGATCGTCGGTGGCACTTGGAACCACACCGTGTGTGCCACCTTTACGCTTGGATTTATACAAATGTTCATCACCTTCTGTCAGAGTTTTCGTGCCGGTGGCGTAGGCAAGAACGGGTCCACCGTTGCTGTAAGCATCTTTTGCTGTGTTCCATCTATCAATACCATTCTCTTCTGCATCCCTGTTTCCTGCGCTCTTCTTTTCTCCTAACTGATCATGTTTAAACTGTTACAAATAATCATTTGTACACTTACATCATTGTTGCTAACACGAATATATACTAATGCGGGCTACAGCTCTACTTAATGCAGGACAAGATGCAGAGTAAAACGTGTAAACACAGGGAAAATCTACCAATTAATACCAACACACGGTACAGCGGAAGGTTTGGTAAATGGTTATAGGTTAACGTACCTGTCGGTTTACCCTGAAGGAATTTACTTTACTTTATTGAAGTTGTAATAGAATGTTTATTTGTTTATCACAGGCACGTTTTCTATCAACGCTGCCTTGAATATCTTTTATTCGCTTCGCTCGTTCGTTTGTTTTGTGCCGTGTTTGGTGAAAACGTTTTCCAGATTATATGCACAATTTCTTTCTCCTTATCAAATAACATTCTAGGGCGTTTGCATTATTCTCGTTTTTACTTCTTCGAATATTACTTACTTACATACTTATCAACATGGTTTTTTCTTTCTTTCTTTTTATCTCATTTTTTCAATCTTCTTGTTTTTTTTCTCTTTCTTTTCTCTTCTCTTGCTACTTTCGTTTTCTTCCTCTTATCTCGTATCGCCCGAAACTCGGTACTCTTATATATCTCTTTTCTTTGGCTGCCGTTTGGTTTTGCTTAAAATTTTAACCAACCCCTTCAAACAACTTCCATGCAATGATTGTATTGCAAAAAAAAAAACTTTGGTTGATACTTAACTACCCCTTGGTACTACACAACTACTACTACCACCACCACTACCCTAACTTCAACCACGTGGCCAACCCATCACGGCCTAACAACGATCGCTCAACGCTCATACACAAACAGCTACCGTTGATGGGGGGCATCGACGTAAAGACGATCCCGCTCTACTTTGCCGTGTTTGTGTTCGGGCTACTCGCGTATCAGAACTCGGCCGTTATCTTTACCGGTGGCGTGGGCAAGAATGGATCAACTGTCGCTGTAAGGCCACTAATCTATGTGTGTGTGTGTGTGTGGTGTGTTTAACATGTGTGTGAAGTGTTTATGTATGCGCTCAGTGTAATATGTTAGATTGGTCCTTTTGCATAACTCTACCTTCCTTGTTACGTGTGTTTAGGATATTAAATGTTCCTGTTTCTGTCCCATGTATCGTACGCTAGCTTTTGCGAAATGGAAGTAAATTGTCCTCTCGCTTGATTTGATTGTGTGCCAATGATTTGCTAATTGTAGGGTTTCGCACAGGTCAGAAAATAGTGTTTATTTACGTTGTAACAACTCCTCTGTTAAATTCAAAATAGTCACTCTTTTACATTAGCTTCTCACAGTGTAAGATTTATTCAGCAATTTTTTCATCATCTAAAATATTGTCCGTCTGGTTTAAAGAATCAAAAAACTGTATTAGATTTCTTTTAGTTTAATTTTAAATAATTTTAAATAATTTTTAACATATTTTTATTTAGCTATTGATTGAACGACATGAGGACTCCTCATGCAGAGTATGGCATTTAATGAAAATAATAAAGAAGGAAGTAATATAAGTAGCTTAATTCGATAAAACGATATTTAAATATCATATTTCTGACCTGTGAAAAATTAGTTTTACGCCGTCTTTCACTGTGACGTCAATTAATTACCATCGTTTTCTGTCTCATGCCTATCGTCTATCTGATCAGATTATTTAGTTATTTTGATAATGTTCGTAGTATTGATTATTTATTTACAGCCTTGATGGTAGTTTCTTATTTTTTTTATTTTTCTTCATGTTTTACAACACATAACATTAAATTTAAAATTTCGATGCGTAAATTTGCAACAAACAGTACCTTGTCGGGAGGTTAATATAATCATTCAATTTTCATAAAGTAAATCAATTATATTTTGACCTTTATCAATCAAGAAGCCGATCGATGGTGGTACGAAGCGATATACAAAACGATAGGTGCAGGGTATCTCATTCTCTCGCCCTGTGTGCGCCCTGCGAGTATAAAATGGACAAGACGAATCTTGCAGGCAAATAACTTCCTTCGTTTTCACTCTTCTTGCGAAGAATTGCGCTAATAATTGCTTCCAATTTGACTAGTTTTGGTGTGCTGTTAAGCTGGCTAAAGTATTTGTTTGCGATCGCTATAGGCATTATGTGATAAAAGCTAAAACTAAAAACAAAATAAAACACACATGACATGGTTCGGGATTTGGACGGTTTTTGTATGGTTAACTGCAAACGAAATCAAACAGACTCACAACTTTTCAAAATGGACAACTTTTAACAACAGCTAACAATGTTTGAAACCTTGAAAAAGGCTTGAATTTATTTAACTGACACGGTTACAAAGGATCGGCGGTGGCTGAAGAGAAAAAAGACATTTTTTTATAGTGAAAAAGGCATACATTTTGGAGACACTATTTTTCCCCTTTTCCCTATCCTATTGAAATATTTATAAAACAGAACTTTCTAACCACTTAAAAAACATAATCCGCTGTACAATTGGCATAGTTTTATTATCATCAACTCATTTAAGCATAAAACAGAATAATTTGTTAGTAGCTACAAGAAACCATATACGATATCAAGAAATCATGTTTAAACTTAAATCGGTAATATTCAATCCCATTTCAGTAAATCCAATTTTAATGGTGTAAATAACAAGTTGCTTTTGTGATTTTGACTGTGGTTTTGCTAATAGTTAATTGTTAAAAAAAACTGATCACTTTACACCATTCGCAAATGTATTTTAAATTGCTGCTAGAACACATTACAATCACATATATTCAGTTATAATTTAAACATTTGCTTCATCCGTTTAAAAAAAAAAACAAATAAAAATCACAAAGATCATTCTGTTTCCTTACCTTCTATGCTTGTTAATTCTATAATCACCAACGCATCTTTCTTTCTATTACTCGCGTCACGTGTATTTGGACGTGTTGTATACTTTCCCACCTTTCCTCGAAACTTTCCTTTACTGCTTTTTTGGAGCAAGTACGCTTTTTACACAATACTAATCGTGATTTTTTTTATTCTACTTTGCATTCCTATGCATCGCCTACCAATGTTCCCTTCCTTGGGCCCCTGGTACTACTGAAACACCTTTTCACGTTTGGGGGCTGCTTTTTGGCGTGCCTGCGTACCCAAATAAACCAAACAAACAAATCAAACTAAATCTGCAACCATAGGGCACGAGCGTGCTGTCACCGATCATACCGTTCCTGTTCGTCGTGGTACCAGCGTACGTGATCTCGCAGAAGTCAACTGATCAGATATACGAAAATCATCCCGCCTTGTACATAATGGCGTTCGGGATGATTACGGCCAAGGTGACGAACCGGTTGGTGGTAAGTGGGAACGCTAGAATTTATTTATTCATACGCATTGTTAAATGGTTTCCTTCATTTAATGGCGATCTTTTCTATCTGTTTTAGGTCGCCCATATGACCAAGAGCGAAATGGAGTATCTCGACTGGGGACTGATCGGACCACTGTGTCTGTTTCTCAATCAGTACTTCAACAGCTTTCTACCGGAGTACTACGTACTGTGGTTCTGTTTGCTCTGGTGCACTATCGATCTGATACGATACTGTGGTCAAGTGAGTGGATATGCGAACACCATGTACCATTTATGCGATGATGTCCATTCTCCTTCACAAATGCTTTCAAATCTGCTTGTAGGTGTGTCTGGAAATTTGTGACTACTTGAAGATTGAACTCTTCCGCATACCCTACCCACCAAAGCCTGTTATGACATCACAAGGTACGAACCCTCCACAGCATCACCATCACCACCAACATCACCACAACCATCACAGTCACGATAACAAGAACGGTACGCATAGTTTAGCCAATAACAACCTGCAACACCAGCAGCAATCAGTGACGTCCTCGCAGCAACAATCGATCAACAGAAAGCAAACGCGAGCCAGCAGCAGAAGGCAAAATTCCTCTCTGCACCAGTGAGAACAAGAGCTTCGGGAGGCTCTTTCGCACGGTTGGGAGTTTATTTTTGGGGGTACCATAGGATATCAGCTTCAGATGAGTAGGATAGAGAAAAGGAAAGGAGAGTCGTCGAGATAATTCGGCAAAACAATACGCTTTACTTGAACACTGTTAAACTCGCAAAGGCGAACACAAGGCGTATGTAAGGTGCAATCACATAATACACGCACTCAGTCGCAGTTCGTCTGCACTAAAGCTGTGGCTGGAAGTCGTACGACGTCAACCACCTGGCGGCGTTAATGATCTCGCTACGGCTCTTTCTGCTGTAGCAGATTTAGTTTTGCCTATAAGGAGAAAACACTTCCTTAAAGTGTTTAGTCCCAAATGTCCCGAGGACTGTTTGCGAAAGTATCATAAAATGGGTAGCGAATAAAACGGTGTTTTTGCTACTAGTGTAGCAAACTGTACCGTTACTGTCATCTATAAGCGTGTGTGTTCTTGTCGTGTGCGATGTACGATGCGTTGTCTATTTCCTCCTGAACTACCAACTGTATCTATCATGCTAAAAATTTTCCTCTTCGTGCTAGCTTTCATCATGGTCGTATGTTTATGGTTCTAACGTTAGGCTGTTATTGTTTGTGCTCTGTGGTTCGTTTTTTTTGTATACGTGTTATGTTAATATTTCGTTTTTTGTGCGTGCCTAAACAATACACGCATAGGGTTTTGCTCATATTTTAATATTGTGGTAACTGATTGCTCCGTGAATGAAAACTGAAACGTACACCCAGCTAGTGTAGGAAGAAGCTGTTCTATAAGGTCACCTTAAATTAGCGACCGTAAAGGCAGAAGAAAGTAAGTGAAGATTTGGAAGCTTATTTATGGTGGATAAAGGTGGTCTTAAAGGTGGACCAGGGCCGTGAATTTTGTAGCGAATGCATATTATAGCAAAAATGAGATTGCGTTATTACATCTACTAACTACTGCAGATGCTCATAAAAGCCTTTGCGTTAACCAAAAAAGGAATATTTATATTAATGCTTTCAAATTTATCGTGTATGGGCGCGCGGGTGATGTTGTTGGAACACATTTTTTATAGCGATAATATTTTTAAAAATACCGCAAGCTCGAGCAGCGCAGGGAGAGAATTTTTATCGAACGATCGTTTCGTAATCCTCGCGGAAACTGGATAAGGAAATGATACAATTTTCAATTCGTAACAGGTTGTGTGCAGTAGAAAAAAAATCAAGCAACATGCAACACTATCCATGCCAGTAGATTTGAGTAGAAGCAAGCAGAAATGAAAAAAACACAGTAAAATGCATTGTATAAAACACATCGTACATTAGGCGCAGGTTCATGATCAGGATCATGCCAAGTCAGGTCGCGTGCTTATCATTGACGTATAGTTGTGGTAAGAAGATATGTACGCGTTGTACGTTTAAACAATGCAACGCAACCGTGTGTGATCGTTTAATCATTTCGTTTGTTACATATCTAGCCCGCGTTTGGTTTAATAATCCCCAAAGAGAGTAGTAACGGGTAGTGAGCGATGTAGCGTCATACCATAACAAACGCCAAATGAAAAAGAAAACAGGATATTGAAAACAAAAAACTGTGTGGAAAATATAAAATGGTAGGAAAAACATACGAAAATTAGTCGAAACACACTATATGTATGATTATTGCTTTTTACGCGAGAAAAAAACCTTTAGAAAAAATTTGTTTCACTGCGAACTGCAAATAATGTTGCCATTTTCTTCGCGGGTACCATGTGGAGAAGAACAACATCTTTTGTGTGTTTTTCAGAGAGAAAATATCCCTGCTCTGTTTGTAACATTAATCAACGTGTCTCGTGTTCTTTGCCCCGTTGTATGTACGTGAATGGCATACCATAATATCCATCCATGTTACAACGTCACTTAACGAAGCGCATATTTGTTAGCCTAAAAAAAAGAACCGCGAAAGGTTAGTAACAATGTACGAAAATCAAGTTTCTCCCTTATCCTGTTTTTGTTGTGTGTTATGTGTGTGTTTTTACTATTGTGTATTGCGATTGCGATATTGAATGTCTCCTTAATGCTGTGGTTGGTTTTGTTTTGAAAGGGGTCTGTTTCTTTTTGTTACTTTGTTTATACTTAACGTTTCATCACGTTGTAGACTGAATATGATAAGCACACAATTTGTATTGAGCATTCTTCTGCTAAGGAAATAACCGATCGTTCCCCGTTTTGAATAATTATATGGAAAGCATTATAATTAAGTCGTCAGCATAAATCGTGGTGTTAAGCGGAAAGGGGCGTTTCAAGTGCATCATGGAATATAATTAAAGTAAATGATAATATTGTATTCCTACTCTCAACTTTCAGTCGAGCAAAACATTTCTAACAGTCAACTGTTGGTACATAAAGAATGTGTGCGTGTGTGATTATTAACGCCACGATTTATGCTGAAGATCTAATTGTGTAACGAGCATGTCGTACTAACAGTTAGGGTATAAGTTGACACTTAAGCTCTCTATATATAGTAGGATCACGTTTAACAAGTATCGTTTTCATGTTAAAGGTTCGTTCTCACTACCGTCCTTAATTCTTCGTGTGTGTGTTTCGTTGCGTGTAGTGTGTTTGTGTGTTGTTCTTGTGCGTTTTCAGCACCGATCAACAGGACGATTAGACGTAACATCGCAGAGGACATCTCCACATCATTACTTCGTTTTTTTTGTGTATCTATTCGTATTTGTTTATGTGCCCTGGAAAAAACCTTTTTTCATCTTAAATTCATTGCTTCATAGCGTAAGACGTTGTAGTTTTAGTTAGAATTTTATAGTAAATACATTTAGAAATACGATGGTTCCTTACCTACAAAATGTGATATTAATTCTGCTTTTGTTTGTTCTTGTACCTCTTTTTTCTTATCAACGTGGAACATTTGTTGTTTCTCCTTAAAGAAACGGAAGAACTAGAACATCAACAGTCACTGATCAACAACAACAGACGTTCGTATCCGACGACGCCGGTACGTAATCTGACGGTGCCACTTGGAATGGGCCTTCGAACTGCATCGGAAGATAGCTCCAGCCCACGGATTACACCGAACTCATCGCCTCGCAAACCGCATCGCGTTTAGCTGGGTACCATTGCAGAGATAGTGAGAATTTAGCGTGTACAGAAAAGGCTGCCCAAAAAGGCATCTCGAAGGAGCGAATGGAAGCAGGTTTGAAATGGTTGTGGTGATGGATAGAAAGTTAATGATTCTCACTTGCCAGGAGTACGTGTCTGTAAGGGATAATATCCTAAAACATGATTCCGTTTGGGTTAGACAAGTTGCCTGTCTCGAAAAACATACCAACACTAATATTCAACAGTGACACGCGTCGATGAGGATACTCCAGATTCATTGAAGCATGCAAAAAATACTGCAGCAAAACTAAATCGCCGATAGTATACCAAGAAACAAACTTCGAGTTCATGCTGGTAAATAAACCAGGGCCTGAGTTAAAAGAGAGAAACAATCGTAGCGCGGTTCTTCATATACATTCGGTGATACTAGAATGTAGGTAAAACGAAGAGAAACCCGGCATCACAAAAGCCAATCCACGATGCTAGAACTAATGCAGTTTAGTAACACCTTCACCACCTCCAACCCGAACAGAAGAGATTGAGTTTAGATATAGTAGTGTATTCTTCGGTGCGAGACAACAAAAAGACAATGCAGTAAGTTAAGAAGCAACAGGAACCGAAGCGGGAAAGCTGCTGGTTTTACCAAACCACTACTAGTAAGTAAAGCTAATTCATATACTGCCCAGACAAAGGACATCCCCAGCAAAATCCTCCGGCAGAAAGCAATTGTAATGGTTAGAGAATTGTTTAGAAGTATATTTATATAGTTGTGGTAGTTGTGAAGTGAAAGCTACTAGGATTTACGAATTATGAGCGTACCGGTCGGGTTGAATTGCAGTAAAATAAAAGGACAATGTTGCATGATAATGGATGCTGCACTTGAAGCGCGAACAATGAAGAAAGAAAAGAGCTATTGATTATAATGAAGCAGATGCAGATTTATTTTGCCATCAAACTTGGGCTGGTAAGCATTCAGCTCTCCAATCGAACGATGCAAATTGGTGCTCAATTGCACGGTGGCCCGGTACATTTACGGCGCTTCACAATACGCGGTGGGCAAGGTTGTCCCCCATTTCGTGGCTGCGTTACAATTGATCGAACACGCTCCGAACGGCCGGTGCCGCATGTTACCGAACAGGGAGTCCATTCCGACCAGTCGGATAGTACACAGTCGACCGGGAGTGCCTCGAACGGATCCGTTGTTGTGGTACGTTCGGTAACAATCTCCAACCGTGACTTTGTACACGTGTTCATGCAATCATCCGCTGTGACGAAATTGTTCCTGTTACCTCGGCATCCAGTGTAGTAGAACGGTACGCAGGTACCTTGGATGGAGTCGTACGCATAGCGCTGGTATTGACCACGGCATAGGCCCGGTTCTGGGGGTTGGGAGCAAATCTCCTTGGCAGTGAACGTATCGTACAGACAGTCAGCTTTTTCCGTACACTGACGCTGCTGGTTTAGCTCGATGCGATTCTGGCAGCGTTCCTGTTCTTCTGGCACCAGCAATAGCAAACGGGTGCGAATCTGTACACCCTTACCACAAGTGGCACTGCACGGACTCCAGTCACTCCAAGCGGTGACCGGACAGAGTGGATCTGGCGCTTCCATGTCGGTGATTGAACAGTCCGGACGCATACATTTTTGCTTTTCCACTGCAAAGATAAAGACAGGTAAGAAAAATTTAAATCTCTTGTGGTTAAAAATTCTCTCTCTCTTCTTCGCTTTAACGACCTTACAGGTCACGCCGGCCATTTCTGGCTTACTAGACTTATTTTTACCACGTAGCCGGATAGTCAGTCCTTGCTACGAGGGAACGGTCCGGATGGGATTTGAACTCGGTCCGGCCGTGTGGACTGGCGTCGTTTATCACATGCACCACCGAGCCGCCCCCGAGGTTAAAAATTAATACTGTTAAAAATTGATACTCCCATCAAAGATCCGCCATATTGAAGAGAATTCTTGAAAGACTGAGTATGTTAGCTGTGGAACGATGAGCTCTGTATCAAATAACTGCTGACACATATTCCAGCATATTTCAGTGGATTCTTTTAAGATCTGAGTCTGTCGAAAGTCAACAGTGGATCTTTATCTTAACATTTGTTTCAATTATTCAGTACAGCGACATGCACCATATCCAAGCTTGGAAATATGGCCAATGAGAAGATATTTCATGTAAGTGAGCATGCAAGTAAGGGAGTCTAACAGATGAAACTGCCACAACGTTATCGTGAGATGTTTGAAAGGTTGAAGATGATCAAGCCACTATGTAACTCTAAATATTTGAAGGGAATTTACTTCAAAATAGACCAAATGAAGCTGTGCAGCCATGCTTCGCTATTGTGAATGAAATTAATTTCGTCAGGTCTCACTGGGCTGTTCAATAAAATGATAATGAACGACTCAGTGTGACAGGTCTTTTTTGATCGGCAAAGATTCAATCTAAATTTTTCATATCCTTTCTTATCCTATCATAGGAATTTCTTACTAACTGTAATTTGAAAACTCATTATGGAAATAGTCTTATGTATGAAGATGTAATCATGTCTAGACTTGAGATATTCATTATTCATTAATACTTGAGTATAGAGTGAAAAGAGTTACATTTTGAACTGCTCAATATTATAGCAACTTCGGTGTCATTAAAAGGTAAAGGCTAATGCATTTTGTACTATATTTACTATGCCAACATAACTTACCGACACTGATGTGGGGACACTTTTTGCGGCCCATATGTTCCACAAACGTACGCGTGCGCATCGTTACTCCGATGCCACAGCTAGCCGAACACTCAGACCACTCGCTCCAGCGCGTTGTCCGACAAACACCGACACCTTCACCGGCCTCATCCACACTGGCCGCCAACTGTCCAACGTCCTCCGAACTTGCAGCATCGTCACCACCGGTTTCCTCACACTCTGCCACCTCGGCTACACACATCTCCTTCGCAATCAGCTGTCTGTTGCAGCGTGCACCGGCCGCGACGTCCGGCTGCAGATATTCGCGTGTGCGCATCCGTATACCCTTACCGCACGTCACCGAACATGGCGTCCAGTCGGTGTACACGGTGGTCGCACATTCGGCGCGCGTTTCCTCCTCAGTGTTCTCTGCCAGCTCCAATACCTGCGCTTGCAGGAATTGCTCATCACAGCTGCGGGCGATTACCCGATCGCGGCGTAAATAGAGTCGCGCTAGCGGTGTCATCTCCGTCGACTGTGGATTATAGAACGGTGCACGAGGATCCTCCGGGTACAGTGTGGTGATGCGGTGCATACGTTCCCGCGGCTGTGTTTCCGCGTTTGCCGACATATAACTAATGCCACTGTCCGTACCAGCGTCCCAAGGATACAGATCAACATCCAGTGTCTCCGTCCAGGTACAATCGGACCGGCACAGATCCATCCCGCTCACACCGACGACCCAATCGGGCGATGGTCCAAACATGGATGCAAGCGAAATCTTGTGATGTTTCCGGTCGACGCGGAAATTCGAGGTAGTGTTGGAGTTCACGCGCGGATACCACAAACCGGCCGCCTTGATGAGCGTGCGCAGCCGTGATCCTTTCGCGCGCAGCTCTTGTTCCAGCAGGCGTACCGAACCCCACTCGGCAAGCATGCGGAAACCATCGGTAGCAATGTGCTGCTCGCCCCAGAAGGTAAAGTTCGTATCGTGCGATGCACCTATCACGTCCGAAAAGTGTGTCAACCAGATCGCGAACGGATAATCCTT
Organism: Anopheles parensis; assembly: GCA_016254315.1. Lineage (NCBI taxonomy): Eukaryota > Metazoa > Arthropoda > Insecta > Diptera > Culicidae > Anopheles > Anopheles parensis. The sequence continues at coordinate 20,952,263 of CM028126.1, forward strand.
CGGATGCGTCTCGTTCGACCAGATGCCTTCGAAGGTAAACTAAAGTGGCAGCAGATTAATGATAAGATAACCACCAGCTGCACTAACCATACTTACACTGTACTTCGCTTCATCGCAGGCACAACATTCCCCTTTCTGCAGGCGCGGTACCGGTTGCTGCTCGCACAGTACCTTCGTCAGTGCCCCATCGTCGGCAAACCACTGCTGTTCGCTTTCGTACACCATGGTGGAAATACTGACGCATCCGGAACCAGCTGCTGGTGCAACCCACATCACCTGCACCTCTGTCTTCGGGAAGTCATCCGCCTGCGTTACCGTGTTGACGCACTGATCGTGAAACTTTGTCAGCGCGTCACTGAACAGCTGAAACCGACCGACTCTGCGCGGACCGGCAATGTAAGTCTTGCCGCCATTGCGTGCATGGGCAACAAGTGTAAAGTGAGTGAATTGCTGCAGTTTGGCGTGCGTTCGCGATCCGACGATAAATACTACACCGTACCGGAATGGAAATGTGAGAGAAAAAATGAGACACGTGTTGGTGATCGTTAAAGGTGTAAATGAGTAGTGTTTAGCTATTAAACTAAGCTTTAAAACGAGTGCGTGAACACTCAAAACTACAATAATTTTAAACCAGAATCTTGTGTGTCCCGTTTATACCGTTTTACTGGACGACTACCGATGTTTACAGGTAAGTATTAAATTCTTCACTTCTTAGTGTCAAGTTCAACAACCTTTGTTGGTCTAGGATTCTCACAATATAGCTTCCAGTTTTTCGATCATATTCGGTTCTGTTTTCTTGATGTTCTTTTTTTTGTATTACAGACAATATGTTTCATATCTTGTGGTTTTTTTTGTGTATCCATCCTTTGCTTGTTTTTGGCATTGAAATGAGTCGTTTTCACTTCGTTTGGTCAAGACTTGGAAGATAGATTATTTTAGGTTATTAATATGAGACACCCAAGCACCAAGCTATTTTAATCCAATTTTGTATAAATGTTATAAAACTGGTTTTAAGGACAAACTGATTTCCTTTCTTATGTCATATCTGTTTAGCTGAACTAAATTGGATTGAACCGAACAAAAAAAAACACAAAACTTTAACCTCATATTGCTCAAGTCGATCGTACTCTTGTGCACTTGCTGTGCTAAAGGAAATTATCAGCGATGAGCTAGTTCCCCGTAGTGACGTCCACTATAGCAAACCACATGCTATATAGCGTGCGTGTATGTTTCATCAACCATAATTAGAACACATTGCCAACCAGCACGATGACGAAATGCAATTCTTATGCGTTTTGTTTCCGTCTTCCGTTCGACTACTTACGGTTGTAAATCTTGCCCGGTTCGTATCCTTTCGGATCGTCCCGGATGGCTAGACGGTAGCCATTGTCACCCGGTTGTTTCACCGTGCCGATCGATTTCCCATCGACGACCGGAAGTTTGCTGCAACTTTCGGATATGTCGACAAGCACCAGTAACACTAGCACGATGAAGGGGGCAACGATCGACGGCAGAGACGGCGATCGTGCTCTGTTATAGGAAACCATGCTGCCTCAAGGGACAGATCTTCCACTTTTACCTTCTTGCTTATCAGTCACTACGCCGAAGGTAGTTCGCTTCCCCGTTTTGTACTCTCTTTGGTATTGTGGTTTTCACTGATTCAATGCACTGATTACAGCAGTCTCAACGATGTACGAGGGAAGTGACACGATCTTCGCTTGTGAGCGCTAGGGTAGCTGATTAGCGACTGAGCTATGATCCGTCCGTTCGACTGAATCCCTTTGTATACGGTGTTTCGGATTATCAGCAAGCAAGCGTGTAACGAATGTTGTTTCATTGATATATGAGTGCTGCTCTCGTCTTCCAATAGCTCGAACCGATGCTGTGTGATCGGCACTCTATAAAACATACAAATTTCTCTCAACAAATTAAACTGGACAAACAGAGGAGGTGTTTTTTTTTGCAAATGTTTCTATATTTATGTTCACCCCAAAACTCGTTCATCGCTGTACTTCGTCAAAACATGTTCGTTTTTTTTCTTCACAATTTCACAAATTATTTTTTTAATTGCACCAAAAACAATTGCACTCAAATAAAATAAACGCATTTTTATACATCCCAGAGAACAATTCCATACTGGCGGAGGAACCTAAGATCTAATTGTTTGAGAAGAAAAAATCCACTAAAAAGCAAGTACATACGTGCAGTTCTGAGATTCCTATGTATTTTTTAAAATATCTTTTCCTATCCCTAGCTAAACCTGTTCAAACAATGTTCTATTCTCCTGATTAGGGTGATGAGATTACCAAGCATGAAGTTTTATTTTCTCCGTTGATCGCTAGATGCGATTGAAGAGATCAGAAGAAGATGCATATAGTATTATCACAAAATATATTTGCCTTTGCCGGAATGTTTGGCCGCGTTATCTTCGCGTTGGTTGACTAGAGATCGCTAGATCGATTTAATGTAAAATGCATTCTTTAATCGAATCACAAATAATAGTTAAAGTGTCTTCCTGTTTCCGCATTCGTTGAAATATTTTAAGCGAGTGGAAGATTTTTAGATTTGATAATAGAACACTTGCAAGCATAGTATAGCGTTATTTGATTGTACATTAATCCAGCAAACAAACAAAGAATATTTCTATTCAATATGCCGACATTGCTTAGGGATAATGTCCTTAAAATTCCTACCAACTCGTACTTGAAGTGTTCTACAACCGAATAAAACCATCTTCCCAACTAATAGAAGTGTTTCCGCCTTCGATTAGAAACCCTGCAATGGCCGCCATGCGGTTAGAGGATTCATTCTGCAGAATTAAAATCTCAAAAATAATTCTAAACATTATGCTGATGAACAGAGCATAAGTCTTTTCTTCCTTTTTTGTTTTTGATCGATTTTCTCCCTAGGCAGTTTCATTCCATCTCAGACTAAGTGCAGTGTAATGAGGTCTTGAGGTGTGTCGCAAACTGTTGTTATCCTTCCAATTCCGTGTATTCTTAAAATGTTAGTATCGGTTGCTCCCGGTGGTCTAGAAGATCTGCAAACGAAAATCGCTCATTAAATAATCTCTATTCCTTCTATTGTCCAGTTAACTTTGCTTACCTTTCGCTATACTCCACCATGGCAACGTGACGTAGGTGAGAAAGGCGTTCAATGGCGTCGACTGTTGGCGGCGATTTTCCTTCCAGAAGTGAAACGTTTGCGTAAATCCCTTAGTCGTCCAGAGCGGATTATAAGCACCGTCGTCAAGCTCTACAAGCGGATACAAAAAAAGAAGGAACAAAAGTGTTAGTTAATTGTGTTTAATACGCAACTAATTCCGCCGGGTCGTTCAAATAGACAACAACGTAAACAAAGCACATTGATAATATTTTAAAGAAAAAGTAGACAAAATACAAAACCTTTTTCACCGTGATGGTTACGCTTCGGATGGTAATCGCACAGATAGTAGATGTTAGTGCCATCCGGTGTACGCCGACTCGGGATCGTGTTCACAATGGTCGTTGCTGCTGCCACGGCAGTTCCGGCCGGTATTGTCCCTTCCCGTTCGCTGCCAAGAATGGTTGGCCGTGCGTAAAAGCTATTGTAGCTCGGTTTCTTCACCTTCGGCAGCGTGGAACATTCTTTCTTGGCACGCAATTCTTTCAGTGCTGCCCAAATTGCACGATTGCTTAGTTCACTCTCTTCAGTCGTTTCGTGATCGTCCGCCAATCCGGCCGTAGTAGAGGTCTCATCTGGATTGCCGTTAATATCCCGATCAATCACCGTCTGATCCAGAGGATGATCTTGCTTTAGTGGAGATGCTTTTTCTGCAGGTTTGATTACCGTTTGGACAGGAGTTTCAACGCAATTCTTCCCTTCCGCTACGCTTGTTTTACGACCAACGGGTACGGTCGTAGATTTTGTTTTCTTTTCCTCCTTTTTAGATACCACCGCTGCTGGGGTGGCTGAAGAAGATTTGCTTCGCCGGTAGATCAGCGAAAAGCGGCCACCAGTGCCGATCGTTGTAGAACCATTGCCCGAAGAACGACTGTTTGAGGTTCGTCGTTCACGATGCTCCTTGATGTTGGCCACCGTAACGGAAGTCGTCAGTTGCTTGTCACCTCCGTGGTTTCCATTTCCGTTCGATGTGCCGTTGTTACTACGTTCGGCGGGAAATTCTTCACGACCGTTTACGCGAATCCGTTGCTTCGGATCAATCAGTGCCGCTGCCGAAGCTTCATTGTGGCCAGATAATAGATCTCCAACGCCACCGTTTAGCGAAACAGCATCGTCCGCTATTTCGTACTCTTCGGTCGCTTCCGTCGCTTCGGTAGCCGTCGATGGTGGAGCGGACCGTCGGTTCAGCCCAGTGTTGTTGTTAATTGCATTGGTTGCCTTTGCCTTGACGTTCGATTTATTGCCCGTGGTATCGGAAGTTTCCGAAGCACTGCCACTATTGTTACGCTTCGTCCGAAATACGGGTGTGCTGAGACGCTTTTTAGGGCTTTGCGTTGCTTTTGATCCATTTTCTCGCCGTTTTACCGTACTAAGAGCATCTGTCGGTGGTTTCTTCTTAGTCGTTCCTTTCTCAGTAGTGGAGGAACCGGTACGCACTTTAGCACCGCCAGCAAACTCCAGCTCACTTTCCACGATCAGTACGTTACGATGTTTCATCAGCGGCGAACGACCCTTTGACACCGTCGCCAAACAGGCCGGCGAATCGTGTAGCTCAAGTGATTCCAGTCGCTTTCGTTCGGTTTCGGTAGGATTTGTCTCTTCGCGCTCGTTACCACCACACGCCGGACAGGGCGTGTACATTTCCGACATCTGGACAGAGTCCACATCGGACCAGCGCTTTCTCGGTACGCGAAAGCAACTGCAACATCCCGTCTTGGTTGATGCCGCTGGTTGTGTCGAACCTTTCGTCGCGGACGGTCCCGCCAGCGGATCACCACCCTTGGTTTCGCCGGTGGACGTTTTCATGAAGGCACACCGATCGGCGGCTAGGTTGGTAGGTTTGGCGTCGCTTAGCAGCAGCAGCCCATCACACTGTTGCTGTTCGACCGGTGACGATCGTTTCGTGTCCAAGACGGTGGCGGACGAGGAAGCAGGACGATCTGGGGTTTTTTGTTTTGTTTTAGATGGACGAGACCGAAAATTTCCCCACGAACAAAAATTTCCACGTGTAATAACGTGTTTTCGTGGGTGTGTGTGTGTGTATATATAAGAGAAAGATAAATAGAGAGAGAGAGAGAAAGAGAGAAAAATTATAAAAAACGAACAAGGATGTTAACGGTGGTTAATAAAAAAGGGTACGATGTAGGAATTCCGGAAGTAAGAACACCAAACAGCGGAAACAAAAAAAGCTTGTTTTGTTTCCAGCGTTTCGGTAACTATTTCATTCTTGACTACGGTTATTATTATGAACATTGCTAGAGAGTTAGTTAACGATTTTTGTATAGCAAGTAGACAGATAGAGATAGGACGGCACACTACTTTAGAGGGCGGCGGCGGCGGCGAAGGATGAAGGTGAGAGGTTCGATTTGCTATTGAAATGAAACACAATTCACACAACGAGGGGGGAGGGGGGAGAGGGAGTAGTACGAGGAAATGGTTTAAGGAGAAAATTGAACGGGAAAACGGATAATTTGTAGGATCGTTTTTTTCTTCTTCTCTTTTTCCCCTAATTTTGAGACTAAGCGATCGTCCTGCTTCCCCACCGGTTATGGTAAAGATTAGTAATGTTAAAGTGCAAAAGCCAGCTGCCTACGCACGCGCACATATGCATATGTTTTGGGGCGATTTTTGCTTGCAGTTAATGCGCAGAAGCAATAGACGGTTGTACGATTGAAGTACGAAGTAAAACATGCGACATGCGTACGGAAAGGGGGGACACACGGATAGTTGAGAAATGAAAGTGTATATGATGAAAGGAGTTTCAACAAGCTAGTATGATTCTTGGACATGCAGGAAAGTGTGTGCGTTGAGTTCTCTCTTACGCTCTCTTACAAGTCCAACAATCATACAGGCGTAGATAGAAACCAGGAAAACACAACGGTTAAAACAATGGAAACATCGAACCAGTTGCATCTTTTTAGTAAAGCATTTGTCTATAATCGTGAGCGCGGATATGATCGAACACAAGGATGAGTGAGTGAACATCTATCTTACCGTCACGCAAATCACCCGCCTCGATCTCGGACACCTCGTTCGCTAGACAGTCGAGACCTTCGTTTTCGGAGCGTGCCTTTGAACCACCGTAAGATGAGCCTGGATCGCCCGGATTTTTCGTGCGCCAGCCGTAACGGCTAAAGTTGTTCAAATTCGCGCTTGGATCGCTGAGTCGTCGTTGGTGCCGATAGTTGTAGTATTCCTCACAGTCTTCCTCCCATTCCGAGTCCCACATGTCAGTTGCACAAAACCTGGCGAGGGAACAACGTGGGAGATTTATTAGAACAAACAGGTTGCATTACAGGTTCCGATTGCATACCCTGGCTCACTGGTAGGTGTTTCGACACCCGACCCTTTCGGTTTGGTGACTGCCATCTCCGCGTGTCCTTTGCCCTGCGGACCTTTCATACGTACAAACTCGCAGCGTGTCTGTGGGCCACCGGAACTGAACAGCCCAAAGGACATTCGTTGTGCGACCTTCGAGCCTAGACTAGATTGCTACGGGTTTTATCAGAAATGCAGAACAGATATATCATATTAGCTCAAGACATTTGATCAGATCTCGAAAGATCGTGTAGATCACTTACCCTTGCGTCGTACACCCTCTTCAGCGCATCGTAACGGATCGAACCAAGGAAGATAACGCCCTGCACGCTTCCGTCCCGATCGGTAGCTACCAGCTCGACACAAACCATCTCACCGTCACGCACCAAAATATCGTGAAACACCTCGTCAAAGTTATCCACCATGAAGCAGATGTGCGGATAGGTGATCTCTTCACTATCACCCTTGGTGTCCATCTTTCGGCGACTGGGCGAGGCGTACACCTTCTGCGAGTGGCGCCGCAACACCTGCAGCTCCTTCGGTGAGGTGCGCGTACAGATGGCCAGTGTGAGCGTGTAGTTAAACTGGTGGATCACCAGGTTGAGGTAAACCGTCTCCTCCCAGTCGACGTCCGGGTCACCGATCGGCAGTTTGCGCGAGTCCTTCCGGAAGACTTCGATTTCCGTTTCGTACCGCGGCATGGCACGGGACGAACCCTTGATGTGTTTTTTGCGCACGAAAAACAGCAAATCGTCGCAATCGATACTGTGCTCCGGTTCCGACTGGAAGAGAAAGTGTCGCACGAACAGGTCCGTCCAGTAGGTAGTGCCCTGCAGGACGACGAATCCGCCATCTGGAACGGAATGGAAAACAGTGTAATGGTGGTGGTTGTGCAATGAATCTTTTTCTGTTATAAGTTTTTTACTTTTTGTAAGTACGGTAGAACGTCGATTATCCGGGGGCGGATTAACCGTGCGACGAAAATTCACAGCTGTTCAACCGAGGTGAACCTTTGTACTGATGTCAGGTTGGTTAAAATGTTTAAAATCATCACCAAACGATATATTTGAAATGACGTTCTAAATTTAAATTGTTGTTTGATAATAATTTAAAAAATCATTTTTAGCATCAAAATGACCACCATAGTACAGTATATAGATGCTATATACACTTTATCTAGATATGTAAATGGTCTTGATATTTGAGGGACTATTATCCGTGGAAATCGATTAACAGGCATCAGCCAGGTCCTCAGCACCCCGGATAATCGACATTCTACTGTACTTGCATTTACTGATCGACTAAATTATCTATCACATCGCATGTGGTGATATTCGCCTTCTATCGAAACAGTACAATAGTAAGGACCAAACATAAAAAAACCTCAAATGCGAGCCTCATATGCAAAAATTTGTATGGCATTTTGTATCATGCAGAAAGATGATTTATTAATCAAAAGTTCTATTTTCATACTACGGTCATTGTTTTTTTTTGGGTTGTTAGCAAACATCTCATAATATAAGTTTTAGTGCAGGTCCCACCGATTCCATTTAATATAGTTTTTGCAATCGGAATTTAGCTTGAACATTCTGGTTTACATAACTGATATTGGGATTGGATTTTAAAATGTGATCTATCCAAGAAGCAATGAAGCAATTTCTTCCGTTTTGCATGATATCAAAAAAGTTTTGCTTAGCCATTAACATCGTCCAACGTCTCAAGAATGCGGAACTCATTTGATAGGTTTAAAAAAAACAAACGCTTCTCCTTATTTGGAAGATTACGTACACATTTTACGAATTGGGGAATGATTTTTTAAGAATTCCATCTGTAAGCTAAAGGTCATCTATCGCTTCAGATAACTGCATCAAGTTTAAATCGTGTCTCTCGTCTCTCTTCTTGACTTAACGACCACTAAGGTCATGTCGGCCATTTCTGGCTTACTAGACTTATTGTACCACGTCGCTGGATAGTCAGCCCTTGCTACGCGGGGACGGTCCGAATGCGATTTGTTACCCAATCCTGTCGTGTGGAACCGGCGCTGTTAAACATATACACCATTGGGCATGCCGGTTTAAAACTAAGTTTAATGGAAAGCAAAAATAAGGCCTTTTTGAGGTCAAATTTAAATACCCAACAGTAGATTACGTAGAATCTGTTCATAAACATGCAGTACTTGGCAAAAATCATTCGCTTCTTGGAGCAGAAGATATACCATCAGGATGTCGACCTATAAGCTTCTGTAAAGTGCAACAAGATGTAAAGGAACGTTCCAATCTCATAGCTTATTTGGGAAGCCACTAGCACACGACTTCCCTGACATGTACATTTTGAGCCCCTTGGGGATGATTAATGGTGCGTCCAAAATTGGAACGCTGAGATACGACGTACAACACTGATAAGACCGAGAGCACTTTAAGTACGCATTATGCATCTTAATAATGCACCACCAGGGGGAGTACATGGAACTTGAGATAGGTTACCGCTCACACAGCTATTATTAAAATCTGAACTGAACATTTTTATCGAGGTACGATTTGTCCATCACTCCATCTCATCTGGTTTGCCTAATGGAGGCGCATCCATTCTCACGGTTGTGAGAAAGATGTGCGTATTTATGAATGTATGTCTTTGTATTTCGTACCAATCAATCGACGGCACAATTACAGATGCCAAACAACGCAACTTCGCTAGACCGTGAACAAACAACAAGCAAGCAGCGTGTCTCACATCCGTCGAATAGCGAATTCGTTGGTGACGGTATGTTGCTTCAGTTTTTTTATTTTGATCAAACCACTCATCGACCGTCTCTAGTACAATCTGTACCGAAGTATTCCCTATGAATCATCGCAAAGTATAGAGTGCAGAGGGTACGATAAGGGTGAAGCAGTTGGATAATGGAATTCAAGACAAACTGTCCATATTTCTCGCATTCTCGAGATAATGAGATTCAGCGCGACCACCCGTAGTAGCGCCTTCCTTTCGATGCTGATCAGTTAGTAAAATTGCATTCCAAATTGGAATCGATACACCCGGGGTGGCAATATAATAAAATCGAGATGAAATGAAACCCGGCAGGACGAAGCGAAATGTCCTTTCTCCTATGGGCAACACCACGTTATCTATTTGTTGTTGACAGTCGATAAGCGCGTCGTGAAATTTCTGCTCGTTCTTCGTCCTAGCAGGCTATCTTAGCAACGGTTGGGTAGAAGAATGCTGGCGGTGGGGTCGTTTGTTGAAACCATCATCACGAGAAGTGCGCATATTCGCCTATTATCGTCGAATGAACTCATCAAAGTGGGCAAACGTTTGGAACGATGGTTCGTGTTGGAAAAATCAATAATGACAGCAGGGAAGAGAAATCCCATTTACTGGACCTATTGGGGCGTGTGAGTTTTTCTTTTTTCGTAATGGATTAATAACCTTACTTCCCATGTGCTGCGGTAATAGGCAACGTAAGACTATCGGCAGGAACATTACACAATTAGCTAAAACTAACCGTCTTTCAGCAGCTGACGCATCTCCTTCGTACGCTGGAAGTTGATTTCCTCCAGCAGCAGCTGTAGGGCCGTTTGGGGTGATTTCAGCAGGGCCGAGGCTGTCCCACCGAGACCACCGGAACCGGCCGACATCGTGAAGGCTCGCCGTTGGTCGTCCAACGCTGCACGTCGCTAGCTTTCACCAACCAAGAATCGAAACCAATCGAAACTCAATTGGCAAAAGGTTTCTTTTCACACGCGTCCCGACCGAGCAGCGGAAGTGTCTTCGTTCATCTGCCGCTGATACAAACGTCCATCTTGTTTCACTTTACCGATCCGTTTCGATAAGTCACTTAAGGATGCTTTTACCAGAGGCTGGCTATTTTTTCTTCGATCACTCAACCTTTAACTTGAACTACGCCAAGGTTCACTTTCGAAGCAACTGTGGATCTTTGCAAGCACACGGCCGAACTGAACTGGCTGGCTCTGAAAAACGCATCGATGGTCGTGTTTTGGTTCATCACACTTCGGGCATTCGTCGCGGTTGCGCAATTGTTTGCTTCCCGCACCATTCATACGGAATCGGTTGTCATTTTTTGGTTCCGAAAGCGACAGCGGGAACAGGAAACCGGAATAATACACTCACTCTATACTCTACAAAAGAACAAACTTGGATGTATGTTTTCCGCCTGTTTCTACCTCTGTTTACGGTGGCTACGGCTGTGTGCAGACGCATTTGTAAACATTTGCAATTGACAGCTTTGCACCGTTACTATGCGTTACATGCGTTATTGCATATTAGGCAGAGTTTACACTGTATGGAAAAGCTTAATGTTTCGAGTGGTGTAACTTTAGTAGTGCAACTACGGTTCTTAGTAAACAAATCACCTAAAGCAGCACTGTCCTATATTCGGAAGATAGAAAACAATTAATGTGCATAATTGATTAAAATTTATATAGATTTATTCGATCCTCATCATTGCTATGGCATTTATAGATTAGATTCATGATACCTTAACACATACTAGTAAGTAGATTGTTCGTTTTGTTTAACGTACATTCAAGACGTT
>CM028126.1:21080774-21111229 GCA_016254315.1 Anopheles parensis
GTAGGGTTGCCATTTTCATTCTGTTGCATAAGACTTTTGTACGCCAGTTCGACCGATTTACGGGTGAATCCCATTTCCATGATTTGCGCTACAAGAGGGCTGGGAGCGACGAATACGTTCGATGACCTTGATCGTCCACTGCGGGTGCCCGTTGCATTACTTTGCGATCCCACCCCGGATGACGCAGGTGGGTCAGCTACAAGTAATGCTGTTTCATTGTTGTAAACGGGCACTCCATGTATCATAGTTGGTTGGCCAAGCGGTAACGGACGTTTATTACATCCACTGGATACTATCTGTCCCGAGGAGGCATCACCAGAAGAATAATGTATATGACTGGCAAGCATTTGTGAGATGTTAAGTGCAGCTAATTCCATCTCCTGATAAGTGTAACACGCTTTCAGCGGGCTTGGTTGTGTAGCACGCAACAGAATAGTCTGTATCAGTAGTTCCGCCGTGTAAAACGCTTGCGACTCATCGGACGTGTTTGATTCGGAACGAGTTTTGGCTTCTTCCGGTTCCGGGCTATCACCATCTCGATCAGAAGATACACTATCACGCGATGCACTTTTGGTTAGGCCTGGTGACCGTTGGCGAAGAATACGCCGTAGCAAACTCTGATTGCGAAATAGCACTTTCGTTGCTTTTAGTGTTGCAAAGTTAATTTGCTGGCTTTGCAGTAGGGATGCGCTGGCACATCCATCGCCACCGGTACTCCCGTTCAGTGGTATAAGCTGTCCAATCCCATAAAACATAACGGACCACGAGTTAAGCAACATCTCACTGATCGTCACCTTCGAAAGGCTAAACGCACCGACGTCCGCACATTCGGCCACCTTAAAGATAGGAATTTTCTTCGTCTCTGCCGCACCATGCACGTTCATGACCACTTTGCCTTTCTTGGTCATGCGCGATATCGTACCCCTGACGCCGTCAAGCGTGATATTTAGCCCGATCCTAGGCCGTGAATCGCACCCACCGATCGTACCGAGCGTACCCATGATTGCGCGCTTTTCACCGTCCGTAATTGTGTCCAGCTCGTTTACTAGGAAAATATCAGCTGTTAGACAGAGTTTTTGCTGCATGAATGAATTGATGCTTTCGTTCCACAGCGGTAGTGTGTGAAGGCGTCGAATCAAAACCACCATTTCTTCCGCCACGGTGCCGCTATGCGATGCACTGTATAGGACGCGCGATTTTGCGTCTACCGCACTGGACAGTAAGGACGAATCGTTCGGGCAAGTAAGCGAAATGCGGCCGAGTACATCGTACAGCTGGCTAATTATACCATCCACACGGGATCGATCGTCATGCGTCCAGTTAACGAGCGTAGACTGCAGCAATCGTAAACAGTGCAATTTTTTGTAAACGTCCTTCTTGCTTGCTATCGGTGCATTCAGTATCCTAAAGGCGAGCTCGATCCACAGCGGTGTGGTTAGCTGACGGGAAAGTGCCGGAGTGAAAGAAATTGCACGCAAAAATCCAAGCACGGTCCACTGTTCTAAGCCGAAGTTGTAACAGTTGTTCGTAGTGGTGGTGCCCGAACGACATTCATTCGGTTGGAGCATCGTTCGGAACAGCGAAGCCACGCCACGGAGCGCATTTTGTTCCATCTTTTCCGCATGCAGTCCTACCGAGGCGAACAGCATCTGAAGCGTTTTAATACACACATTGCGAAGCAATTTTGTTGGGTGTGATTCGTGGTTAAGTGTGTGATCGATGAAATCTTCCCGTTCGCTATCTTTGTCGGGAGATAAAGCTTTAAGCGCGCTGTCGGCTAGCCGGAGATCATATTTTCCTTCTTTTCCCATACGATATGAATTCGTCGAACCATTGTCCCACTCTACGCGAACCCAGCTAAAAAGAGAAGCAGTATAAACCGAGTGTTTAGTGTGGGTTATCAAACGATTTAAGCAAAAAATGAATTGAATAAATGAGCTTAACGAACCCATCCTCGCCGATTTCGCTGATGATACGTCCTTCGCCCCCCGGACCATCTTGTTCACCCCACTTCCAGTCAGCGCCACGTGCAATTCTTGTTCCAATTTTCATGAATTTTGTAAGTTCCGGTCCAGAAAGACCTTCTTTTGAAGATTTTAACTAAAAAAATAGCATAGATATCATCTTATTAATTTGGTCGTTAAATACACTTTCGAAATCCGTGTAAACAACGAATGACTTACATTTGTAACAACGTCCTCATAAATGACCGATGTGTCGGAGGTGTGTTTGTTGCTCGGCATATCGGCACCGGTTTGTCGCAGCAGCCCCATTATGCTTCCGAGAATACCAGAATTAACCAGCAAACTGAGCTCGTTCGCTTCGTACGTACGGGAAAGGATGCCAAAAATACTTAGCAAAAACCGAGCCCGGGGTAATTTCTTAAGAAACACGTACGTTCCCAAATTTGAATGATCTTTCTCGCCGTGCGTTCGATGTCGGCCGTTGATTTTGTCTTGATTGACGTACTTCTGCAGTTCCGTAACAGCCCATTCGATAATCTTGGCATGGGCGATCAGTATGTCCGCCTTCTGGTAGGCGGTAATCATGTTCAAATTATCGAGCACATGTTCTGATTCGCGTTGTTGCTGCTGCTGCTGCTGCTGCTGCTGTTCTGGCAGTCCTTCCCCATTACCAGCAACGTGGCATCGTACGGAACCATGGCCGAGATGCAATCCAAGAAAACCGTTAAAAAGATTGTACTGCACAGCATCGAACAAACCGGTAATGCAGAGCAATTCGTAGAACATTTCCAGCCCCTGCTTACGCAATTGGTAGCGCTGTATCTGGCAGTACATAGCACGACGCAATGTTTCCACATCACACTGATCGTGCAGAATGAAATCCACTACCTGTTGACTAATGCCGGTTTTAAATTCTGCCGGGTATGACTCGAGCAGACACTTGTCGCTCAAGTTTGCAATCACGTTGTTGATGAAATCGTCCCCATCTTGAGAGAATGCTTTGGTCGCCTTTCCGGCAGTACCATGAAACTCGATCATTTCATTCGTCGGTGTTTTAATCTGATCATCATTAGTGAAAGTAATTTTCTTCTCATTGCTTTCGACTGCATTCTCGCTACCTTCAATCGTGCTGGTTACATCCACCACTACGCCTCCGACGATGCTGTTGATGGTACCGTCAGCTGCCTGAGAACCGTCGGTGTCGATAAGGTTTTCGTTCGATGCAGCAAGCTTGGCCAGTGCCGTGCTGTTGTTACTAAGCAATATCACCGGTGATGCTGACCGATCGACGGACGATCGACGATGCACATTTCCCGCTGCGGTGAGGCTCTCCAGGCTGGCCACCTTGATGATGTTTTCGTTGACTAGATTTTCCGTGGAGAGCGTCACACCCTGGTGCAGATGTTGCTGCTGGGGATGTTGTTTGGTCATTCCGCAGCCGCTTAGATTCTCGTGCGACTGTATCTTCCCACTGCTGAACTGGCTTTGGATGGTAGCATTAACGATGTCTTCCGGTTTCGCGCACGCCAGCTTAAGCTGCCGTTTTGCCGCACCCATCTCCGCTATGATACGCCTTACAAGCGCCTTAAAACGGGACGGCCGGTGCAGAATGTGTAAACGCTCTAGCCCGTGCTGTTCGAGGCTGATGGCGGGTCGAATTTCGTACAGCAAGAAGCGACATTTATCAATCATCGGAGCGCACACTTCCTTATAGCTGCGGTTTAGCTGCTGTCGCATCTTAACGATTGCCCATTTCGTTTGATGCACGGTGCGAATGATGTTCACGATCGGTTGCGGAGGTTTTGAACCGGAGCCGCTCAGCTCCCGATCAATCACGGCAAGCGCGAGTGGCCCGAGTGCCTGATGTCGTATTAGCACCGCCATTAGCAAGCGCTCAAGCTCCACGACTGGATGTTCGGGTGGAAATTCCTGATGCCAGATCAGATGATGTTCCTTGCAAAATCGTTCGCACAGTCCAATCCATGATGCGACCAAAGGATCGGTGATCTTTCCCTCGCCCAAATTCGCTAGCAGCGTATCAACTCGCTGTGTTATAAGCACCATAGGCCAACTTCCCATTATCGGTACACCATCGCCCGCCACGATCGGTATCTGCGCGGAAGCGTCCGTCGGAGTGCTTCCCGCCGTTGATCCGCTGCTGCGTGCTTCACCTTTTTCCTCGTCGAATGGATTGGACGGTTGCAGCACCTGCAGCCCACCGCTTAGGACGTGCGAATTGAGAAGATTGCGACACTGCAGTTCGGCCGGTTGCAGCGGAGACCCGACCTGCAGGATACTCGCACGCTGTCCTAGCAAATAAGCGAGTAAACATTCGGAGTGAAAGTGCGTCAACGTCACTAGGGGACGTGGGTTCGTAGCACTGTCATACATCTCGCTAACTGCATACCGGCCCACACGCAAGTAAGACGTGATAAACTCGAACGCTGTTCGGTGCTGAGGGTTACCAATCTCGAGCGATATATCCTTCCCTACGTGCAACTGGAGCAACTCTTGTGTGAGTGGATTTTCGGGCGTGTAGTCTTTCACGTCGTAAACATTTCCGTTGATTATGACCCAACTTCCGCCATCCCGAATGTGATTGTCGATGTCGCTGCGTCGGATCAGTACCGATTCCTCTTGTAACGGCATCGCCTTTGATGCACCACGGCTTATTATACCCGGCCATCCCATATCGTCCGTGTCCTGTAGTTCACCTTCCTGCGTCAGACGATTAAATCCATCGAGAGCATTCAAAAGCGGTATTAGATGCAGGTTCCAGTCGAAGTTTGCTAGCAACAGTGGTTTATCCTGCTGGATTACCACCAACCCGATCAGCAGTTCATACAGCAGGGCGTCCGAAATGTCATTGCGAAGAATGTCGGACACACCATCCTTACCCTGGAGGATCGTTTCGTACGCCTTAGCAAGTGTGTTTACACATGGGCCGACCAGCTGTTCGATGTAGGTGTAAAGCAGAGTTTCCGCACCACTCAGATCGTCCGCCTTTGAGGCGTAAAGGTGCGAAAGTAACAAGCGTTGGAATTTGTGCAGCAAATCAAGGCTCGGTGATGTTGGCTCCGAGGAACAGAAACCGTCGTCTACTTTAAGGTACGGACCGAGCATGAGCTGTCCAAGACGGGCCTGCGTTAGGCTGGAATTGTTACGTAAAAGCTGCTTGAGTAGGTGTAGCAGTGAAAGATGAGTTCCTGTGCCAGCTCCATGGGGTTCTTGCGCTTGAAACGGGTTCTGATGTTGATGATGGTTGATTGCTTGATTGAGGGCGGTCTGCAAACCACCTTCCGCCATTAGGGAACCGACAAGCAGGTCCGTCATGAACCGGTGTCCAGCGCTCGTAGCCGCCGAACCCATCGTTCCACCGCCATCATGCCCGGCCGGCAGTAGCGAAGTTAGCGTTTGTGCCCGTTCCGAAGCCGTCGGGAGAATAATGCTCCAGCCAACCTGCAGCGTCCATTGGGCGGCTTCCTGCATTGTTTTCAGCACAACCGGCCCACCGGCCAGGCTAAGTATGCGTGTTTTCAAACTAGCCAACAGGCGCGAACCTTCCACCAGACCAACCTGCCGCGGATGAACATTATTCACGATCATTGCGTGCAGCTGAAGGCGAAGCAAGTTGAGCGTGCCGACAGCGATACATTCCGCCTCTTGACTGGGCGGATGCCTGGAACTATCCGTGGAGGTAACGCTCACCATACAAAGCAGTTGATCGAGCAAGCGGAATGTGTGTTCGCTCAGGTCCACTACGAACGGAATTTTAGCCGGAATGCCATGTGAGGACGAGTGACACCAAAAGAAGCTCTGCGCAACGCCTGCGGACATACCGGCGACACGTAATGTAGGCGGCGTAGTTAGTATGGGCGTCGGTATGATCGGATCACGCGTTACACACTCGGGGCAAATTTGCTGGAAATCGTTCCGACCCCATCCGTACAGCTCTCCGGAAGCGGTAAGTGCCAAACAGTGCGCTAGTCCTACCGCTAGGTCAACTATTTTCTTGCCCTCTAATACTTGCACCATCTTCGGCACGGGGGAATGTTCGGAATTACCATGGCCAAGCCTTCCACCGTGGCCCTTTCCCCAGGTATATACCGTCCCTTCGCGTGTCAGTGCCACGCTGAACTGGGAACCGCTGAACACCTTCGCTACACTTGCCTGCGGCAGTTCAATTTGTACCGGGACGGATGAACCAACGCACGATTCGTTGCCAAGCTTGCCAAAATCTCCATCGCCCCAGGCAAACGCGAGACCAGCGTCGGTCACACACAGCGAATGCGCATCACCACATCCAAGGGCTACGTGTATGACACGGTGCGCTTTGAGTGCGGTTACGACCGTAGGCAAGTATTTATCTTCCGAATTTCCATGTCCTAGCCGACCGTACGTACCACGGCCCCACGTGTACAGTTCTCCGTTCGACGTGATGGCGGCACTGTACGATGATCCACAGAAAACACCCGTCACCTGCCGTTCGGTCAGGGCTGCAATTCGAGTTGGCAATTCTTTTGCGTTCGTATCGCCATGTCCTAAGCGGCCTCCGTCACCATTACCCCAAGAGAAAACATCCCCATTGGTGGCGAGCGCTAGCACGTGATGTCCTTCACAATGGGCTGCCAGCTGCACGATGGTGGTTTCTAATCCTTTCACTCGCTCGGGATAATTGTCTTCGGTCATCGAAATACTGTGCGAAAGGTACAGCACGGTACCGCTGTCGGTTAGTATGTACACACAGTTTTCCGCACAAACGATCTGACGCACTTGATCATACAGTAGATCGATCGTAGCCGTTGAGTATCGGGGCATCGCACCGTCTATACTTCCTGGTGCCGTTACCGATGTTACCATTGCGTCGAAATTTGCACAACCCGTCCGTATCGCTTCGGTTGCCGTAAATCCATACAGTTCCGGCGCACAAGCGCTCCATCCGAGGGTGAATATTTTAGGTGAATTTGCGTACTTGCTTGCTCCCTTTGTCGAACAGTTACCGGCGGGTAGGTGCGGTTTTGCTAGCCGGTCTAGATGGCTGATAATGATGACAGCGGCCAGTTTGAGATCCACACAGGTAGTTTCATTTTCCGGTAGCGTTAGAAACCTAAGAAACGATTCGGTTGGTCCGAAATGAAACGAATCCGAAGTGTTGAACGAACCGAAACTTTCGATCTGTTCATAGCGATGCAGCAACGGTACGAGTGGTGCTCCCGAATTTTGCGGTGGACTTCGATTGTCGTCGGACTGTTGATCTTTCTCGTGAAGCGTCAGGAGAAGCGAAACTCCTTCCAATGAACCGCCCAGCGTGCCTTTCTGGGCGCCGAGCTCTAGCAGCAGATTCAGTGCAATGTGTCGGTCCGCCTTCGGGACGAGACAGCGGCCACCCATTACATCACCAAGTACGACCTGGCGCAGGAATTTGATTGATTTTTCTACCACCTCGATCCATAGCGTGGACATTTGGGATGTATCGAACAGCGAGGCTTCTGGGAGGGATTGTAATGCTTCGAGTGCTTCTGATAACAGCTCGCTGCACAGTTCAACATCTTCCCCGGAACGCCAGGCACGTCGCAAGAAAGCAAATGAAAAATTTAGCGCTGCGCGAGTACCAACGCGAGCCAAGCCGAATGTAGCCTTATCGGCATCTTTCATTGTACCGGCGGTACGATCAAGGCTGGAGTTTTTCTGCAAAGAAAAGCGAGAATTAGCTGGCTGGCCCTTGCCAATGGAGCGAGATCACAGGGTGCCAAACATACGCTTAGTTTCGCCGCCTCGCATTCACTGGTGGCCAGATCAGTGGCATGTTGTTTTTCTTCCGTTTCTCTGTGCATTCCCATTTCCTGCAGTGCAATAAAGTACCGTCGATACACAAACAGCAGCTGGCGGATGCGGTTTGCCGACAAACAATTGCCAGCCGCCTGCAAACATATATCTCTTTGTTCGCCAATCAGCTTCTTTATGCAGGTTTTCTTATCCTCCGTACCTAAAAAAGAACAAAGGTATACAAAGCATGAAAGGCGGGCATAACGAGACATAAGTCCATGATGGCGGTGCGCAGTGCCGCAAAATTGCATGTGCGGTGATATGACAATGACCTTTTTGCATGCACACACAAACACACGTAGTGCAAAGGCTACCACACTCACCCGGAACGGGACTCCACAGCCAGGAGTCCAGCAAGACGGAACTTGCAGAGTTATCACCGGTCGATGGTTGGTCGGCCGGGGATTGTGTATGATTTTGCGCCTGTCCTTTCCGACCCACTCCATTGCTCCCGTTGCTACCGGTCGCAGCAGGACATGACGACGGGTCAACACCTTCTTGGACTCCAAGCTCTTCGCAAATCAAGCAGACGCATTTGGAAACGGCCGAACATACACCTTTGCAGCAATCGCAGGATATGGCCGCGTTCCCACAGTAATACCGTCCGTCAGGGCGCAAATAGACCACCTCACCCATTCCATTAACTGCGGTTTGCACCCGCTCCGTGATGACTTCCTCATCCTGGATTAGGTGATTCCATAGGTTTGCTAAATCGTCCGCATTTCGAAGCGCTCTGCCAACGTCTGCTTTAATCCATTTGAAGCTTAAATAAGGTAAGGGCCGGAAGTAAAGTTCACCATTCCCGATACTGGACGGAGGCACTGTCGTTGACGTTGGTGCCGCCATCGTCGTCGTTGCCGCATTCGCTGCAGCCGATGCGCTGGTGGAATTCATCTTTTCCCATAGAAATTTTTTGCCTTCGTATTGCACACTCCAACCACTGCACCACTGTACGGGAATATCACGGGAAAGGAAGCGATGCAGAAAACTATGTTGCAACTACGTTGCGCACTGCTTCACAGCTATTCCATGCATGCACCACACCACACACGCACGCACACACTCGCGGAGGCTAGTAATTATGCACGCCAGTGGAAAAAAGAAAACTCGATTCGTAGCCCTACCAATGGATCAATTAAACGCAATTGATAGTGCGATGGAACGGGAAACGGAAACCATTGTTGGATGCTATGATTTCCATCTTGCATCCCAGCACAATGGAAGGTAGGCTTTAACCGAAACTAGATAGTGTTGCTTTTATTACTTATATGCGGAAAAAACAACCAATTTTCCACACCCGCCAGCCAGACGAGCTGAAGTTACTTTCTCTCAATACAAATTTTCTTCACAACTACTCCAATTGACAACGGTTGACGTTTGGTTGAGGCAGTTCTTTTTTGTTTGCTCCAGCGCAAGCGCAGATGATAGTTTCCACCTACAACCGATAGTTGAAATGTGCGATGAACCATATTGTTTGTTATCCGAAACATATCGTTTGCTAAATTAAATCATTTTGGAGGACAGTATCTAAATGAGAGGTATTGGAAGTGGTGGTAATTTTAGTTTCAAACTGAAAAAGCGTGTAATTACCAAAACTGCACGTGTGCAGCTTGATCACAAGTAGATATTCAGAGGGAAAAACGATAAACAAATGCGCTTTGAGCGAAGCGAAGAAGAGAATTCCCTAGTATATCTTGTATTTATCGATACAGTGTCATTTGGAACGAGGGGAAATGGCTTTGTTTTGATGCACTTTCGATCACCTGTTGAATGGATATCGTTTAACTGTCAAAAACAGCCGGTACTTGCAAAACAGCTGTTGCACAGAATGTAAACAAAGCTACCGTATTCAATGAATCAAAACCAAAAAAAGAAGAAGAGCTGGTTTACTTTCTACCAAAATATGTTCGTTTAGTTCCATGCATTGCGAAAAAAAGGTCTTTCTGTTTGCTCATTACGACGCAAATATTAAACCAGAGGTTAAACTGGAATTTGTGATTTCATTGCGTTTTTGAAATGCACTTATACAGACTGTACACATGCTTATAGCAGATAATACAAGCGGAATGCATGAAACTATTATAGTTGATTCATTCACAAAAGTTTTGGGATAGAAAACGATAAAATCTTGTACATAATTGGAGTTAATTCAGTGCAAGCGGTAAGATTTTTCAAGTCGGTTTGATTGTGAAAAGTAGTTCTAGTTAACTCAACCAGTAGTATAAACAAATCGTGTGAAGTTTTTTTCTCCCCGCCTAATGACAGCTCGTCTGCGATATTCCATCGATACTTTGTGTGTCGTGAAAAGCATCGGTTTTGTTTACAGGCTACCTAATAGATTAGTGGATAAAATCATCACTTAAAAGTTTACTGTTCAACAAGTATCAATTGCAAAAATGGCAGGAAATCCGAGTGAAGAATTGGGTGAGCAAATACACTTACATATAGCAGCATTTCCACACTGGCTGCAGGAAAATCGGATGTCCTTAGATGACGATGCACTTTGCGGAGGGATATTTAATTAAACGCTTTCGGGTGTTTTCTATCCAAACAGAGCTGTTGGAGCGTGTACTGCTGCGGTTGGGATTTGCTGATACGGATGAGCAGCTGCAGAGTACAGTGACTAAATTTCTCACACCGGTGTTGATAAAGATTACGTCTCCGAATGAAAACGTGCGAAAGAAGGTTTGGAAGCGTCCGGTGAAACATGCATATCATGACTAACAAACGTTAATGTTTACTGATACTCCTATTTGTTATCAAACCGTAGGTGATGGAGATTCTAACGCACATCAACAAGCGGCTGAAGTCGCGCAATCAAATACAAATTCCACTAGCCCCATTGCTGGCTCAATATCAACAGGCCGATTCGTTGTTTTTGATTGTAAGTAATAATGTTTTTGACGAAATTCTTTGCCCATCACTGTTTAATCCACCTTGCCTTTATTTACAATCTGTTAGAATTTCGCCATCATCTACATAACGATGGGATTCCCGAGAATGACGGTGGAAGAACAAACAGAATATGCTCCTGTGTTGTTGAACTGCTTAGAAGGGAAGCCGGAAACACACCAGGACAAGTAAGATGCCGCTTGGTTTGTGCCTTGACAGTCTACTGAAATTCTAAAATAATAATCTTTTTTTAGAATCTTGATGCTGGTCCTTCCACTGCTGGGTGAGATTAAGATACCGGAGGATCCGGAGAAACGTTCGGAACTGCTCGGACTGTCAAATAAACCGCACACAAAGCAGCAGCTCCTATCCGTGCTAATGGATGTGCTGCTTCTACCGTACGGAACGCTTCCCGACAGTGACGTTCCGCCCGGTATGAGCGTGTACTCCTTCAAACGTGTTACTTCGAAACCGCCCAAAGCGGAGGAGTTGGAACAATTGAAGAAGGGTATCGTGCGGTTCCTTTGTGGGGGCATTTTTTCGGATCAGGAAATACTGGCTCATCTTGTCGTTGCATCGGCCGATACGCGATTCTCCGTTGCGACACCAGCCATTGGTGAGTTGAATAAGATCTGCAGTTCGCTCGATTGGAACGATCCGAAGCTATCCGCACCGCTGTACACACTGTTTTCTGGCAATGGTTCTAAGCTGCCGGACCGCAAGACAAGCGGTGTGAGCGCGAGAGTACGCCAAAAGTTGTTTCAACATTTGCTAAAGTGCCGCGGAAAAGGAATCATCATTGCGAACGGGATACAAGTGATTTTCGAGTCGCTGTTTGGGGACAATACGAACCAAAAGTGTAANCTGTTTTCTGGCAATGGTTCTAAGCTGCCGGACCGCAAGACAAGCGGTGTGAGCGCGAGAGTACGCCAAAAGTTGTTTCAACATTTGCTAAAGTGCCGCGGAAAAGGAATCATCATTGCGAACGGGATACAAGTGATTTTCGAGTCGCTGTTCGGGGACAATACGAACCAAAAGTGTAAAGTGTTGGCGCTGCAGTTCGCTTACAATCTAATCAACAAGTATGTATAGGAAGGATGTTAGCGGTGTTAGTAGTGTTACATTTGTCCTTGCTTGTTGTTTTTCAGTGGCCAGACGGATCTTATAAACAAGCTGTCGAAGGTATTGCTGACGGGAATCGCCAAATTGATCGGTACATCGTCGGAGGAAACGAATGAGGTACAGAATGCGGCGTACAGTGCGATGGCACAGTTGGCTATCGTGTGTCCTGCTACCGTGAACGAGGACATTCAGCTCGTTGGCGAGTAT
Source organism: Anopheles parensis (assembly GCA_016254315.1). Lineage (NCBI taxonomy): Eukaryota > Metazoa > Arthropoda > Insecta > Diptera > Culicidae > Anopheles > Anopheles parensis. Next base: position 21,092,786 of record CM028126.1, read on the forward strand.
TTTACCCATCTGCAGCAGGCTCCGGTAGAATTGCATTCATCCATTCGTGAAGCGTTGGTTGCGCTAGCCCAAGCATTCGATTGGAGAAAGCAAATCAATTCCACTGCAGCGTCGGGAACGACGGTTATGGAGACTGAGGACGGCGATGATAAGCCGGGTACATCGAAAAGAAAGCTCGTTCCTTCAGCGGGACACTTCGTGCCGAATGCAAACCAACAGCTGTTGCTTGCACTGCTCGGTGAAAAGGCAGAATCGAAGCTGACGATTGTGCAGAATGTGACCTCGGTGTACTTAACGACCTGCTTTCCCGATTACTACGTGCCTTCGCGCTACTTGCTGCTGATTATATGTGGCGAAAGTTCACAGCTGCGCGAAATGATGACGACCTATTTGTACGGTGTGTCGAAGAAAGATCACATCAACTACGGTGCCATCCGGTCCGTGAGCAATTTCGATCGTTCCAAGCAAGCGGAATCGTCCGATACGAAGCATCTCGTGCTACCTTCGTTCCGTGAGTTGGTGGAGTACGTGGCATCGAAATCGGAGCGCAAAGTGGCAACAGTTGTCGATCGGATGGGGTACGGTAAGGTGAAGCTACCGTACGCTTTTGATACGTACATAGAGATTTTGGAATATTTGCGTATATGCTTGCTGCTCAATGCGGGCGTTACTTCCCATCCCAGTGACGATGAAACTTTCTTCAAGTTGACTGCTTTTCTGCGGAAGATGATCGCCGAGGGACACCGGGACACGATTGTAAAGTATAATGATCTCGTACGCCGGTTGGTGATCGCTCGCAAGGGTATTAGCGAGCTGACGGGTCTTTACGATCTGGTAAACTGTATCCCGGACGCACTGGTGGAAGAAAATCGCGATCTTTTGCTAACGCTGGAAGGATCGTTGAAGGAAACTTCGGAACCGACGCGTGTGTTGATCGCCATGGTGTACGGTGTGTTGCTCGCGTACGTTAGCGATGATGCCGATTTCGATCGACAGGTACGGGAGTTACTAACACTTGGTAACAAATCGCTCGAAACACGGCACGGTTCGATACTGGCAGCTGCGCATGCCGTTCACCGGAAATTGTTGCTGAAGAAAAAAGAAACGCATTCGCCTGTGAAGGAGTGGGCAATTCTGAAGGAATTCATTGGATTGCTAGTTTCTTTGCTACGTGATCAACAATCGTTGTTGCAATCGGCCGCTATTCGAAGTTTATCCCTGATAGGTTCATCTACCGTACTACCACTGCCGGAGGTAGAGGGTATGGAGACGGATGATGGTGATGTAGAGAACAGTAACAAAAAGACAGTTACGACGAAAGCATCCCTGATGGAAACACTCCTAACGCTGTTACAGAGTGGACATACGAAGGCAAAAATTCGTGAAGACGCTGCACACTGTCTGGGATATCTTGCCGTCGGTGATCAGCAGTACTACGCCCGGAATGTGTTGGAGCGTTTCTTAGGAATGCTGAAGATGACCAAAGATCCAGCACTGCACATTGCGATGGGACAAGCGATCGCCTATACAATGCAAGGCCTTCCCAAGGGCAGTCAGAACACGGACGTCGACGAAAAGGTTGGAAATGTGGACGATGAAACGCTTACCTGGTTCTTAATCGAGCTGGTAAAGCAAGTCAATGAAACGCACGCGTACTTAAAGCAGGCTTGTGCCGTCTGGTTGCTGGCAATTGTGAAAAATTGCACCCACCGCAGTCCGGTGCGTGAGAAGCGGCAAATTTTGCAGCTCGCCCTAACGGATCTCCTCTCGGAAGATAATGGTAAGCAAGAGGGAAGCGTTTTTCTGATGGATTTGAATTATTTTCTTTTTGTTGTGCTTCATCTCTTATTCTAGAACTCGTGCAGGATGTAGCATCGCGTGCAATGGGCATTATATTTACGCTCACCGGAGATGCGGAGCAGGAAGAGATGTCGAATCTGCTGCTCGATCAGCTTATCGGTGGCCGTCGGCAAGTGCAGAAGGTGGTCGAGGATACGAAGCTTTTTGAGGAAGGCGTTCTCGGCAAGACTCCCATGGGGTAAGATTGCATAGTTGAGTGTTTTGGGGCTTCCATCCGAAATTGCTAATTTTTTATGGCTCTTTTCTCCAACACAGTGGTAATCTATCAACGTACAAGGAGCTTTGTGCTTTAGCGTCCGATCTGAACAAACCGGAGATGATCTACCAGTTCATGCAAATCGCTAACCACAACGCTACGTGGAATAGCAAGCTGGGCGCAGCGTTTGGCCTGCAGTCTATTTCAAAGACAACCAAACTGAAGATGGAACCATACCTGGGGAAGATTGTTCCACGCCTGTTTCGGTACAAGTATGATCCGACACCGAAGATCCAGAACTCGATGATCAGCATCTGGGACTCAGTGGTGACCGATTCCAAAGCCACGATCGAGCTGTACTATTGGGAGATTCTGGAGGATGTGACGCAAAATTTGACCTCGTACGAATGGCGTACCCGTATCGCATGCTGTCTTGCCGTGCGGGATCTAATAAAACGCGCTGCCGGATTAAAGCTGCGATCAGATGCTGTGGGTAGGAGTAAAAGTGTGGAAATGCCTTCCAGCAGCATGGATGTAGATGATCGCCCAAGCGTACCGGAACCCGAATTGCGTTATTTATGGAGCCAACTGTTCCGTGTGATGGACGATCAGCACGAAGGCACGCGTTTGGCAGCGGAAGGAACGGCAAATGCGCTGAGCAAGGTGTGTGTGGTGGCCGCATCGAGCGATCACAATAAATCGGCAATGAATGTGGCTAGCTCGATCATCCCGCTGCTGTTGGAAACGGGCGTTACACATACGGTCGCCGAGATACGCAAGCTTAGCATTCGGACGCTATCGGAACTGATCGATTCGGCGGGTGCGCTTATACTGCCCCATTTGACGAGTCTGGTGCCCTGTTTGCTGCAAGCCACTGGTGAGCTGGATTCGGTCAAGCTTGCCTATCTGTCGACGATGGTTTCGGGGCAAGCGGGTGGTGGTACGCAGGAAACAATCGATTCGCTGCGTGCCGAAGCGGTCAAGCAGCATTACACGATGGAAACGTTAACGAAATGCATCCGGCACATTGATTATGGTACACTGGAACGCATGAGTCCGGCCGTGCTGGATTTGGTAAAGTCGAGCGTTAATCTCGGCACGAAGGTGGCCTGTGCTCACTTCATTTGTCTGGTTAGCATACACCTGGGGCAGGAGATGCAACCGCTGACGAGCAAATATTTGGGCGCGTGCTTCAGTGGATTGACCGATCGCAATGCGACGGTTCGGCGCTATTATGCGTCTGCCATTGGGCATCTGATCGGGACGGCTAAAGAGCAATCGATCGAGCGATTGTTCGGTAAGCTGGAGGAGCTATATTTCGAGCAGCAAGCGTCCCGATCGAAGTCAGTCCCGCTTACGATACAGGCAATCAACAAACGGCACCAGGAGGTGCTGAAGGATTATAGTGCGAATGTGCTACCGTTGGTGTTTTTTGCCATGCATGAAGAGATCACGGAAGACACTCGATCAACGGTGGAGTTGTGGCAGGAGCTGTGGCATGACATCAACACCGGTGATGCCGGTTTGCGCATGAATCTAGAAGCGATCGTAACGATACTTGAAACGAACCTCAACAATCCTTCCTGGTTGCTAAAAGCGCAAGCCGGTGCTGCTACGAATACGCTAGCAGCGAAGCTTAGCGCCACGTTGGAAGATTCGGTGCGATGTCGCTTAATCGAACTGATCCTGAACAATGTAAGCGGACGAACGTTTCAGGGAAAGGAGCGACTGTTGCAAGGTTTGGCCAGCCTATGCAAGAAGCTGGACCAGAAAACGACCAACCACGCCGAGCGGATAGTGGATGCGGTGATGAAGGAATGTCGAAAGGAAGAACCGATCTACCGTACCCATGCATTACGGTCCCTTGGCAACATTCTAGACGAACTGAAGGTGGATCGTTTCGAGGAAGTGTATAACATGGTATGGCATCTGCTCGATAAACAGCAGCAACAGCAGGATTCCGATGGTCCGGGAGAGAGTACATCGGGTACGGAATTTGTCCCTCTAGAGGAACGTAACAAGCAGATACTGATTTCCGTACAGTTAAAGGAGACGGTTTGCGAAACGCTCGGAAAAGCATGGCCCGAGTACTCCATTGAAACGCAACGGCGCTACCAGCGGATGTTTGTCGAAAAGTGTGTTCAGTGTTTGAAGCTAAATACACGCCCAGTACAGCTGTGCTTGCTGCAGGCACTTGGTCGGTTTCTGGAACGTTTGCATCTGCTGCGAAGCAAGGTTGACGAAGTTGTCGAAGACGAAAGCGATAGTATAGTTGGAGGATCGAGTACCGCTTCGGGAGAGAATCGAGAGAAGAAGGCAAAGGTCGAAATGGACGGTAAGGATGGAAACGTCCTGGAGACTATATGTCGTATTGTGCTCTCAGCGATCGTTGATGTGTCGGGTAAGTTACACAGCAGGAACGATGCAACATGATCGTTGTTTAAAGCACGCACACTCCATATTGATTGTTTCTGTTTCCTTTTTGTTCACAGCCATACCTCACACCGGTCTCAAAAAGGAAGCGCTGAATGTGATGCTTATATTGTCGAAAAAGTTGAAAGCAAAAGATTCCGGCACGGTCGAGATGGAGCTAGGTTTGGTACGACAAACGTTTGCCCAGATTCTTCAGCAACTGCAAAAAGATAGCGCTCCGGAAATTAAATGCCGGCTGAAGGATTTGGAAGATAAGCTAAAGTAGAAAGGTTGTCATTGTCGAAGCAATTAGCTTCGATCACATACCGAGATGGATTGCATGATAAACGTTTGCGAGTGTGCTGATGGTGGTGATTGGAAATAAGATCACATAATAAAACACGACACGTGTGTCGTGGGACTGTTTTACATCTAAATAAACAAGCGTGTTGACAGAATTTTACGAACATGAAATGCAATTTTATTTTGCGTTCCTTTCTCGGAAGTTCCACGATGAAGTTTTGCCGTGATCTTTTAGCTCGATATTTGCCGCCAGTAAGCGATCGCGTAGTAAATCGCACACTTTAAATAGCTGAACATCTTTGGTTGCCATTGCTTGTTGTCGGATTTCGCTTCTGGTGCTCACGATGGTTTCGATTAACTTTTTAAACGATTGATCAGTCTCACTACTGGTTTGACTGTCCCGGGTTGATGGTTTGCTGATGGATTCCAACCCGTAAGTAAGTAGTTCTTCACGAATGTATTCCGTCACGGCAAGAACAGCTCCTAAATTGGAAGCACCTATCAGCGATGAGTGGGATGAACTTTGTTCATGGCTGTTTATTAGCTTTTGTACGTTAGAAGCAAGTTCCCCTAGCACTATCACTGAATTTGCGGTATTGAAATCGTTCCTTAAAAACTGCATCACAGATGATCGTACTTCCGAGAGTTTAGCGAACAAGCTGTCCGTACTAGCTGCATCATACGTTGCCGGTTTTAGACCATCAATGTAGGCTTTGGTGTCACTAAAGAAACTTTCAAACTTTCGTAAAACGTTTCGCGCCGTAGCCATTGGTTCTGGGCCATATTCGATAACGCTGCGATAGTGTGACAACAGGCAGAGCATACGGAACTCGTCTGCACTGTAGTCTTTCAGTAGCTCATTAATGCTTACCGTATTTTTCAGGGATTTAGACATTTTGTGCGTTTGTCCTGTGAGATGTAGCTGGCCGGTGTGTATCCAGTGCGTTACCCAGTCCGGTACGTTGTGATAGCAGCAACTCTGTGTTTCTTCATTTTCATGGTGTGGAAAACGCAGGTCAAGACCACCGGCATGAAAGTCGAGTGTATTGCCAAAGAGATGGCTGGCTAGCGTAGAGCATTCGATATGCCATCCGGGACGACCGTCACCGAAAGCAGGAGCTACCCAATGAGGTTCACCAGGTTTTGATGCCTTCCAGAGGGCAAAATCGGACGGATGCCTTTTAAAGCCTTTGTTTTTTTCACTTGCCGGTTCGATGAGGATTTTCTGCAACTTCCCGTATCGTTCGTACTTACTAGTTTCAAAGTAAACTGAGCCATCCGTTGTGGTGTAACCAAACCCTTTCTCGATGAGCGTTTGGACAAATTGAACAATTGCTGGAATATGGTCGGTAACGCGTAGCTTGACATCAGGCAATCGGACGTTTAACTTTTTCAGATCACTCCAAAATTCATCCTCATACTTGCGGGCCAGCAGTTGCCAGTTCGTCTGTTGTTCTTGAGCTCGTACGATTATTTTATCATCAATATCCGTAATATTCATCGCAGTAACCAACGGGAGCTGGAAATGATGGCGTAAAATGCGTTGCAGAATGTCCAGCCGTACGTAACAGCTGGCGTGGCCAATGTGTGCCGAATCGTACACCGTAGGTCCACAGGTGTAGAAAGAAATATACGGTTTGCCGCGTTGAATTTGTAAAGGAACCTTTTCCTTAAGCCGTCCATCGTACAGGCGCAGATCTTGGGGGAGCTTAGCAGTAGAATATTTTCGAAGCAACCGCAGAAACATGGCACACTTTGCGAGAAAACAAAACTGCTGTAAACAGCTGTGTTTATGCTTGTGAACAGCTGATTTTGACGGCTAGTGGCGAATCGGAGGCCAATGACACCGTTTTATTTGTTTTCTAATTACAAGAATACTACGTGATTTATATAGGTATGGAGAAACCAAAAAGGATTATAAAATATTCCGTCGACAACGATTTCAACCACAAATAAAATATGTTGTTTTGTTTCTATTCATTGGATAAATTCAAATTTAAAACCATTTCCAAGCGGGAATGGATGGCAACGCTGCCGTCAGTAAGTTGTCAATAGTTAGTTGGTTATGAAATTGTGCAAAACAAAACAATCCTCTCTGGTGTAGTTCGTATTGTGCATCGAAAATAGTACAAATTTCATACCAAAACTTCACAAAATGATGCGCTACGAGGGAAACGAAGAGCTCGCGGATAAATCCGCGTGTGCAGGTGTACGGGCAGACCTGAAAATGTGTCTTCTGCAGAGTGATTGTTGCAAGAAGGTATGGNTTAAACTATTATTATGGCAAAATACCCGAGCAAACCCCACAACATATTCGAACACAGGTTAAAGTATCAAACACATAGAAATAAACCACAAAACGTCAAACGTAGCTAGGTAAACAATACAAGGAAACAAGTAGGAACAGATAAAAAATAGAAACAATACTGAAAAACAATAGAAGCTAACAGACACAAGCAGGAAAATAAGACCAAAAGGATATATGGCCAGTAGTTGCCGATCCAAGATCCTTAGAGGAAGTTGAGCGGTTTTCCGGCTCTGACCAGCGGAGTAGCTAAGGAAGGCCCAGGAAGCTGGATTCTTTAGCCATACCGAGGGAATACCTCACAGAGAAGAAGAAGAAGAAGAAGATTTATATAGGTATGGAGAAACCAAAAAGGATTATAAAATATTCAGTCGACAACGATTTCAACCACAAATAAAATATGTTGTTTTGTTTCTATTCCTTGGATAAATTCAAATTTAAAACCATTTCCAAGCGGGAATGGTTGGCAACGCTGCCGTCAGGAAATTGTCAATAGTTGGTTATGAAATTGTGCAAAACAAAACAATCCTTTCTGGTGTAGTTCGTATTGTGCATCGAAAATAGTACAAATTTCATACCAAAACTTCACAAAATGATGCGCTACGAGGGAAACGAAGAGCTCGCGGATAAATCCGCGTGTGCAGGTGTACGGGCAGACCTGAAAATGTGTCTTCTGCAGAGTGATTGTTGCAAGAAGGTATGGCAAAGAGTACCGGTGTTTATCCGCTGTTCTGCATTTTCTAACCGGATGTTTCATAAAATGTTTTCTAGGAGAAGAAAACTCCAAGAGAATGTCTAAACCGGACGGATGGTTCAGTTCCGAATGAATGCTTTGTGTTGAGGAATACATTTTTCGAATGCAAGCGATCAATAGTAAGGATAAAATGTTTGTATGGCAATTTTGCGATTACTAATAATGGGGCTTTCTTTCTCTTCCATCTTAACAGCTCGATAATCGACAACGGTTTCGTGGCAGGAAAGGTTACTAACCCGAACAAGAATTATTTCAGCACAGCAAAGGATATCATATGTATGTTTATTCATTCAAAACACCCAGCAGCAAGATATAGTGTATAAAATATAGCTCTAAAGAAAGGCACGCTCTCACTTACGACCAGCTGTTTTGCGATGCATTCGAACGAACACCGGTAGAAATGCGATCCAGTTCGCCATCGAAACTTTGGCTCTTTTCATAGGATAGTTTGCTTACGCCGCTAATGCTGCTGATGGACAAATCACTGTAGCTTGCAGCTTGAGGCGGATTCGTTTTTGCCTGCTGACCATTAGTTGGTTTATTTGGGACGTGTTGATGGCCGTTACTGTGATCGACTTGTTCCTGCGAAGCGTACAGTTTCGTTTGCATTTGGAGAGTTTGTGCAGCGACACCTGGGAGCACAATTTCACCGTCGGATAAACCCAACTCTGTGCTGGAACAATCATCTAAGCTTCTGTTCGATGTTGGTTCTACCGTTTGTAACGGTTGTGTTGGTGGATTCTGAGGTACAATATCAAACGTACGCTTGTCGGATGAGCTTTGAGATTTGGAGTACGTACGGCTCATTTGATCCAACTTTTGAAGATTTTCTTCAATGCTTTTACGTAGCTCGCGTGTATCTTTGGCTAATGCATCAGAAAGCTGAGCATTACCGTTGGTCCGTGGCATGGGAATTGGTTGTTCCGTTGCTACTTCCTGAACCGGTTCTTCCTCCTGCGATGTTTGAATACCTGTATTTGAAATTGTACCAGTACCAACATCCACCATGTGACTTTCAGCTGGGCGTCCTCGTTTCAGATACTTGAGCGGATCGAACGATCGGAAAGGGTTCTCAAATGGGGTGTCCCTTTCGGGCAGTTGAATGGGTACATTAACTTCAGGAATGATGGTGGCAACTCCGAGCTCTTTTGGAGATATCTCTACTGTTCCATTTAAAAGCTCCCGTTGATTCAATTCCAACTTTTCATCATTGTACCGGGTCCATATTTGCACTTTCTCATCGATAAGCTTCCGTTTGTCTTCACGCTGCTTACGCAAATATCGCTGGAAAGAATGATTAATCTTATCACTCTCTTTCTCCAGCTGTTCAATTGTTTGCTTGGCATTCTGAATGATAGCATTTGTTTCATCCTCGAACGTTGCCATCAGTTCCTTCTCCACAGTGTGCAGTACCTGCAGTTTGCTTTCCTTCGTTTTGGCCGCCTTCAGCGATTCGAAGTAATGACTTTGCCTTTGCTCCTGGCGTTGCAGGTCGTACCGAAGCGTGGCCAATTTGTCATCCACGTTTCGTTCCTGGCGATACAGCTGGTCAAGCTTTTCATCTATTTTTCGCATAAAGTGCTGACTTTCCTCGCTTCGCGAGTCAATGTGCTGTAACACGGTGACGGCACAGTTGTCAGATTGTGGCGGAGGTAACGGGGACGTGGCCGCTCGTTTTGCGATCAGTGCTTTCGCTAGCTTTTCTTCATGTTGTAACTCGAGCTTCCTTAACTCTTTTCTATACTTCTCTTCCATTTGTTGTTTTTCTTTGTCCAACAGTTTGGCAACTTGTTTCTGCAGTTTCGCAACATACTTTTTACCGTGTTCGGTCGATTTCAGTTCATGCAGGAACTCGGTGTAAGTTTTTCGTTTTTCTTTCTGCTTACATTCACGTTGCTCTTCCAGGTCCTTGACGTTTTCTTCTTCATCTTCAAGTTTATCCTCGGCATCTTCGTTCCGTTGGTGGCGAACAGTTTCGATTAGCTGTTCGAACATGTTCGTACACGCTTCTAACCGTTCCACAAGCCTGGACACATTTTCCGAACAAACACGCAGCGAGCGGGCTGATTGTTCGTCGTCAGGTTTCACCTTTTCGTCGCGATTCGTCTGCTGAACGTCTTTTGGATCAGTTTCGTTTGGTTGTTGCTGACTCTTTTCCAGTTCGACAATCGATTTCCCAACGGCTTTTACTCGGTGAAGGAGCTTTTCCACATTTTTGTGTAGCTTTTCCACCTCCAGTTGCTTAAACAATGTTCGTGCGGATTGTTTCCGCTTATCCAAACGCTGTAGTCGGCGCAGCTTACCTTCCTGGGTCTTCACCGCTGAGAGAATTGTCTTGAACACGATGTACAGAAGCGAACGGCTGCCATGGTCTGTGCCAAACTTTTCGTACTTTTGCACCAACCCATCGTAATGTTCAATGCCGAGCGCTTCAAAGATTTCGCCCAACTCTGCACGATTTAACCGAAACTTGGAAGAACGGGTAAAGTCCGGTAGTGTATTTTTAAACGGAACCTCGTTGGTGAAAATGGACAGCGAAAAGTGGCAGTTCTGCGTATAGAGAAACTCTGCCACGAGCGTGTTGAGTACGAGCACCAGCGGGGAAAGCACGATTCCTTGCTGCGTTTGTAATTTAAGAGCTATTTTCTTGCCTGCAAATTAACAACCATATATATTCAAATGTGTCGAACTAAAAACAAACAAACAGAAATTCAGGACAGAAACGCATTTTTCTTACCCAGCGCAGTGCGGCTCATTTTCTCAATTAAATTTTTCTTCATCTGCAGCTGAATGTTTGTCTCGATGCCCTCCTGCTCGATCCAGTTCTTTAGCTGTGTCCTTAGCTCGCCACTATCGATCTCGTCGATATCACCAAGCGTGCGGGAGGAATCGGGCATCGTTTAGGACACTCTTGAAACTTTACTTGACCGCAGCAAATCCAACATTTAATGGTAGAAAAACTGATCACAAAACGCGGACGCGCGTCTTTCGATTTGTTTACATCGTGCGGCTAACTACCGTTGCTATGGTGACAGGTGCGCGTTGAAGGATAACGCTTTTACGTTCGGATGTGTATAACGTAGTGCATGAGGAGAAGCGAAAACAAAAAAAAACGCCGGAAGAAAAATTGTTTTGTTTATTGTATCTTTTATGCTGCTTTATTTTCATTCGATCAACTTTTCTACTAGTTTGTGAGCGCTTGTACAACAATCCTTAGCTGTTTTGTTACGTTTCTTTGATGTGTTTGTGTTATCAATTTCGGGCATATTTGCTTTTGTTTTTTCCTCCCCGAAAAGTGAAAGCGTACACATCATTGTAAAAACAGAAAATAAACCTATTTACGATACATTTAATGCGCCAAAATGGATAATAATGGGAGTTAAGTAGGTGGTGCTCGGGAACCATTTGCAGTAAATTTAATAAAAATAAAAGTTTCACCACCTTGAAAATGATTTGAGATAACGTGTAATTAAAAGTACTGCCAAACGAATGGGAGCAATAGGAACAACACGAGGAAGTAAGTTTTTTGAGCGTTGGGCGATTAAAAGAAAAAATCTTGAACCTTTCAAAGCATTACCCTTTTCTTCAAATGCCGTGTCCTTGTTCCGGATCGTGAACGAACGAACGTGTTAGTTAGCAATGGCGGTGCCAGCGACAGCAGCAACAGCATTTAGATTTAATTAACATCATTAAAATTTATCAGTATCACAGCATTGCAAGTTTTTTAAAGTGTTTCTTTTTTGTTTTTGTTCATTCCCGTCTGGATGCTGAATCCTTTCCACCGTCTTTCTTGTCTGCAATCTCTTTCTGCCTCTATTGATCCATCATTACATAGCTTGTCCCAAGTGGGAACCGATACTTGTCGGTTTTTTTTTCTTTTGCTTTGCTATATGCTTTACAAGCGATTAGTAGAAAGTTCTTTTTTTTGCGTTCTTTGAAATTAGTTTTTTTCGTTTCGGTTATGTTTTCATGTTTTAACGTCATTCCGGTGACGATTGTATCACCATTTTTTTCGCTTGACCGGGTCGTTTGATGTTGTAATGTTTTTTTTTCTCAACCAGCAGACATATGCGATCATGAGAGAAGAAAATGTGTAAAGCTACACATTTGGTTTTGTCGATCTTGTTCGAAAATAAACCCCTAACGCGCCTGTTGGTCTCGAGTGGCTTTAAATATGTACGTCGTTACGAAAGTTTTGTAAGACCGTTCAAGAGAAGCTTACGAGCTTGCACCTGTACACTACAAGTCTGCTCTATTTCAGAAGATGGGCTAAAGATTTCGCTATTCTAAAGCACTAAAAAAAGAGAGGTGTATGGCATTTATGTATATAAGCGTATTTATATGTTGCTCCGGTTTGCTTCTCAATCGACGATGTTTCTTCGTTTCGATTATTCGTCTTTGTTTAGCAAAGTTCGGCTGATTTTGAATGCCCGAAGGTAACGAACCCTTCAACGCTAACAGTACGCTAACTGGTGTAGATGCGCATATACCATTCTTACAGGTTTAATATAGTTTTGCTATCGTCTAGTAAAATTGGGGAATTTGAAATCGGTTATAAAAATCTTCAATCAATAGGTTGGCTATACAACTTTCATTATATCTTTCCATTAGTTTACTACATGTGTCGATAGATGTTCGCTTCCGGTACGCTTTTAAATCTTTTCGCTCTTATTACTTTGTTAGCTTATCTAGAGACGTTTTGTGCTAACGATAAGATAACGATTTTTTTTATTTTAGTTTCTTATTGTGGCAAGGATTCGCTTGTTTTCATATTACACATTCGGGAAGCATTATAAATATATTCATCCTTTTATTCTTTTTTTTTGTATTTCCATGTCCGTTTTTCCCTAACTTGTTACTTCTAATTTTGCGATAGTTTTTTTCTTCTATTTACTGCATTTCTTTTTACCAAACATAATGTCTGTTTCTCTTAGAGAAGCTTATTCCGTTGTTCGCTCTTAGCTACTTAGCACTTTTACCTTAGGTTAATAGTTTGCTAATGCAATTGTTTGTTCGACTGTATTAATTTTTGTGTTTTGGTTTGGTTTATCACTGGTTTTAAACAGTGCTTTCATCAATTAATTTCCATATCTACCGTAGGTAGCACTAGCTCGATCGTGCTGTTTTACAACATCGTTAAAGCATCTTGTAGGTAGTAAGAATTGCTTAAAGAACAGATTATTATGATTTGGTTTACTTGCTGTAAGAAAGTATCGCAAAAAACCATAACAATNAATTAATTTCCATATCTACCGTAGGTAGCACTAGCTCGATCGTGCTGTTTTACAACATCGTTAAAGCATCTTGTAGGTAGTAAGAATTGCTTAAAGAACAGATTATTATGATTTGGTTTACTTGCTGTAAGAAAGTATCGCAAAAAACCATAACAATTTTGGACCGCAGCATTTTAAAACTGTTAGCTCGATTTACTCGATGCAACTGTGTCTTAAACTCTTTAAAAGTGTTTGAGCATTTATGAATGGGTAAGGTGTAAAAACGAACCACTTGTAACAAATTGGAAAGGAATTTGTCGCCCTGTAGTCTACATTCGAATGTTACATAATAAATACATCATCATAAATTATCGTTCGTCTTCCTTCAGTTAAACGAATTTAAGGTTATACTTTATGTACTGTACAGCAAACTTTTTTTTGGTTTTTGGGCGTTGCATTTGTTTCGTGCTCCGGTTATCGATTCATCGTTGTATATGGAAAAAGACGCTTATGTAAATATGAACTAATCAGCAGCATGATTGTATCCCATTACGGTCGTGTGAAACCGGTCTCATTCTCCTGGTGGTTGTTTTGATAAGTGTCGTGTGTCTCTGTTGTTTCGTTTTTTTTTTGTTTGGCGCATCGATAGATACTAGAGCTTATGCTAACGCTGTTATGACATCAGTGTCTATATCAAACGAATATTAACGTCCCCCCGGGCGGCCAACGTTGGCAGTAAGTGTTCACTGTTTTATCAGCAAACGACGGTACATTTTGAATATATTCTACTGGCACGGCGTTTTTTTTGTTGTTTGTTGTTTATGTGGTTTTTCGTAGTGACCTTTCCACGAGCTTTTGCTTCATACGTGTGTGTGTGTGTTTTTGTTGTTGGTATAATTTGTTCTTAAAAGCCTGAGAATAGGCAAATTATGTTACACATTGGTTCGAAGCGGTTTCGATTGTGTTGACTCGTTATCGTTATTTTGTACAGTATATTCCACAAAGCGCAAGTATATTTATGTGTGACGAGTTTTTGAAAAGTTATATTTTGCTTGCATTTCGGACACACCGGTGTGTCTGTACAAGTGGCGCAATTTTTAAGTTTCAAATTCTATCAATTTCTAGTTTTTTGTTTGCTTTACTTAGTAAAAGTAGTTTAGTTGTTACACGCGTACAGCGTTTCGTCGCACTATCTACGCCTAATTTAATCGCATTTGCGCAGCACAAGGATGAAGTTTATAATACGAGCATCATAAGTGAGCTCTGGCGAGTGAATTTTACTTACCTACGTTCACGCTTACACAACCGTGTTTCTGCTTGCCTTGGGTTTCAATTTGTTCAACAGACGCATCAGACGTTTGATTGCAGGTGTTTCAAGCAAATTAAAGACGTTCAGAACGTTTGAATTGGCCGGTACAGCCCCGTGTAGCCACATAATCGTGCCCTTAGCGCCGGTATTAATAGGGCAGCCGCGGACAGATCCTTGAGCAGGTCGGCACATTCGCACAGAAGCAGATACATCTTGTCGCCCCGGGAGGAAACACTTTTGTGCAGCGTTATTCTTCTTAGCCCGGCCGTTTTGGGAAGGTACCTTTCGAAAACGGAAATAAATAATAAAACAATTAGCTTGGTGAAAGTATTTTGAAATTTATAATACAAATTGCGAGATAAGCTTAAAAATTAAGAAATAAAAGCGTAAAGCGAGTCTCAATAAATATTTTGATTTGGGTGTATGATTCTGAATTACTATTGGGACGATTTATGGATTTTTAGACAGTCGTCAATATTAATTTTATATTTTTGTTTACGTCATAAATGATTTACACTGATTAACAGTAGAATATGATCTGCCTAAAACAATATTATTTCACATTGTACTGCTCAAATAATAAACAAATATTTTGTGTACATAAAGTTCACTTTAGAAAAAAACATTTTTGATACTCCATTTGGGATGATTATATTTTAATCATTCCAAAACCATATCCTATCTAAACATGAGCTAGTGAGCGGAAAAAAAATTCAGCCGCTTTGCATTCATTCGTACCTGTAAATCATCCTGGCACCGGTCCAGTAGAGCCAGTTCCGTTCGAAACGTTCTCCATCATCACCTTCGTACACCTGCAAAGATGGGCAAGAGAAAGAAAAAAGGCAAGAAAAATGAATGGATGAAGTTTAGTGGCCATTTTCTCAACGGGTTCCTCACAACCCTAACCGACCGAAACCCTCCCCGACCGCAGCGTTTATTTGTGTTAATTGAAAATTTTGCAAACAAAAATACTCTGCTGCCAGGCCAATGTGCCAATGGTGTGCACGGGTGTGTAATGTTCATTCCATTGCCCGTGTCAATTTTCCACACAACCAGCAGCAAAAGTTTTGCTTCGTTGGATCGTTTATTTAATCTGATCAGCGGTGGTAAAGCACCCACTTTGGCAGTTGATGAAGAGTGAGTTATTTGCGGCCACCTCACCGATTTATACTTCTCTGCACCTTTGGTGTCGCCCCTGTAATCCTTCGGACGTGGAGGACTGGGCATTGTGTGTGAGTGTGGGAGCAAGTTTTGGATAAAATTCGACAGAAGAAGGTGAAAAATGAGGATGGGCGGAATGTTTATAGTTTACCGTGATTTACCGACTTTTGATGACTGTGGGAGAAAGTTTATGCACACGGTTACTAGCAGCTCATATGCCGGTGAGAGGTCTATTGATTGTTTGCTGAGCTGAGGGGCTGAGGTTTGCTTGTTTCTACTGTCGAAGTATAGTTATTATTTTTGCGTTAAGTGCGGTATTGGTGCATGCTTGGTTATTATACGATCCTATCAATGGCTCATCGTCATCGCTGGGGCCGTTTTTCACGAGACGACACTCACAGCTCTGGGCTTTATTTCTCTTACAAGGTATACTTGAGTGATAATAGAGTACTTCGGAGTGGACGTAATGGTCAGCAGTTATTTTGTAAGGTTTATATAGTAGAATCCATAAAAAATTTGCAGTTTATTTTGACTTTTGGTTATATTGAATTGAGTCCATTCCCACAAGCATTCTTAAAAAAGGCTTTGGAAAGAGAATTTACATAACGTTATACATTTTGGTTCAGTCAATTTTAAATTAATTTAATTTCTATTAAATTATAAAATAGGAATTCTATGGCCTTAGTATGGCAGGTATGATAAAATAATAAGTCAAAAAGAGAAAACTTAAGCTGTGTTTACAACCAATTTGTATTGGGGGTTTACAAGCAAGTTTCCAGCGTTTTACAAAAGTTGATTATCGGCAGGAATATTAATGTTACGTCATTGATTACTTCGAGCGAAACCATTGCATGTTCCAAAACAAAAAAGCGTCATTTCTGAGAAAGCTGAATGTCTTCTCCAGCAAACTCATGGGACAAAATGCGTAACAACCTAAAAAGCATAATAATTCTTAAAATCTGGCGAGCAACCGACATCGAAGCGCAATATTCACTCGCAGAAATACAAGCTTTGCATAAGGTGAGGTCAAAAGTGGGTCTCATATTATGAGCTGCTTCCGATTTAGTGAATTTCGGTATAAAACTCAACTAATTCCTCTGAATCGCTGAAAGAAAAACTGCTAAATTTTGCAATGCCACAATGCTCGGACACAAGTTGCTGCTAGTTAAAGAATAGTGGACTGCGAAATTCTACCTCGGCCTCTTCATGGTCTCGATTTGGCACAACTTTCTGACCACAACTTGCTTCGATCGATAAAAAATTGTTTTAACGGGAATTCTTCATTGCTTTTCCGTCGAACCAAAATGAGTTTCAAAATGAACCAAATGAGTATTCACAATAAAGATCAAACTTTTTGTATAAAATAACACTGGATATCTACTTGTAACCCTAAACTTGTAATTTATAAAGGGGGATAATGGAACAAAAAAAAAGTTAATTTTATACTGAAATATATCATAAAGACAAACCATAACAAATGATCGAGCTTATTTAAAATTTCCTAGTGCCCTAAGGAAGAGGTACTTCGTTAAATCCATCTTTAAAAAACCATAAATTATTACTACCTTCACATTCATCTCCCTCGCTTAAGGTTGTGGTAAAAGATTATCAAAAGCTGTTCGATTTGTGTAAAAGGTTTAATAGGCTGTTTTCCTTTACGTTCCGAATTGCTTAAAGTACGCTGCAAAACTTTTACTTTAACCAAAGGGTGCATCGATATTGATGGATCAATTTAAGGACTTTATTTACGACAATGGTTTACTTTCCAAAAATTTCCAACCTGCTTGTTCGAGCTGCCGAAAGTGTTTGAATATTTATTCGCCCCAAAAAGCTTGTGAGAAAAGGTAATAAAACTAGACCGGGTTGTCTTGGCGTCGAGGCACGTCAAGACACGCAAACACTTAGCTACCGGACAAAAACGGGAAGCAGCATTAAAAATCTGTTCTTTCTGTTTGGACAAATAACACCTCGAGCAGTTTTGTTTTCCGCTCGGTGGTTACTAAACGCGACACAGCAGTGAATCGAGCATCAACATTCATTTATCACCTTGGTTGGAGTATGAAAGCTTTTTATAAGTTAGGACAGGACAATGTGGTGCCCAAATAATGGATCGTAATCGCGATTGATTTTACGACGTTATGATGAGTGGTTGATGAGAAATTGCATCAGCAGATGTAAAATTTTGAAGCTTCCATTTTTAGATGTTAAAAAGTAATGGCTGAAGAAAGATTGGGAGGATGTTACTTTTGATATTTTTTAGAGTTAAAGGGACATTGCAGCACGGCCACTCGCACGACTTGAGTCCATCCAGTCGAAGTTTTCGCTCTTAGTTCCTGGGATCGCCGATTGGATTATTGGACCAGGTGTTTGCCGCTTGATATCGCCCCTCGAGGAAATGTTGCTGAATGCCAGGAGAGTTCGTAGCGAGTCT
Organism: Anopheles parensis; assembly: GCA_016254315.1. Taxonomy (NCBI): domain Eukaryota; kingdom Metazoa; phylum Arthropoda; class Insecta; order Diptera; family Culicidae; genus Anopheles; species Anopheles parensis. Next base: position 21,110,730 of record CM028126.1, read on the forward strand.
AATAAATGGCTACGTTGACTTTTCTACGTTACTCTTGGCCATCAACCTTTACGTGCCTGCCCGTGCTCTCCGGGTGTGATCCTTGCTAGCGGTGGAAAATCGACGTACTGTGTTTGGATTCTTCGACCTGTTTTTGATTATGTGTCGTAATTTTACTGATGCGTTCGAGCCAGGCATGACAAATGAGGCATTCATCGAAATCATTAACATCTAGCGCGCTCTTGGATTCTTAATGTAGATGTTAAAAAACCCGTCAAGTATATGTTTGTCAATGATGTCGAGTGGGCTTATTGGGTCCGTCGATGAATAAAATATGTATTCTTTGCTGCTTAAGAACGGCCAGGCCGTATTAAGTCTTATTTTTTACCACGTATTTATGAGGTTTTTTTTTTGACAGTTATGTTATTTATGTAGCCACTGCAATATGGATGCTTTACAAGTTCTAAATTTTGGTATTCTGTCTCCTGCGTATAGTAGTCTTTTGTTTATGCATGTTAATT
>CM028126.1:21114707-21159677 GCA_016254315.1 Anopheles parensis
AATATCTGGATTGCCCTCAAGGAATGACCAGTCGGTAGATTGCAACAAGTCAGTCAGAAGCACGTAGTTAGTTCGGCTGTAATTGAGTGTGCCGGAGACAACAGGTGCTGTATTAGGATACCGAGACCGCTCTCCAATTCCCGCTCCAGAAATATGCAGTTCTAAAGGTGGGTGATGAACATCAACGGCAACAACGGGAAAGGGTGATATCACCGGTGGGGCACAAGAGCACAGGATCTCATCACACACGAATATTAGATCTAGGATGTTATTCGAGTTATTAGGAATGTGATTGATCTGAGACAATCCGTTACTATAGATGCAGTCCAGCAAAAGGCGACAGGTTTCCGTGACACGTGATTGCTCGAAATCAACTTGAAGCGCTGGAGCATTAGAGCGATCAAGAATCCAAGACAAAAATGAGAAGTTGAAGTCTCCGAATAAGAGGCAAGTTTCATTTGAATCACAGGCAACATCATTTATAGAGGAGCAAAGGATGCTTTCTTGTCTTCGGAACAGGAAAATTTTGCATCTTAGACACCTTCTGCGGGGCCGGTTTTATACGCCCATCGTGGACCATGTAGCCCAAGTATTCCACTCGTCGCTGTAGGAAGACACATTTCTTCCAGTTTAGCTGCAATCCTGCTGCCATCGCAACCTCCAGTACTCGTTTCAGCCGGCTTAATCCTTCCTCCTCATCACGGGATGGTATTATGATATCATCGACGAATATCATAATCACGCCTTCTTGTATCAAATCTCGCAACACCGTACCGATGAACCTTCCAAACGCACTGGCACCCACACATAAACCAAATGGCGTTCTGAGGAACTCATATTGCCCATCCATTCGGGGGCAGTACGGGCTTCGAACGACGAAAATCCGTTCGACGCTCACGGGGAAATGAACAGGACGGCATGTAGCTGCCAATGTTTCAATGTCGTTTATATCTACGATCAAAGGGTTGACAGATTCATGGCTAATAGGAATTTTAAATTTTCTGCCGTTACTGATGTATTTGGCCTTTATGTTAATTTACTCAATGCAAAAAAAACACAAATAAATTCAATTAAACTTACATTTTACTTTTTGAAAGTGCTTATTCACGTTCATTGAAAATTAAAACTGCTAAATTTGTTGAAAAAAATCCATTGCCAAACACATTCGTTTAAAATCCGCAGCTCAAAACCTCGCGGATTTCTCTCCATACAAACGGGAACGTTCGAATCCGCCAGACCCAGTTCATTCATCGGGCGCGCAATGTAAGGTAACTCAATTGAACGTTATTTTAAAAATGAGTGTCTAGTGAACACTGACTGACACCGGCGGCGAACGGATTTTCGTCGTTCGAAGCCCGTACTGCCCTCGATTGTGTTCACTTCCACTGTCAAACAACGCACTGAATTCGTTCTTCCCGATAACCAAAGGAATTGTACTGTCCTTTTGTGTTTCTGTAACGTGAACATTCGTGAACATTTTCGGTCTTCGCATTCCGCTTTGTACACTCTTTGTCGATATGTCCATACTCACCACATGCGAAACACTTCACACCTTTTTTCTCCGTATTTTGTTTTTCTTTACACTCAGCAGCTCGGTGCCCTATGTTACCAAACTGGAAACATTTGGGTCCTTTATTCTTTGTTGGACACGTCGCTAGTTTGTGTTCTGCGCTACCACAGTTAAAACAATTGTTCTTTTGACGCACACTATCGTTTTTGTATGATTCCTTCTTTCGCGCACCCACTTTCTTATTGGCTCTTTCCATGAATTCAAGCTTGTTTTTTAACGTTTCTATGTCTTTCGCTTCGTATAACAACGCGCGCTCGCTAGTGTCTCTGGTCGCTCCATCCGCGATNCAGTGAATCAGGTCCGAGGATTCATTCGAACAGGCAATGTCGTTAATGAATCTAATATTTGATTACTCCATGACACATAATTAGGGGATAGTAAAGAGGCTCATAGAATTTTAATCAAACGAAAAATCCAACACCCTAACATGATCTGAACTACAAAGTTAAGTAGACCTGGGTTAGAAACTTTCTCATTAATATACGTTGAATATTTTAGTTTAAAATATAAAATTATATCGTGTAAATATAAATATCTAAATCAATAACAAATCCTTCGCGGATACACGCAGAATCGTAGGATACATTTAGTACAGTTCATAGTTTAACTATTTAGTCGAGCTTATTAAATCATGTTACATATAATCATGTATAAAAATTCAGAAAAACTCATAATGAAACTTAAAAAAAAAATTGCGAGCATTTTAACCTCAAATTTTCACATTACTTTAATATTTTTATTAATGCTTAATAATAATTAATAAATTAATTAATCATCTAATTATATAATTATTTAATTAAAGAATTAAACATATCGCCATTTATTTATTTTTTATCTGTTTAAAAAATTTGGCATCCATTCTGTATTACTGATCAATTAATCTATTTTTCGTTATAATTTATTAACAACCTTTTCGCTGAAATTCTTATAAAATCTTAAAAAAACCAAAATATTTTATCATTTTCAACCGCCATATGATGAGATTAATTAAAATTCCAAGCGTTATACAAAAAAAAATGAAGCATTTCGCAACGCATTGGCAAAACGCCTGTATCTATGCAACGCGCATTCGTTTTCAATACAACTTTCAATATGGCGGAGCAATGGTCCAATCTGGGAACCACCTACCAACTTGTGGGCTCTTTCTACTCTTTAGCCCTTTATTCTTTGTTGGACACGTCGCTAGTTTGTGTTCTGCGCTACCACAGTTAAAACAATTGTTCTTTTGACGCACACTATCGTTTTTGTATGATTCCTTCTTTCGCGCACCCACTTTCTTATTGGCTCTTTCCATGAATTCAAGCTTGTTTTTTAACGTTTCTATGTCTTTCGCTTCGTATAACAACGCGCGCTCGCTAGTGTCTCTGGTCGCTCCATCCGCGATGTACTCACACAAGCTCACCTCGTCCAACCGCACGACTTGGGCGATACGCTGCATTGCATATGTGTATTCTAACATTGTTTCATTCTCTCGCTTCCGCCTAGCGGCCAACTCTCGGTGCACATCACTAGCGCGTACGAGTTTCCCAAATTCACGAATCAACGCATTTCGCAACAAGTCGTAACACGTTATTCCCTCCTGCGTTTGCACAAAACTACGCGCGGTTCCGATCAACTTCTTATGGCACATGACGAACTTTTTACCATCCGTCCATTTCACCATTTTGGCTATATCTTCAAATTCGCGAATCCACAATTTCACGTCCTTTTTCACGTCGTCCCCGTAGGAATCAATTGCTTCCTCTACGTCACGAAACGAATATACACGCTTCTCCACACAAGGTTCCGGTTTAACCATTGTCGTCACGGTCTTATCATCGGTTTCCACGTCCTCGAACATTGTCTCGTTTGCATCCTCTGTCGAGTCATGCTCCACGATTCTCTTAGCGAGATCTTCTTTCATACACACGATGGACAATCCACGTGATTCACATCGCTTCACGAGACCGGCTCGAGTGTACTCGTTCACCATTTCCGCGATCTTTTCCTCCTGATCCATGGTGCGCTTTTTCGTAAACCTTTCTACTTTTGATTTCCGACGATCGCACTTTACTAGCTTTACAACACAGCACAACTTTACAACGTCTTTGCAATAATAACTGCAACAACTTTACAACGTCTTTGCACAACGACTGCAAACAATTTCACAACTTTGCAACACAAAACTGCTACTGCACATTAGGCGTGATCATCCACAATCACTCGAATTTCTATCACGATCCTGGACAGAACTCACAGCGCTAAACCAAATTATTTCCTATCGAGATCTGATACTGATCCTGTACTGATCTTGTACTTATCTTGTACTGATCCCGGTTGAGCCCCCATGTAGGAAAGTAAGTGTAATATGGTTAAGTTTATTTGTTCTTTCAGTTCGTCACAACGCGGCTATCGTATTTCGATCACTGTCGCCGCCGCGTATCCTCTCCGCTCTTCTTATACAATAGTTGCCATAAAACTTTATGGCTTACGCTTGGGCGATGCCTGAGTGTCGTGTGGTCCTTTTCTCCTTCATTCTCTCTCTCCTTCTCACCTCTCAAATTCTCTTCCTCTCCTACAGTACTGATAAATGCTTTAGAGGAGCAACCTTACTCCTGGACATTACAACCCGCAGTGAGCTTTGTCTCCCATTTCTATTCGAAAATATGCGACACAACCGTACCCTTGCTCGCTAGCGTCCGTAAATACTTGTAGTTGAATCGCTTCTTGCGGGATCGAGGATGCACCTCTGAAGTACCATCGTGGTATTTTTAGTTGGGAAATATTTGGTAGCATGGCGATCCATTTCTTCCATTTGGCATATTCGTTGTCACCCATCTGCTCATCCCAGTCAACGCACGTTCGCCAAAGATCTTGCATTAGCAAGCGTCCGTGTATTAATGTCGGAGCTAATATTCCCAAAGGGTCAAAAAGGCTCATGATCACCCTCAACGCTATCCGTTTCGTCGGACATTTACCGTCGACTACGTAGGGAATTAAATCTTTATGCCATGATGAGGTGAATTGAAAAACGTCCTCCACTGGGTCCCAAACCATTCCAAGCACTGTAGTTTTAGTTGCGTTTTCCATGAGTTTGAACGCAATTGGGTCTTGTTTGTTGTTAGACTCTTCCAAACTTCTAAGTAGAGTGGGGGTCGTTGCTTACCAAATTGCGCATATTAAATCCTGCTTGGGAATGGATGAACCTGACTTGCTTTGCTCGTTCGATTGCTTCCTCTTTCGAGTCGCAGCTGTCGAAATAATCGTCCATGTACGTGGAACGTTTTATGGCGGCTGCAGCAATCGGATACTTAGCTGAGTGTTCATCAGCGTTTCGATGCATTATGTACTGTGCTGAACAGGGCGAACGAGTTGCACCAAATGTAGCGACATCCATTAGATAGACATCCGGATCGTTTTCCTTGTTGAAGCGGAATAAAAATCGCTGGCTGTGGGTGTCTTCGTTGTGAATTCGAATTTGGTGAAACATCTTCTCTATATCACCACCGAATGCAATTCGTCTCTGCCTGAATATACTTAATACCCCTGGTAACATAACAAGCAAGTCTGGCCCTTTTAACAGTTGCGAGTTTAGCGAGATGCCCTTTACTTTTGCTGCTGCATCCCACACTAAACGCTTTTTGGATGGTTTTTTAGGATGCGANACTCGTTTTTCGTGAATAAACAAATCTGAAAGATTCGATTCTTCAAAATTAGAAACAAAATATTTAATATAAATCTTTCCTGTAAATAAAACTAAAACAGATTTAAAAATTGCTTTAAGATACAAGTTACAATTTCTGCGGTTTTGAATGATTTTTTTTATTTATTGTTATGTAAAACGGCCTGGTCGTATTCATAGTTTTTAATGATTGAAGGTTTACAAAAAAAAAAGCAGATTTGAATGATTTTTTTGCAGCTTTCCCCGGGTTTAAATTCTTCCGGGTCTTTTATTTATTTCACACTAACACTAAAAAACCATGTTTTATACTATTATTTCAAAATTTGTTTAAAAACATAAGTACAACACTTCGGGGTTTGTAAATGTATTTGTGTGAGTTTGTGAAATAATTGTTTTTATTTTTTCAATTTTGATTTTCTTGAAACACTTTTTGGTTTCTTTATTATTCATTTCATACATTTTGAGAACTAATTATTTGAGGATAAAATTATTAAATTAAACATTTATACTATCCCTTTCTCCTGCCTATGTCTTAATGTTTTTGTTTAATTCCAAACAAACAAATGTTTGTTTTGTTATGTTACGCACTGTAGCAGTATCGTTGAAGTAGCACTGTATTTGTTTGTTGCTAAATTATGCAATTAAAATTTCTTGCAGTCGGGTAACTTTTAGAAAGAGAAAAAAAATTCTTATGATTTATTTTTCTTGTGCTACCCTCATATGAATATAAGGTTCTGGCAAAACTGACACAATGTATGAAATATATATGATATGTAAAAAAACGCTATGGAATAGATTATCCCCACATGAATGCAGTCCATACACTTACCGGAATTCCTGCCGGCAGGAAACGGTCCAGGCTGTGGACCGGAATGATAAAGCAGTCCTTATCCAGTGTAGCCAGCGAGATCGGTTCACTGCGGGAACTAACGAACCCACCGCTGCCCGGTTGTCCTCCGAAGCTTACTGCAGTTTCGGCCGCAAGTCGTTGATACGGACGGTTTTTTATAGCACGACCGTGGCGATGATCCATTTTACCGAGATACAACCGCAAGCGTTAGGATCAACATAGAAACACCAGGTGTGAAATAAATGCATTTGGATCGATGCCGAATGGAAGATAAAAAACGAAATGCAATGTTAGAAAATGTTGGAAAGTGATACAAAACAAAAAATAAGAAAAATTGCAAAAAAAAATGTTCAACGAGAAATTCATTCATTCAAGACAGCAAAACCAGAAACAGAAACAAAACACAAAAACGAAAGAAAAATAAAAGATACACAAATATACGCACACAATGTATTTTCATACGGCAATTAGGGTTGTGTTTTTATGCCAGCACGTTGCAAGCAGCGATGAAGAAGAAAAAAAAAACGAACACAAAATAAAAACACAAAAAAAAGAAAAGCTTAGCTTTAGCCCCAAAAGCCCAATGCAATAAATCAAGCAAAACTGCGCGGAAAGAAGAAACTCGGTTTCGGTAAAAAAAAAAATGGAGCACCGAAAATAAGCATCCGGTAACCGTTTCGATTAGCTAGAAAGCACAATAATAATTCACTGCTATACGAATGGGTTTCGAGCAAGACAGTTTGACTTAGCTGAAGCTTTAGAATCTCGAAACTCGGAACGGATCTGGAACCGACATAAAACTACAACACCGATATGAATACTGGTGTGCCTTAGGATAGGATTAGTGAAGCAACAACACATCTGAGACATTAGTTGTTTGGAAGCAAATTTAATTTTCAACTGATAATGTTTTGTGTGGATAAGCAATTGTTAGATTGTTTATTCATAAAGCCTATGTAATAAGATGTATTACTTTTGTACGAAACATATTTTTAATTTTATTGTGCTTAACATAAGCTGGAAACTCATTTGTCGAAGAAAAGGAAAAGGATAAAATACTATAAATTATGGAAACTCAGAAAAAGTGATAAATCAAAGTCGTTTCTTTTAAATTTTCATTCCATTTCGAGTAAATGCTTTTAACGTTTTTTCCCTACACGCATAGTAAATCAAATGCAGTCAAATATCGTGCTAGCCGTAATGCTTCCTCTTTGAACTTGTGTCCTACAAATCAGATTATTAATTTAGATCAGCAAGAAAGGGGTAAAGAAACTATCATCATCAAAGCGGGCAAATATCGAACGCCGGTAACGCCGGCAATCGTTCCGATTCTGTCTCCACCGTGTCTGCCGATGCATGATGCGACGCCACAAATGCACCTGCCTGCAGTACGGCGCTGACCTCGAAAAATCGTTCCCATTCCGGTCACGGAAGGATGGTTCAATCACGATGTGGGGAAGCGCCTAAAACCAAAGCGAAACAAAGCACGACCCTACTAACAGGAAGTGAGTTGATAGCACACTCATACACTTTATCGCCAAATGGGAAGGCAAGTGATTTTGTTATGATAGGAAGAAGAAAAAAAAAACAATCTAAAAGTATTTCAGGCTTGCTCCAAATAACATAAAACACAACGATGACGACCCAACAATCTCGGACCCAACGAAGGCTAGGTGCCGTTGCATTTTTTATTGCAAACGAATCGTTTGTAACATTTCGCTAAACTTTGGAACATCGGCTTTCATGTTAAACATTCAAAATATAAGCTCCTGGGAGAAGAATTTTTTGGAGGGGCGAAACTACAGTTTATATAGAAAAACAAAACACGAAGGATCGGGGGTAAAAAATCCATTTCAAATAACCACCTCCGCATAACAGCGTGGAGCGAGAAAAGTAGTTTAAGTTCGGCGTAAATGTCGGCCTCGTCATTCCGTTGCAGGCACCGCGGTGCACCGATAGCAGAAAGATAAAAGAGACACCAAATCACCATCAAAGGGAACGAAATGAGGGACCAAAATAAGGGCGGTTGGGGAAAAAAATCACAACCGAAACGAACGCTAAAGCGAGATAGAAAGGATAGCTAAACATTGGTCCCACGCTGCCACGCTTCGTTGAAGGTCTAAATATTTAATGTCGTTGTTAGTGGACTCGTAGGCTGTGGATCGGCCGTATGGATTGTTGTTTGTGCATTATTTTACACCCACCCGTTCACAAACTTCAATTTAACAACAAAAAAAAAGTTCCTTCGTTCTTGTTGCATGAAATTGTTTTATTTACGTCACCGTTTCTGCATGAGTTTTATAAAGCTTTTGCACAAACAAAATGATGTATTTTGTTTGTGAAAGTTAGGTTTGAGTATTTTTTTCGAGATTACGTTTATAGCATGAATTATAGCAGTTCATACACGATTTTATATTCAATAAGGAAATAAATAAAGTGTGGCAAACTAAACTAAATATTAAACTATTGAAGTTTTTATCATTTTTTATTAAAATGTTTACATTAAAAACAAATTTTAAGCAAGGAAAACGGCATTATTAGGTATCCTTAGGGCAAATATAAAGTAACTTGATTTTTGAAGAATAAAAAGAATAGTTTAAAAAATATACAAAAAGTAGATAGATGTTCATAATTGTTCCCCAGGGTCGATTAAGCTTTTAACAAAATGTTAAAAGCTTTTAACAAAATTGGAAATGTGCTAACAATTATTTGTTTTTGTTTTTGGAAAAAAATTAAAATAAATATATTTAATGACATTATGTTAAGTTGTGCAAAGTTTTTGACCTTATAATGTTATAATATATGAAATATGTTATAGTGAAGAAATAAATTAGTTGAAAAATAATTTTATTTTTATTTTGTACAGCTTTGTAGCAGCCGTGTGATGAGGCTGCTGGAGGCTTCAGTTTTTCACACGACAGAACGGCTTACAAATCCCATTCAGACTTTTCCCCCGTAGCAAGGTCTTACTATGTGGCAAAATTAAGTATTAAGTGTTAATTAAGCCAGAAATGTCAGACATGACCTAGTGGTTCGTTATGCCAAGACGATTAACTTTGTATAACATTTAAACTTTTACGTTTTCAACAACATTTTCTACAATTTCCTTTTTTTCCTTAAAAATCAAGAAACCTTAGACTCTAGTAGACATCTAATATTTGTTGACAGGTTTCATAAAAAGTTTTCTTTTGCTTTCAGCGGATTTAATATGACCATATAACTATAATAGCTACGAGTTATTAAAGCACAGATAAACGACTTTTTATATGGCATAATGAAAATAACCCTTCGCTAGATTTATCGAGCAAATATAATATGACAGTAAACATGTGATGTACACGCAGTCAGTACAACCATTTTTTTACGCAGGCAAACAAGAGTCTATTGTTTGACTCGTTCCACACCATGTTCCCATACAATATCAACAAAACAATGGGACTGATGTTATCTTATCACGCATCGTGTCACATGATTCGTATTCATCGGTTTAATGGAATGGGCATTAATATATGTTCCCGGGGCAATAAGATTCTACCAGCGCTGTGTTTAGAGTGCTCCCAGGTATCATCAGCACTAATCAAGCGTTCTTTGCCTGGTGCCTCGCACGCACATTCAATAATAAACGAACGTGCGATAACGTGCGAGAGTAGAATGGGAAAGTGGAAATGTTACATAGGGTTAGTGAACGCACCGCAGTACGGTCAGGAAAACAACAAAACAGAAAGTAGGGACAGGATATTGCGACGGTTGATGGATGATGCTAGCTGGCCCGCCAAAGACCAGCTACACGATGAAGACGAAACTCCTGTTTTGCCGAGGGAACATTAGTGAGTGATCTTAGCTGCTGGTTATAGGGCGTTAAGCTGATTAAGCCACAGGGGATCTATTGCTTCGCAATGCAAAGCTATCATTTATCACATGCCTTTTGTTTTCTAAAACAAACTCTTCAACGCCGCAAGTGGACGAACATGCAAGCATTACCACCAGAGAGCATTGTTAGTACGAACTTTAGTAGTCAGCTTTGTCACAGTGCAGAATGTACGTGTGTACGCTGTGTTGGTGGTGTGCATTGTGTGTAAATTAATTTAACATTCGTTTAGGAATTGTATGGGCCCCATTACTTCGGAGGTTTTTTTTGTGAAGAATTGGACTGAAATCGGTTCAAACCTTGCCTGGCAGTGGGCACTTCGGGTACCCGTCGGTTAACGGCAATTGGGCCCCATTTCATCATAGACGCGGAGGGTCTACGGTCTACTAGCGGTTGCATAGGTGCATCCATGTCAGAGAACGTGGTGGGTGGCGTTTGTGGGGGTAAGGTAAAGCCCGAAATGGGCGTGCAGCGAAGCTCTGGAAGAACATAAACGGGGAATCGTTGGTTTGGGCTGATTTTTGGGTTCCTCGCTTAATTTGTTTAAGTTATTGGAAGTCTGTGTATATACTTTTGATCGTTTGTTTGTTGGATAGGAATTTTTTGAGATGCGATTTTATTCGACTTTAGCATCCTGGAAGCGAAGCTATCTGTACAAGGTTTCCGATGTTTAGGGGTCGATTTAATACAACAAATCTAGTGCAAACTATCCGTTGAATTACATAGATAAGGTAATAACGGTGCATCACTTTTGTCTTGTCTATTGGCTAACATAAATTAATTAGAATATTATGACACACATTTTGACATAAGATCTGGACGCTCTAGTGTAAAAAAAAGTGACATATAAAAATAAAAGTGACATTGAAGTATGAAATTGTTGTAATGTTTACATTTAAAATTAATTATAAGAATGTAATTCTTAGTAAGAAAACATAAAAAATAATTATGTCGACCAGCCTTCATGTACGTCATTATTACCACTAGAACTACCAAGCGTTTTAAGCGTTTTTCCTTCTTAATTAATTTTTAAACAATTTCGAAGAGTTGGAGTATATTTTATTGTTTATTTGCAGATCCTACAATAGAATATGTTTGTAAAATTAATGGTTCAGCTACCATAGGATAGTTTAACCCCAAAAAAAAATGCGATGGAAATGAATCGTTCCGGTCAAAACGAATGATCCGGTAGTTCTAGTGTTAATATCACTAGGCTTCAATGCTAACGTAATCGCAGTACAACGATGCAGCAATCAATGCACGTATATAGGTATGTAATTTAAGGCCTAACCACTATGTGGTGTTTGTGGCAAGTTTTCCCAGTACCGATGGGGCACTTAATCAAAGTGGCTTTTTCCGCCGGATATCCGGCCCGGTGACGGGTTCGCGTGAGTTACAACTTTATTAAATTGAGGAACCACTTAACCACCTCCTAATGCTGGGGTAAATCGCAGGAAATCATATATCGGACGTAATTTCATACATCGATAAAACATATCAACCCTGGCTATATAAGAAAATGATTACAAATAACACAAAAGGCATAGTTATAAAATCAATGTTTGAATGCTAACTCTCTCTGGAATTTTGTTTTGATTTTAATAAAAAAAAATGTCCTACACAATGCACTAGACTCTACTCAAACGATGCTATTGATTATGTTGCACTAGAGGATGTGGCGCATGAGCTGTTAATTCTTTTTAATTAACGCATTTTTTATTGCTTTTTTACTAATAATACCCTTCCAGCAGGGAATAAATTTAATGATTTTATAATTGCATACAGCATGTATATCCACGTTGCATGTCGGAAAAAAATCCTGCACGACTTTGCAAGCAAACGAGTCTGCAATAAATGTTCCACTTAATGAGTATATTTTGTTTTTTTTTTAAGCTCTATCCTACAGTACGGTTGACCAGCATAACTTTAAATAGCGATAATGGCTAGAACGTAATATAAAGCAATTTAAAATATTATGTTCACACTTACTCCCTATTGCAAACAGTAAGTTAATTATGTATGTGAACTTATTTGCATTTTAGATGCAGCAAAAAAAAGGAAACCAAATTGACTGCAAAAGTTACTCGTAACGTAAAGGTAATTTATTAGCAACGGATATTGCATTAAAGTGATTTTATCGTCGCTAATGTGAATCAATAAATCATTTCAAAGTTTTCAACTGCTGTTTTAATTGAGTTGCCTTGCATGGTTCATCCACGGTGGAGACGCCTGGTACTTCATGTATGCGGAAGTTGCATGCTGCTCATAGCTAGAAACACTGCATGCTATTTGGTGTTTAACTGTTTTATTTTTACGATGATTAGATTTGCTTTATTTTATATTGATTTAAACGTAGTTTACATCAATATTAAAATATCTTTTTTTTCAGTATTATCAGTTTCTAAGATGAATTTCCACAAACGTGAAAAACTTTTTATTAAAGAAAAGAGGAAAAAAAATTCATAATAAATAAATAAAATCAAGGAACATTTTTAAACCAATAGTAAACTTCAATCGAATTTGCATATTCTAATCTGTACATTCTTTTTTTTCTGTACACAAGAACAATAAAAAACACCCCTCAAACGAAATCAATCTAGGAAGTACAAGAGAACAATGGAAGTGGAATTCGAGCACTTTATTTACCGGTGTATACGTTTACGGTACTTCTAATTGCACTCTACGCCACACTCTTTCTACTGCGCTGGGGCATGCTGCAACAAGTGCACGGTTCGCATTAAAAGCACATAGTCCGGCATAGAGGATAATGGCATAGCTTCACGGATTTCTCTCCTCTATTTCACATTCATTTGCAGCATACTTTACGTCGATTTTTCTTCCTCTTGTTTTTCGTATTCCAGTGCTAAGGAGGGAGCGTCAAACGTGCCTTAATATTGCGAAAGTCATGCCGCTATGGTTTTTGCATTGTGAAAATCCTGCGTGCTGCAACACACCATTTCCGTTAGGTTGGTTTAATCATTCCGTTGGTAGATGTAGCACTATTGAACGTACGAGCGAGGAAAAGGAATGGTACAGAAGGGAAAAGGATGGATAAGAGTGAGCATGATGGGAATGAATAAAATAGAAGCGATTTACGATTTATAATGAGTGTAGTATTGAATGACTCACGTGAAGCGCATTAAATCAAGGGAGGCACTGGATATTTTTTTACATTGAATGATATAAGCCATTGGTCGGCAATGAGTGCGGTTCTCTAGAACACTCATTGTGGTGCTTAGGAAAAAAATATTCATCCCATACTAATTTGCTGAAATTCCCCGTTACATCACATTGCTGACTCGTGAGATTTTACATGAGAAATCTGATTTAAAAAAAACATAGGGAAATATTGATTGAATTATTCAAACTACTCAACATTCCTTACACAATTTAGTTACATTTTTAATATTTCTAATCTTAAAAACTTGCGACAATGTTATATAGCATAAAGTATAATCATTTTCGGAGTTACGCGAAAAATGAGTTCCGGAAAAATCCGCAAAGCTCGAATTTTCCATTAAGTCAAATGTTGTTCAACACGCCGTTTTATACTTCGTAGTAAGGAATAAAATAATGAATTTGACGAAACACATTCAAAACTAATATATTTATATTTTTTTCTACGATAAAAAATTAAAAAATTGGATGGTGAAAAATTAAATTGAAAAAATTAATGAATTAATGTAAAACTTAAGCAAAAGATAGAAAATAAAATGGTGCTTATTTTTTTGGCTTGTGATGTTTGAAATTAGCCCCTACCAAGACATTTCAACATTAACGTGTCCGTTTTGACGCATTAAAAGTATAAAATTTCCAATCAAAATTAAGTCATAACAGCAGCTAATGGTTACAAATTTCAAAGTGAAAAACCAACCTAGAGCAAAGCAGACATTTTCAGCCTTAAGTCGGCACCCTGTTTTACAAAACAAATCACCGATCTTGATACCGTTCAAATGCATTGCTTTAAATTCGACACATTAATCTTGCTCCCTTTCGCTCCCGTGCATGTCGTTTCGGCGAGTGTTACTTTATGCTTTGCCATAAAACTTAACCGCCCCGTCCTGCGGGGCAAGGGGAGAAAAGCAAACCAAAACCATTTCGCTTTACAAATCCGCACAAGCAGAACGCCTTCGCGTGACAAAATCTGATTAAGTAAGTCTTCTCGGAGGAATTGCGAGTCGAACGTGAAATCCACGCGCCGCTAATGAACCGAACGAAACCAATCCACTGCGTCGGGGGAAATTCTCAAAACAGACGCAGCGTAACTTTCGCTATCGATTCTACGCTCCATTTGTAACACGGGGTTGGTGTACGTGTATGTGGGTGTGTCAGCGTTTTTTTGGTGCCGCCAAGCTGATCAATCATACCGCACAGAACGTGCCGAGTGACACGCGAAATTCCCCAAAGTACGAATAATAAAAAAGAAACGGCTTTGAGAATATTTCATGCCTGATTTTACTTTCTTTTTTTTCGGACCATCCCATTTGACGAACAAGGTGTGGTAAGGTCAACGGTTTCTGATTCACGTATTGTATTTTGTATAGTGAGATGAAAATGTATAAAAGATTTAAGATTCGCACCATCGAACATTCAATCCTTTTGCCCATTGTACATAAAGTACTTGAAACGCAGGGTTGAATGGGTATGAAGTCATTAAATTTTGGTGTATTTTATTACCAGTGTCAGCAAACGAGAAGTGTCCGGAATGAAAAATAAAAAAAAAGAATATAAAAGAAAAAAAAACCCCGAAACGAAATGCTTTCGGTGCAGTAAAGTCCGGCCGGCATGCGTCTACCCGTCGAGAGAAAAGGGATAGAGAGAGAAAGAAAAGAACCAAAAAAAACGCGGTCGTCATAAATCAATCGTTAACGTACATAAATATGAAGGTTTGCACGAGCCGTGGACTTTGGTTTGTCGTGCGCGGGCAGCACGCACGCACGTAAAAAAGAAATATTAAAATGTTCGTAAAAACGCACAGGAAATGCTATAAAATTTTGAGAGGCCTGATAATCAAAATTCACTTGAAAGAGAATACGGCAACATTTTTGGGACTGTGGAATGAACTTTCTTGCCAGTTTTGCTCGGCCTAGGCGGCGTTTTTTTTTGTTGCGCTTAAGATGAGGTCAATTTTATTGTAGCACGCTGCACGCGGAGGAAACGTGTTGAAACGGAACTCTCGTAACTTATTTGCTATTTAATCGTCGAATAACATCACATCACTATTTGATTTCCATTTTGATATGTTTTGATTTTGGACGTATCCTTAACGGACGATCGAACGAAAGATAAATAATCGATTTATATTCAAATTTCCTTACCAACGGTTTGACCACGGTTGCGGAGGTTTGTCTCGTTAAGTTATCGTTATACGTAAAGCTGTATTTATCATAAAGGCTTCTCTTCTTCCTTCAGTTTTGATCAGTATATAATGCTATTTTATTTGATTGATTTCAATAATTTAAATGTGTAGTAAACCTTTACTTAAAAAAATGATTAAAAATGGTAATAAAATCTACTAAAAACAATACAGGTGATCCCTGACAGACACGAACTTGATTATTGGAAGGATTTGAAATAGATTAAATGGTGTATTCAAAATGTCGTAAAAAGCTACATGCACTAAGAGCTCGAAAAACTAAAACCAACTCTTTAACTTTCCAGCGTAAACCATAATGCATTCGCTCTCGATGTACTCGGAAATTCAAGATACGCAAATCCCGATGGTCCGCATTATTAGTATTTCCCAAGTACTTTAGTAATAATAATAAAAAAATATTTATACTTATATTGTGGAACATATAATAAGAAAATTACTGAACATTCAAGATCAGGAAAGCATTTAATAATTTTATGTGAAAAAAATGTAAACAAAATCACAACCGGCTTGGACCGTGGAAAGCTTCTACATTCCACCAACTCATATCGTTCCTGCCGCGTAAGCCTACAGTGACCGTGAAATAGAATTCATCGCTGAATCATTCATAACGCGATCGATCGATTCCACGAGCCCTCGGAAACTTATGGCTAGAGGTCAGATGAAAATTATAAACGATAAGGCTACTTTAAAAGCGGAACAAAATAATTCATTCCTCAATTACACGGACAGCGAGTTCCATGTCTAATGTTGTGTTTTCGATAATTAAACCGTTCATTGAAATAACTCACTAAAGTACAATGAAAACGGAATACTCGTTTGTTCCTTTTGTACTAGTAGTTACAGAACTTGCTTTTAATTCAATTTTAATCGTGAAGAAATGAACAACTCATTTTTGAAATAAAATTGTCATCGACCGGAGGAAACATGAGCGGTCAACGATGGTCGTACGGTGTTCGAACTTGCCTAACAAATTTAGCTGATACCAATCGCAATCGCCAAGGGACGGGATCGATGTTTGTGAGTGTTAAAATATTTTTCCACACCGTTGGAAGGCTCCCAAAAAAATAAAAAAATAACAACCCAGGGAGGTAATGTACATACACCAATATTGGGAGCAGAACAAATTTGGTTGTGCTGGAAAAGGAAAAAAACAACAACACGAACTTGGCCTTCCTCGCTCTTTTTTTTGAAACGTTGTGTGCAAAGCATCATGCTGCTGACAAAATTGTGTCAAGCGAAAAACATGATCGTTTCGGTACCGAAGAAGACAGCCGCTGTCGGAACGGCATGACGCTGTGGGTGTTAGTGTCGACTGATGACGTACGTGTTTACACACTCCATGACACCGTGTACTTGACGACAGGTGGTATATTCTGGTGCCGGGGTCGTCGATGGTATGCCTCATACCATGCTTTTGATTAAGCTAGCTCAAGTTTTTGAAGTGGCGAAAAAAATATTCTTCCCAATAATCGTCTATCAGATAAAATTTGGTTACTAATGGTAAAGGGCATGATTTGGGTTTTTTTAGTTTAAAAAAAAAACTCTCTAGATGGACAAATGTTTTGACCACGAACATCAAAACCAGTTAGAGAGTAGGATGTTTAAAAAGAAAATAAACATCTTGCATATTTCTAATAAATCTTTTAGTTTATTCGTACAAACGAAGTTTGAAACCGGTGACAAATTATGACACTCAGATCATCAAATGGTAGCCTGACCCGTGTCCAAAGGTGTCACCACACGCTGCGGAAAGGAAACTGCTTCATTCACAACGTGATCAGCTCTCTCAAACCCGTAAGCATCCTCATCTCTCGTGACTTTCTATCTTTCCCAATGCCGAAGAAAACGCAAGGCCTCTGGGTTTGTGCTGTCAGGTCGAGATTTATTGTGACAACTGAAGGGTGACAATCGTTTGTTACGCTAAACTCCGATTGTGTGGCAAGTTGCGGGATGAGCCACACAGCACGATAGAGTAATCCTAGCTGGGTGAGATTGTGGTTTTGTTTGGTTTTATGCGAATCCCGAAAAACTTAAACGTCACCTATTTCGGATGGGTCGTAAAGTGATTAGGCTGAAACTTTTGACATTCAAACATCCATTTCGGCAGCGCTAACGCTAACGAGCGGATAAGAAATATTGCGTCCGCTTTGATGTTGAGAACCGGGTAGGCATAATTTTCGACTCGCTTCAATTGCCCGGCTGACGGCAACCTGGCATTTTGAGATATGGTGCAAATTATGCGTAAATTGGACCTTTCCGACAAAAAGGTTAATCATCCACCAATGGTATCCTGCACTATCAAAACAGTAATTTATCAATCACGTGCGTCAGAATTTTAATATAAAATGTCACAACAAGCGNCGGGTAGGCATAATTTTCGACTCGCTTCAATTGCCCGGCTGATGGCAACCTGGCATTTTGAGATATGGTGCAAATTATGCGTAAATTGGACCTTTCCGACAAAAAGGTTAATCATCCACCAATGGTATCCTGCACTATCAAAACAGTAATTTATCAATCACGTACTTTACTGTAAATCAGAATTTTGATTTAAAATGTCACAACATGCGAGACGGTTTACCCATCAATAGAGGATTGCTTACAATATCGTGTGATCGTGTATTGACGTTTAAAAATAAAAATAAATAGATAAAACTACTTTTTTGGTAATTTAAGGAAGCCGTTTACCTTTTTGCTTCATTGTTATAGTAATGACTTCTAAATATTCTTGTTCATAATTTTTCTTTTATCCTGTTTAATTCGCTGTCGTGATAGTTAATACAAAATTAATTAAATCCTTTTAGTACTACTGCACAATAGTCATAGTCACGCTTTTTGTGGTTTTTTTACATGCAGAAAATCTGCAACAGAGACCACAGGGAACACCCTTGTCCTGTCCTGTACTGTCAGGCTTCTTCTGACTAAAACCTCCATGAGCCTTTCAACTGACACTTCCAGGTTACCATCTGGGATATTACTTTAGAAATGCCTGGCATAGACGTTTCTCAGCCGGAAGAACGTCTTGGCTTCATATTATGACTACTTGGTTTTTGTAGTCTGGCATCTCAGTTTCATAAACTACACTGGCCGTTTACAAGGCTAATGAGACCCTGCCAGCCTCCATCCGTCGATCCATCACCTGAAATCCCAGCATGTTTCTTTTCCAAGAATGCTTTCTATCGAAGAATGCCTTCTAATGAGACGGTTCTCTTGGCTGCTAACGGATTAAGCACATGCACCGGATCCAGTGCGAACTGAGACCTTACCTCTTTCTATGCGAATTCTTCTTTGTTGCAGGCGGGAAAGGATATTTTGAATATTGGCCCAGTTAGAAAACAACATGGTGGTGATGTATTCCACGGTGACCTACGTACCAAATTGGTAGTTCATTTGGCGTCCCTCTGATAGCTGTGCATTGTAGGCAGTAAGCATCCTGGATAAGCTTTAACTTTTCCAGATATCGCTGAACTTTTTTTGTGGTATAACCTCAAAGGTCATGCCGGCCGTTTCTGGCAAGACTTAAAAATAAATTAAATAATAAGACTTATTTTACAGCGTGGAAGAATTTGGTTAAACTACAAACAAGCGAATTTGGTTATAATACGATCAATAATGAGATAATATAATGGTTAAAAATTAAATTGCATTATTACTTTCCAATATCATTTAATCAAGCTCATCAAAATTCTACTATTTCCGGATAATAGAAAATTAAATATAAAAGACATATCTGTTTGGAACTTGAGATTGTCGAGATATGGAATATAATGGCAATTATTTACGCTTTTTTTTTGCTCGGTTAGAACGGCCTGGCCGTATCAAGAATTATTTACGCTTTCTTTTCGGTTCGTTTGTTTTAAGTATTTTAAGTTTTTCTTGACTGTTGTTTTATCGTTCACAATAAAACTATTTGCCAATCTGTCACTCCTGAGTTGCGCGGATAAAAGACGCTACTATTGAAAGAACTTCAAATTGTACTTCACGCCTTGCATTATTATTGTTGATTTTTTACAAAATAAAATACATTTTACCATATACATATTATAATCTATGCAGATGGAGGATCTTTTCATCACAAAGAAGAGTAAATTAAAACAACATTGACGTCCATAAAATCGAACAATTCTAAACAAAATCTTTCCAGTTAACATAACCACCAATATTGACCTTTTTTTCAGATTCAATTTGCTATTGGACAAAAAAAAGCTTCGTTTGTCGAGATTTTCTCTCGCACAAAATTTAATTTTATTCCAGCGTCTGAATTAAATCAACGATTCATTTCTCTTGCTCGCTACCATTCCTTTCTCAGTAAAATTGATCGTCTTTTGCTGTCACAAAAAGTAGCACAACGACGTAAATGGCCACAAAGCACAATGGTTAGTTAGGTATGTTTTTCGTTCAAATTCCGTCCCATTCTCTTTTGAAACACGGTGGCGAAACATTTAATGTGGCCGTGGAGTTTCCAATAGCTTCGTTGGAGGTATTTGGAAGCCGGGAAATGGGTAGGGAAAATAGTGGCATTAGACTTAACCGGAATGAATGGAAACGATAATTCCATTGTTAAATTTTAATGAAGCGTTCGAGTAATACGGAGAAAAGTGAGCAATTGGAATGGCTTTAAGTTTACACAAAAAAGTGTAGAAAAACGATAAGCGTACAGAAAACGGTGCATTGAAAGAAAGAGCTCGTAATGTTACATCGCTGTTTCTCGTTTTTCGTCGCCATGACAGTGACTTTACAATAATGGTTCATTGAACAATAATATTGCCCCAATGCAGTGGTAAGAAAACTTCAGTTCCTGAATTTGAAATGTGCAATGGTGCGCGATATAGTCGAATAGATTATTGAACAGTTTTATCAACGAAGGACCGAATGTTCGATCGCGGTGTACCGCAGTACTAACCGCAGTGAAAATGACAGCTGTCATCGGTAGTAGTGGTCGTTGATGAGTAGTCAGCTAGCTACCTCGCGGGTTTCTTGTCCACCTACACAATCGCTTAATTCTGAAACCTTTGGATCTGCTTTGGAGTGATGAAAGTATAGGGTAAATATTGATTTTGAAAAAACAAAACAGGAAGATCGCACTTGTCATTCTTTCCCGCTCGCCCGGTCTCTCTCTCTTTTAGGCCGTGCAATTTGATGCGCCAGGCAAGTGGGCGATGTTTGGGTATGGTCATGTCACGATTGACAGGTGATACAGTAGTGTGCAAAAGCGTGACGAGTATACCGCACACGGATAGGTTTGGCAGGTTTTATACAAACACCCGTTGCGGTTTATTTGTTTAGCTTTCGGTTCGTTACGGGGTTTCGCCGATACTCAATCCACAATCGGGATATGCTTTGACATGAAATATTGTAGGAGCTTCTTCGGATTTCTCGTTCGACTATGTTATGTAAAAACCTATATCTTCTAACCTGTTTTTTTTTCATCGAAAGTGCTGAAGCGTAGCATAGCAGACCACCGAACATAATCCTCTTAGTGAAATGATTTCTTCAGCAGCAAGGCTTCAAGTTTGTGGAAATTATAGCAAGTTGAAGCGAACGTCGCACCGGAAGCCAATGTTGCGAAAAAAAAGCACCGAAACTCTAAACGTACCACGGAAAAAGCAAAAACCGTATATGGGGTACCCTTTACAACGTGATGAAAGTTTTGTTCGAGTGTGAATGATAAACGGGCTTTATCGTTCCTTTGCGTTTTTGCTTGCTGTGAGTTCACTCACACAGTTCACTCACACAGAAGCCCAAGAAAACTCGTACATGATGGTGTAGAAAGGATGTGAGAGTGGTAATAACTGGCTGCTCGGTGGGAAGCAAATGCTTTGGATGCGGTGTTTGCGTTTAATAATCATTCTTACGAATAAAATAACAAACAAAGTATTGCGGGAGTCATTCCTGCGAAGGCAGCGACATAAACACCAGCGATCGAGCAATGGCAAAAACACAAAGAGCACTCGGAAAAAAGGCAACGGAAAGATGCTTCTACCTTTCGGCGTCTAAACGGCTAACAGTTTTTCTTGCCAGTCGCTGTATGCGAATGTTTTGCTGTTTTTAAGGGATTTTGTTTCCCTTTTTTCTGTTTATCGTTAACAGCCACTGCTATCGTTCTTGCGCAAAAGTAGGAACATTTCTATCTCTGGTGATGTCTTTGAGGTGGATCGCTGGCTACGAAACTTCGCAACCGTACAGGATAATCACCCGAAAAGATGGGGCAAAAATAAGAGAAGCGAAATCACATGCCTGCTGCATGTAACACTTAGTTTCGCACTTGACTTTGTACATCCTTGGCCGGCGGACGAAGGGACTGTTGAGATGATGTTCGACTCTTTAACGAAGTCGAACCGTGTACGGACTCATTTTGGGGGTAAAAACGAATACCTGTACGTGACAGCTACAGTAGGCAGGCAACCGCTGTCACGAATGTCCGCTACCCGGTGCTTATCAACGAGACATGATGAAGGTCTTGTTGATTTTCCCGCCTGTTTTTTTTTACGATGGCTTTGGTGCGATGGCGTTAAACCATCGCTCCTGGTTTGGAGGTTTCGTTCGTTGACAAATTTTAACCACCAGCCCAGCCGGGATAGACTCTAAATCTTTCCATCGCTACCAGCGGACAGGTGGTTCAAATACAATGAACGTAAATTCATCCGCTCGTTCAACGATTCGCAACGAACCTGAAGTACCTGGTACTTATGGGGATTTGACGCGTTAGTGATAAGAAATCCACCGCGGGGAAACTTCCGAGACGTGACATTATGGTTGTTATTTTTTGTTGTTGGTTCGCTTGCACGATAAAGCCAAGTTTTGCACCAGTTATGTCGTGCATGAAGTTGTTCACGAAGACAAGACCCACAAGTTGCCATTCTTGGTATATAGACGGGGATGGTAAAGTTATTCGCCTTGATCCGCCTTAGCCGAGCTAAAAAAAAGGTTCTTTGTAGCTTCACTACTTGCCGTTTTTGTAGATTGAAAAGAAGTAATTGATTTGTGGAGTGGCGTGCAGGGAAAAACAGGATTTTCAATAAAAGTAATAGTCTGTACGTACTGAGAATTGGATATCACTTCTGCAGATTTACATCAGCAAGAACATTAAGAGTAGTAAATAAAACTTCGTAAAAGATTGAATAGAGTAATTGATTAAAAAGTGCTCGTAAAAAGTCATTCCTTTAGCTTGATGGTTGCTTAAATTTTTTTTTCGTAAATTAGTTTTATTGAGTTTAAAAAAAAGTTTAAAAGTTAAGAAATTAACTTTTTGTATGTATTTTTGTGTTGGACAAGTTCCACCTATGATTTCATAAAAAAATATTGAATTCAAAACATTCGAGCAAATATATAGGTTAATTATAACTATGTTATATTATCTTGAAGGATTTGTTTTCTTCTATTTGAAAGTTTGCTGTTATGTTAAACTTCCGCATTGAAGTAATTTCTTGAAGAATTTACATCATAATTACATACAAAAAAAAAACAGTATCATTTATCAAAAACGTATAATTGTTTAGAATGTTGAAAAACGTTTATTTAAATTTATTGTTTGTAATTTTTAAGCATGGAAAACCTGACTTTTTGTTTTAACAAGACATACATACTATACATGAAAACACTATGCGCATTCGACAGCTAAATTATTGCGGGGGTTGGTATAGGAAAATATATGTGCAGTTGTTGGATTGAATTGAATAATCCATTTTTTTATGAAGATAAATAATTCGTGCTCAATGTCAAAAATCACTTTTTTGTATTAAGCGCAGTGTTTTGTCTCGGAGGTGTATATGGTAGCGACAACGGTCTTTACACAACACGACCGGATATCTAATCGCTTCTGCCCCATACAACCCGTTACTAGTGATGTGTAATACGGAATGGAATCGTGGATTCACTTCACTCCGCGTATGAAAAATTGATTCCGACTCCGACCAAAAACCAAAATTGACTCCAGCGAGTCCTGTCGAGTCCAGCCGAGTGAGGTAGTGTCCGGCCGAGTCCGATCGATTCCGAATGGGTCCGATCGATGCTGGATGAGTCCGGATGGGTCCAGAGGAGTCCGACTAGCCATGGGATAATTGTAAATGCAGGACTCGATCCAACCTCTTCTCACTGCTGCCAAAGTCATTCCGAATCCGACTCCAGATGGCGGGGGAATCATTCCGAATCCAACTCCAGATAGCGGGGAGTCGAACCGATCCGACTCCGACAAAATTTATAATTTACCCATCACTACCCATTACGCAGCACTGATCACACTACTACGGAAAAATAATCAAGGAATTTAAGAAGTACCAAGACCTGTTCGACAAGACCTTTAATGAGTTTGTAGTGCCACACAAGAAGAAGAAATGGTGTATTTTCCGGTGTCGCAACTTCTTCTTCTTCTTTCTTGGCTTAATGACCTCTAAGGTCACGACGGCCATTTCTAGTCGTATCAAGACTTGTTTTACCACATAGCTGGATAGTCAATCCTTGGTACGGAGGGATACGATCCGGATGGGATTTGATACCCGTTTTTTGTCGAGTGGAACTGGCGCCGTTTAACACATTCATGACCGGACCGCCTCCAACTTAACGATTTCAAATTGAATTATACATACACATTCAACCGTAATGACTTGGCACATTCTTGATAAGTGATAACTCTTATGATAAAGGAGAATGAGTTTAAGTTTATCATTTTTACCTTCAACAAAATATCATTGGTGGATTGTTATTAGAATTCAAAACATTTGATAAGAAATAAGATAATCTACCAGATATTTTGAATTGACATTAAAAAAGCTTAACAAAATACAGTGTGTTATAGCCACGACTACGTTTCAAAAATTCAACTTAAAATAAAAGAACGAACCTATTTTCCTACACAATATTCCTTGTGGAGCTACTACATGACTAATTTAATCGATCTCATGTTTTGTGAATTTATGTATAAATTGTGATAGATAGTTTTATTATGTTATATGCCAGATAGGAAAAAGAATTTCTCAAAACAATCCAAAAGATTTCTACAAGATCTTATCCTATGTACTCTTTTGTGGAAGGAACATTTTTCAATGTCCCCGCTAATTTCATTGATAGGATTGTCTTACACGAATAGAATTTTGCTTATTAGAAAGCGCCAAACAAAAATCTGTAAGACAAATGACTTGATGACTCAATATTAAATTGTGTCTAAAGCCAGAGACCACTTCAGGTAGCCACTTGGGAAGTATTTTATTAAATGCCCTACCGTTCCCTTCCCGCAACGGCTTCTCTTCGGTCGTTTGGCGTTAATGACTTGCAAATTGTTTCCTGTGCCTCGATTTCATCCCACCATCCCGACGGTGTGCCATTATGATATAGCGACGGATGGTCCAAGCTGACCCGATTAATTTCCATTACCCATCCCCGGGCCAATCAAGCAATCGACACGGACGTGTTCGTAGAGTAATTTTTATGAATGATTGAAATTATAAATAGAGCGTATAAAATATGGTGTCCACCTTGTACACACAACAACAAAAAAACACACCACAAATCGTCGTCTAACATGGTTTTTTCCTCTCAACGATCTAACCCACTTTCGTTGTAATGGTGAGCGATTATTCATGATACTTTTTTTCCTCTTATTGTACTGCTTTCGATTTTCGACTGCTCTTTGTGTATCAAAGGGTACTTTTGATGTGAGCAAGCAGAAAAAAAACTTTTCAAAAAAGATATTTTTTTTTCTTTGAGACGACTCGCATTCGAAGAAAAGAGATCGTCGGGTAGGGAATACTATATAATGCTAATTCGGAAGCGTCTGTTTATATAACCTAGAAAAATGAGAGTAGAAATCTATCGGTATCCCGCTCAACCAGACAACATTGGACTGAGCTGAATCGTTTGTGTTCCTTGCGCTTCAATCGTTTCGTCTTCTCCCCTCGAACGAACAACAGACGGACGGTGTCATGAACTTGACACAAGCGGAAATGTGATTCTTGTTCTCTCACCGATAATAAACTCAATCACAAACGGTGAAAGGGTATGGCTAGTAAAATGAGAATGAAGAAAAAAAAACATATGTAAACCATAACACAGGTTAAAAAGGGGAACATTGTTTGGAGCAGGGAAAGACCGAGCCCGTCGATTGACGTTCGGTGGAAAAGATTACATGCCGCTGAATGACAGCATGGATGTTGTGGTTTTTGCGTACGGGAAATGGTTTACGATTTCCATAGACGGCACAGGAAGCGAAAAAGATTGAACCTCCAATAACGTACCAGCTGCGAACAGATGTTTCATTTCGATGGGGAATGGTTTGTATTTCGTTTTGTGGGATCTGAAGTGGGGTTTTTTTTCGACCGCCAATGAGCTACGGGTGTTGATGATGTGCAGGTGTGAATTTACATGAGCATTAAATGAAGGTTCAGCGATACAACTTTCAATCAGAAGTGTATCGTAAAGTTGTGAAGAATATTTTCTTTTTTATAAGGTATTTTTTTCTTTATAGGTTTATAACTTAAACAAGAAAAATGAATGTAATTAAAATATAGTTAAAAAAATACTACTACTATTGATTATACCGGGGCCTCCCTTGAGCTAATTCCGTGGTATGTGTGAAAAATTGTGTGTGAAACGGAAAGAATGAAATAAAACTAAAAAAAAAGTCAAAATACTGATCGAGAAAAACGAGTGCGTAGCACAAGAACGGAGCGAAATGTGGGAGGTGACAAAAAAATTAGGAAAAACAAAACGCGAATTTCACGCGAGATTGCGCTTTCTGTGAGTGTGGTTGTGATTCGTGCATGGGCTTATTATGGTTTTTTTTTATTTGTTCGTTTTGCTATTGCTTCGATTTTTCGTTTTGACAAAATGCCAGAGAGAGCGCACAAAATTACATTTATTTTTAAAAGTCACATGGGAAAACGTGGGGTGAGGGGTGCTCGGTGGGTGGGTGGTATTGGAAGAAAATATGGGAACAGAGTCAGTATCGTGTGAAAACACAGTGAATCGAGGGGGTAGTGGTGGTGGGGAAAGGAGAGGAAATAATCCAATAGCGTCAATGGTGACAAACGGATTTGGATTCGATTCGTTCGATTTTCATCGTGTATTGCACGAGCATAATTTTAGTTGAACGAAATGTGTGCGTGTGTAATATACCTTCCCAGGGCAGGGCATTGAGATATTTTTTTTGAGATTCCTGCCGTTTTAGCTCGATGGGCGAGGTGAGAAAGAGAAAAAAGACGATAGAAGAAAGTAAGGGTAGTAAAATCGATCGATTCGGATCGAAAATAAATACTTCTGCAGAAAGATGATCGGTGCAGAAACATTAATTAGCTGTATAATTGGAATTTTCTTAATGAACAGAAATAGCTTACAATTATAAATTGCCTTTAAACATATTTATAGAAGAGCCAATTTTGTTTTAGCATTACAAACGCAATACTTTAGATTCAAATGTATTAAAAATGAAAAACAAATTAGTTTTTGATAATAATTTTTGCCAACAAACGCGTCATTCGTCTGACTCTATTGGACGGAAAATAGTAAGAACTGGGAGTTCGAGAGAGGATCATAAGGGTATGAGCAGGATAAAGGATGTGTGTGTTGTTTGTTTTTAACTATTTCTAGGCAAAAATAATAACATAACAATAGCAACCTTCATTGTCCTGTTTAGTGTGGGAAGGCGAGAAGAAAATGTGCGTCCGATAGTGGTACTCGTCCGAACCAGCTCCACCGTAGCTGTCGCGTGTTTTCCGCTGATGCCGGCCGGTCGTCTTACTTTTCGATCCACCTCCACCCGCACGACCTCCACCTTCGCGCATGTTTTTTCGAAACATTAAATTCATTTTCGGCTGTGTTTGTTCCGACGTTCCAGAATACTCCGATCTGGTTGGTTATTGGAGGGTCTCGAAAATAGCAAGAAATGCGGTAAGGAATCACACTTTTAATTTTAATATTTTGATATCGTCAAGTTTTGAACACTACTTTTCCTAACAAATCTGTTCAGAGAATGAACGCGATGAGCACAGCATTAAAGATTCGTACCGCGTGTGATTGGCGCTTCTTGCACTTAAATAAATGACACTCACAGACGCCATAGACCAGAAATGTAAGCACAACCGAAAAAAAATAAAATAAAACTACACCAATTATCACGAAACCGGTGAACAGGCAGAACTGCCGGCAGAACAATCGAAATCTAAAACTGTTTTCACAAAAAGGTCAGACCCTTTGCAATCATATGCATCCGTGAAAAGACGTCAGCACAGTGCCGCAGACACGGGCGGTTAAGCAATGGTGTCTGCTCGGGAAAGGCCACGAACGCGTCGTCTTAAGGTCAGGCCGCTTAATAATTGGATGCGGAGACGCACGCGATCACACACAAAAAATGCCGCTTGTGTGATCTTTCGTAAAAAGCGGTCGAACCGACTCGTACGCAAACACGATCTCTACTGACGGGGGTTTCAACAGAGATCGAGAGATTGGCCGCGCCAAGTGGTTGGGTTTTTTCTTTATGCTGGTGCGAGAAATAATGTGCTCCGTGTTCTCCTGATCTAGTTTTCACCAGCTGTTCAGGATGCTGGGGGGCGAAATAATGTGCCGGTTTGGTGGAGTGAGGTGTGGGTGGATTGGGGCAAGAGCTCTCACCATAAACTCTTAAGATTAGAGCAGTACACGCACGAAAAGGTTCCGATAGATGATCATATGTTATGTGGATGTTTTGTAAAAAAAGTTTTGACGAAAGATGAAGATAAGTTTCTAAGGAGTTGAAGTTGAATATAATGACTCCCAAAAGAGGAAGTTAAGCTGAAATTAATTTTCAAAATAAAATTCTTTCATAAAAATAGTAACGCAATAATGTATGTATTTTTCATTCAGTTTAAAACATGAAATATTATGTAACGAAAAATAGGTTTGATTATAAAAAAAATGTTAGCTGAACTCAAATTAAAATATTTATTAATTGAAAGCCAAGCACAGTCATAATTAAGGAATTAATACCGTAAAGATTATCTTTCTCGCTGTAAAACAAGAAAAAATATTTAAATCTAATTTTGTCCGAAAAATATGTACGCTCGTGTCTAGTGTTCATGACCCTCACCGTAGTAAATAAAGTGTACAAATATTCACGTCACACCAATACTAGTATTTTTAGCGTGAAAATGTGAAAACCCTCTCCACCGTCCAGACCGCGTGGCACATGAAACAACAGCTCACCGTTTCTTTTATCCCACACCCACCATAGCGCGCGTGAAAGTCTTAGAAGGACAGCTTTGCTTAAACGACAGTGTACAACACAACCTTCGCAGATGAGGTGTTTTGGGAAATATAGTAACACGACGTTTAGTAGTCGCTTACGGTACGTTATGAGTCTAGCAGTTCATATTTAGTTTAAATGGTACAGCAGGGATGAGCAACCATCATGCTTGAATCATCTCACCGTAAGGGAATTCTACCATAGAGAGGATCTACGAAATTAGAAACCCGTTTTGNCACCATAGCGCGCGTGAAAGTCTTAGAAGGACAGCTTTGCTTAAACGACAGTGTACAACACAACCTTTGCAGATGAGGTGTTTTGGGAAATATAGTAACAAGACGTTTAGCAGTCGCTTACGGTACGTTATGAGTCTAGCAGTTCATATTTAGTTTAAATGGTACAGCAGGGATGAGCAACCATCATGCTTGAATCATCTCACCGTAAGGGAATTCTACCATAGAGAGGATCTACGAAATTAGAAACCCGTTTTGCTATAAATAGCCCACATGGCAGGTGTGGCATGGAGTGAGCGGAATGTTGTGGTCTGGTGTTTGTTTGTGATGGAAATTAGATCCGACAGCCCTTTTCTCCACGTTGTGTATGGCGCGGTTAAGGCATAACATGATTTTCGCCCGCAAAGCGAACGAACCGCCCCGGCACGGTTCGTTGGTCTGCTCGAGTTTAATCGGAAGCAAGGCCGGAAACTGTTCACCTTTCATGTTCCGGTGCAGTGCGGGCGTGGTGAAGTACATCGCCCGGAACAGTCCGGACGCGATGTTTAGGTGATTAGTCATTCGATGTCCAAGCGAAACTCCGCTGGGAAATAATCAACTCGCAAGTGGATTAGTTTTGACCGCACGTGAGAGCTCTTCTAATTTTGAGAAGATGTTGAAAATTCTGGAGAAAAATTCGTTTCTTAATCCCGTGGGAGATGCGATGCAATTGCGGTAGATTAAATTGACAACCGAACGGCGAAGTGGGAATTCTGAAATTGATAGCCAAAATAGAATGGTTTTTAACGCTATATAAAAAAGAAGCTTTTAAAAAACGCTTAACGCTAGACTGCTCGTACATTTTTACTGGAACGCTTCATTTTCGTCACACTATTTTTTTGGGGTTAAACAATCTTAAGATAGTTAAAAAATGTATGTAACATATACATATATTCTGTAGTACGATCTCCAATAAACAATAACACATATTCCAACTCTTCGTAATTGATGATTTCTAAACAAACAAATAAAAAACGCTTAAAACGCTTGGTACTTCTAGTGTTAAAGCAATATGTTTTTTTTTTGCGAAATTTATGAAAAGTTGCGATTTTAACCCTAATATAAAATCACTACAGAAAAACAAAACATAAAACAGATGTGCTTTTTTGTACCAGGAACAACTGCGTACAATAATACAAACATAACCCATCTCTTAAATTTAGTAGACTCTCAAGTTCATTAAGAACAATGTAATATGTTACAATGACACAGCTGGCAGACACAGCTGGCCCTTCCTAATTCTCCACAGGCCATTGCCATTTTCAAGGCAAGAAAGAGGCGAAGTAATTCAGCAATTCCAGCTGTTTCGCCATGAAAAGTTTAAGTCGACTCTCAGATGGAGTGTCCTTGAAAAGAGAGCAGCAGAAAGAACAAAAGCCTGCTGGAATCGTGCCAGATTGTAACGAATGAACATAAATAGGACATGGAGCAATATTTATCCCTGCTGTTATAATCAACAATTTGTTCCATAACATAATGTTTCTCTGATTTTATGTTTTTCTCTATTTTCTCTACCTATCGAAAGGCTATTCTCAGGGCTATAGGAAAAGCACTTATGAATCTTCAATCTCATTTATGCAAGAAGCAGATACTGTTGAGCTAATCGAATCGATGGTAATTGTGTATGCATTGCGAAAGAGACCTGCCGCTCTTGCTAAGGTGTCGAATCACAAATTAATCCTTCTGCCACGTCAGTCCCGGATCGTTCATTCAAATGAGCACGTTTTAATGTGCTGTATCGTTGAGCATGCTTGACGCTACTGGGGCGGCAAGCATACTGACAGCGGAGAGCTCACTTTCCAAAACGCTATCATGAATGTTGCTTCTCATTACTGCTCGGTTCACGTTCCGCTTAAAACTGACAAACGAAAGCAGGGCCAAGAAAGAACCATCGAATTCAAGTATATCCATCTCGCACAGTTCTCGCCCGACACGAACATCAACGTTCGGAGTTTTTGGTGCCAATTAGTATTCACCGGGCGGCTAAACTGCGGGCAACGGGTGTCAGGGTTTTAAACCTGCAAACCGAATCCATGAACACCATGGACCCGTGAAACGTAATCTAAATATTGAAGCAAAGATCGTTTGGAGGATGTTTTGGAGGTTGGTGAATGTTTTGGAAGATAGTAGCCGTAACCTCTACCCTAATCAGGGCTGCTTTGAGTTGCTTCTTGCCAGTTTTAAACGAGATCCAGTAGAGCCAACAGTTGGTGGCGATGATTCGGCGTTACTGCTGATGCTGCTGCCCAAACCATCCAGCCTTCCAGCCAGCGATTTCCCTGGTGTATGCTTGGAAAACTCCAACTTCCACCGTGCAAAAAAAAGGAAAGCGAATGCGCTCTATGGCGTTCTCGTTGGGCAAAGGATATCCTTCACCGCTCAATGCAAGTATGGCAACAGAACAAAAAGGCAAAGAATCGATTCTCGTCACTTTGAAACGGTCTAAGAAAAGGTTGTGGCATTTTGTTTGCAAAGTAGTTTTTTTTAAAGAATCTGGGATTTGTGCAGTTTGAATCAACAGCTTCGCAAACGTGTTTGGATTTAAAGGGATAAATGAGTCGCAACTTGATTGGTTGTGTTTGTGATTTTTGGTATGTACATGATTCCATTAGTTTATATACATGTATATATGTATGTATATGATTGTCTTGAAGAACTAATGAAAAAATTATTGATCTAAAGAAATTTAAAAATATTTTCAAAAATTTTAAATACAAAATGTAAAATGTAGTGAACATAATATGTTTTGTAATAATATCTGTTAAAATCTTTGATATTTTCTTTGTAGCTTTTATAATACGAAAGCACCGCATTGACGTCAATTCAAAACGAAATGTCAACATTTGTTTACTTGTGGAAAATAGCACATCAGAGGAACAGTGTGTGTGTGTATTGCTTAACATTTTCGAGGGTAATTAAACTTTAAGAAAAGATTGTGTGGACTAAAATAACGCCCCAAAAGTTTAAATGCGGCTCATAATTTCTATTTCCGAGCACTATTTTTAATCCCAGTTGCAAAAAAAATAAAAGAAAATCAAAGGTAAAACAACTCAACAATTGTAGCAACTTTGTACCTGTTTTCTTGATGTCACTGACGATAATAAAGCGCTTTCCTAATTATTTTTAATTGAAAGTAATGCAAACGCGACGACACCGGGCATATAATGTCGTCACCGTGCGTTGTGGTGGTGTCGCGTGGCAACAGATAGGTGACCGAATATAACCGCGACAGTTTCGATGGGTGTTTTTGGTTTTGTAGTTGTTGATAGTTTGAGTAGACAATTAAGCGCATTTCACAATTTGTTTCGTTCGAGCGACAAATTCAATGTCAGGTGCATGTAAGGAAGGAAGCGAACGGCGCAGTGAGATGTTGGCAAATCCATTTTCCATCGTGCGGAAGTCGTAAACGGGGTGCAGAGTTTTAGGGAGCACCACCATCATGATCGTGAAATATGTTATTGCGTGTTGCGTTTGCAGTTGATATTGAAAAGCGTGGTCACCAGTGATGGTGGCGAGGAAGCAGGTGGCGGGTGGAAAGCGGACAATGATTTGAGTTCCGTTTTCCGAGCGGTAGATTTGTGCGCGTGTAGAACATCCGGAAGCGTTAGCAGTCACAATAACGAGGGCACAAGCACCAGCGCAAGAGAGAGCGAGAGAGAAAGATAAAAGGAGAAAAAGAAGAAATATATAGGTTCATTAATTTATTTAGTTTTATTTGATTGGATCTACGAAATGGACATTTATCGATGGGAACAACATTAACGACAAAATGCCAAATCACTACGAATCATTTCAGTGAAGATCTAGGAGGGACTAAAGGCATCCTATGGAATAAAATAAAAAAAGGTTTGGCTTATACTACGATAGAAGTCAGATAACACATACCGGAAAGCCACTTCTTGTAACGATTAACGGAAAACGGGTATAGTGATCGTAATGGTTGAAGGGTAGTACAGACCCTTTGATAGGAACTATAGCATACGTCTAGACAGCTAGTCTACTAAGGTTTGCTCGTAATCATGCAGCATCGAGAAATTGTCGATAAGAGTGTTTGACTCTTCGAACTATCCCTAATTACTAAGACTACCACACGTTTTCGTTAGTTTGTACCGTATTTCATCTATTACTTTATCATACTCATACACACAACTTCTACGTCTGCTAAGTAGCACGAGAACAAAATAATAAAAATGTAATGAGCTTCAGCCCGGTTTGAGTGAGGTCCAACGATCCAAAACTTGAGCACAAAGAACCTTGCCATTGTTGAACGGGAGGCGAGGTGGTAGTTACCCCGTTTTCATTGGCATTACCCCCGGGGAACGATCTTGAACTTACAAATTGTTTAGCGCCCCAAAATCCCTCCCTCCTTAAAGCCTTGAGACCAAACATCTTCGACGGAATGAGAAAGAACGAGTGGTCTGAAAGAGAGAGAGAGCAAGTGAGTGTGAAACAATTGCCAAGTTTTGTGCAATGAGAAAGTCTGACGGGATAAAATTTTTGGCATAGTTTTCACGGGTGGCATTATTGTTGTGCTGTTGGTCGGTGGTGTGGAGTCGGAATTACTGTTCACTTTCTTTGCCGCTCGGTTTCCTGCTACATTCATCATGTTTTAATGCCTTACTGCAGATGATACACAAAACGATTGTTTTCGGACAGTAATGAACTGGCAGGGACTTGTTGCGGTGGAAACAGTTTTTTTTTGTTTTCGTTTGCAACAACTATTTACTTCTACTGGCAGCATGTCAAAGCCGCTTTCATGTTGGCGTCACATTAAAATAACTTGCATTATCGTTTGATTAACACTATCTTTATGCTTACAACTATCATGGTAAGGTGTAAGTAAAAGTGTATAATAACATAAGTTTGTGGTTAAAAATATGTATTACACGGTTAAAATTGATAATTTGTTAAAAAAAACCCCGCTTTAGTTTATTGCAATTTCATTTAAATAAAAAAATTTTCCACTCATCATTATAATAAAAAATAAGG
Source organism: Anopheles parensis (assembly GCA_016254315.1). NCBI lineage: Eukaryota > Metazoa > Arthropoda > Insecta > Diptera > Culicidae > Anopheles > Anopheles parensis. Next base: position 21,148,505 of record CM028126.1, read on the forward strand.
TTTAACAGGAGAAGAATGGTTAACAAACGAAACAACCAGGCGCCTCCATTAAAATAAAAATAACATAAATTTAATATCGAACATATTCGCATTAGCTTAAGCTTTATTTACTAGATTTTGAAAAGATTATGTTAGAGAAATTGAAAAAATTAAAAAAAAAAACATTCAAGTAGGGTTTGTTCACATACAGCAGGGGAACTCTCAATGAGCTCTACCGGCCACATAAAAAAATAAAAAATGGAAAACCGGCTTCGTTCATCAAAATTCAATAGATTGATATCAAATATGCCTTTAATTTTTATTTTGATATTTTGTAGATAAGGATCGCATGCAATCCGCGGACCAAACTTTTGATGCCTATGATATGCAACAAGAAGTGAAAACTACTAGGCGCCTCCGTTGTTCGATAAAAATTAAATCACATAAGGCGAATTATACATCTTCATCACATAACGAATTTATTTAAACATGTATTTAGATATTTATTTCGGTTATAAATATGTATTTAGATATGGGTTGGCTGGATACCTGTTAAACATTACTCACGATCCCAACATACTTCAGTGTCTTGTTGGGATCTTGTGCAGTGAAGTAGTATGAGTTTAACCATTTATAAACTTTTTATTTTACAACTCAACGCTAAATAACGCTCATTCGGCGATTTACACGATTTGTATAAAGTTATAATGGGTTCGATATAAATTATCTCCATATTGGTATGGTTCTAATTAGACATTCTGTGTTTATATAGATGAAGATTTGAACATACCCAGAAAGTTTTATGGAATTAACTTAAATATATATTTTTTTATTATACAAACTCATATTTTTCAACATAAGAATAAAAGCATCTGTAAAAATGTAACCATCCGTAAACAATGGTAATATACTTTATAGTCCACGCCATTCCTGTTCTCCAGCGGTTTCGATGCGCAGACAAATTGTTACTCCAAAATCTGTCAGCCTCAGTGACAAATGAATGTAACGAAAATCCGATTATCATAACGCTTTTCTTTCCTTCCCGACGGGAAAGGGAGAAACTTGAGAAACAAATTAAATTTAAGCAACCAGCCTACAAACACTTCATTAGATCTGCCGGACAAAGGGGGCTTGCGTAAGGAATATTTTTCTTTCGCATCTTAAAAGAGAAAAGCATTAGCGGGAATGAATGAACAAAATATCTCCCATTGAAGGGCAACACATTTTGCCCATCCTCAGTGAACCTTTCCCAAAGACACCGGTGTGGTGACAATAGATTCTTTTTTTCATGGTGTGCGTGCACCGTACACTGTCCGTGCGCTTTAATGCTGGAGAGTATCTCATCTTTTTTTGGCAACATTCGGGGGGTCATGAATTTAGATTCGCGTTCAACGATGGTCGGGATAAAAGCGTTGCCGTTTTATCACGATTCCCTCACGTTGTCACAGCCACGCGTTCGCTTTACCGCCTCAATGTGCTTGGAAAATCATTATAACTAATATTTTACGGACGCTCATAAATTGTACTCTCCAGAGGAGTACTTTGGTAGATGCCGTTTCGGGGGATTTTTTTTTCAAAAACATTACTTTTTCTTTCTGTTTTTCTGTCCCCCATTCTGTGGACTAATCATGTAAAAAAACAAAGATTAAAAATCACAAACACCAATACGGCAAACTGGCCACCGGTAAAGCCCTATATCAACGAGAGCAAATTGCTTGTCGAAGTGGAAGTAGCTGGTTTCGTGCACCAGGAAGGAGGAACAAAAACGTGACACTAACAACAAGAAACACGCGATACCAGTAGAGGATAACAGATAAAAATACGTTATTCGATTATGAATCAACAAATTCATTCCATGCAGTGCTTACACGGCTTGGGGAAGGCCAGAGCGGTGCAAGGTTAGCGGAGAAGCTTTTATTTCACCTTGATACTTTTACGCTCCAAATGTTGTGAAGCATCATGATGACAATTTTCTGAGCGTATCGATCCAACATTAACCATTTGCTTCGGTGCATACACACGAGAGCAAAAGGGTGCAAAGGAAGGATTTAGATGTAAGGAAAGCAACTGTGCACATTTATTTTGAGTCGCATTTAACAGCAAAAACATAAATAAACAGAGGGGCTCCTTCGAAGTAGCTCTCTGTAGATGGTGCAGGAAAAGAAATAAATGTATCTTCTATACGCTAATGGCTTTAGAGGCGCAACTCTTCAACACCCGCAAAATTGCAACCGAAACTCCTGCAAAAAAGCTATATTATGTTACTCTCACAATTGATGATTTATGGTCGCAACAAACGTTCTGCTGTTTATATAAGAAAAGAGATGAAAATAAACTTTAACGTTTTTATAAATCGGCTTGGAATTGGTAAACTCTTTTGGCGTCTCATTTTATTTTTTTACAAGCACAACATTCCGGCAGTTGTTTTTGTCACGGAAAGCTGCAAAATGTAGTTATTTTTTCTGGGAAAAGTTTTGTTTTTCATTTTAAGTTAGCCGCTTACATGGACGGAAGTGAAGCTAACTTTTGTCCCGTTGCAGTTACTCTGCCGCGTTTTTGGGGAAGGTTTACAACATGATTTATTCGTGCTGGAAGTTTTATACCCGATCAAAGGGTGTATACAAAGCCTGACAGTAAAAGTTAAACACAAGTTAAAGAAATATGCTCGGAGAAGGAAAACAGAAAGAGATACATGTTTTACGATGTCATTTCAGTACGAATTTAAACAACCACCATTTTTATGGACCATAATAAAATGGGAGAGACACAACAAAAGAAGTCAACGGAAAGTTCGTGGGGTATGGTTTAATTATTTTTCCTTTGCTGCTAAGATATTCTTTTAATGATACGATAACTGTAGCTTTTCCCAATAAGCTGTTGATTGAGACAAAATTCGAATTAATACGATCAGCAACCGAAACGTGCTGTTCACAATCAGCTGACTCCTGTAACGGAAAGGTACGGATCCCATCCCGGTGCAATGTCGTTGCATTATTTTGCCCCGGAAAACGTAGCTCGACGCAAACCGGGCGGCCCAGGAACAACCGGCATTTTGCAACAAACCGGTCGCCTTTCATGGAGCAGAACGAATACGGAACAAGCGTACCGTTCCTGCCTGCGAGCCTAAAATATCCGCAATGCGTCACGATACGGAGCCGGTCGGTGAAAAGGCACACGACCGGGGGCCAACGGATCCAACGAGCCCGGGCGAGCACAGCGTGAGTGTCTGTGTGTGTGCGCGCGAGAGCAACCCACACAGAGACTGGCCCTGGTTTTTGGCGGTTAAAATGCCAATGCCACTACAAAAAAAGGTGCCGGATACTGAGCGGCAGGTTGTGCGTCGCACGGTAGCTGCGAGTGTAGGTATTGAGTGAGCGAAGCGTGAGCAAGAGAGTCCGAGATGATATTCACACGGTGTGCGAACAAATCTTTCTCACCCCGGTTGTGCACGTTACCATCTCGCGAGTGGCTATTGTGGAGGTGTGTTTTTATGTGTATGCGAACAGTATGGAGGGTTGCCGGCTGCTTCTGGAAAATCGAATGAAGGATTGTGTAGTAGCGACGAACAAAAAAAAACACAATGCAATCAAAAAAGAAAAAAGAAACAACGAAAAGGACGATCCCACCAGAGTGATCCTCAAACAGTTCCCAACCGTTTTGTACATGCTTGCCACGCTTGGCACTGGCAGGGGATGAAATAGAAAAAGTCATAAATTTGATTATAAATATGCATGCACTGAGGTTCGGCTACGATGAGAACGGCAAGTGTAGTGAAAACAAAGCAAAGAAACTCCATCCACCATCGTTCGCGGTACGGTTTGGTTGTTGCTGTAACTGGTCTACGACAGCAGCAGCCTTTAGTCCCATATGGATATGGCAGCTTAGAAGCGCGTAATCGGCGTCGGTTGAGCGGAAGGAAGATGTTTGCTACCATGCTACCGGCACTCCGGAGTGATGGCACTGGCATCTTTGAACGATGATTGAAGGATCGTTTTGACAGATGAGTGAACGGAAGGCTCTGAGTAGCTAGCGTTGGGATGGGAAATGCAACGGTGTTTTGTTCTTTGAAGTTCCGCAACGGAGGCTGGTTGGTTTGGTGATGCATGATGATGATTAATTTCTTTACTGGAATGACTTTTTTTGTGTGTTTTCCTAACATATCTATACACTAAGAACAATTTCTGTAGAGACGCCCATGGTTTTGATGTAATTGGTATACTGGGCGTATCATAATACTTGTTTGTTGAAAATTTTTGTTTCTTCAAAAATTAAATTAAAAAAAAGTTTTATTCAAAACCCCTTACAATGTGCTGCCGTTTGATTATTGAATAATTAAATTGATTTTGTGGAATTTTGGATTACATGAAAATTAAATTCATAAATTTAACTTCAGCTTAATATAATAATAACCCAAACCTTCAAGAAGGCGATTTTGAGCACATTAATACAATTGTTATGTACTTTGTAGGAATTGACTTTGCTGTGAACAATTGTTAAAATAGCTATTTTCTATGATATCTGATATCTGATATTATTAGTACACTACAGTTGTGACATATTAGAGGAGAGTATTTACTTAACCAATAACTGTGCCCAATTCGCAGCCTTGTTAGAGTTGGCAAATTTTTGTGAGAAGGATAAAATAAATTCGAAATAAATAAATGATTTGCCTGCAGAGCAAACCCTTATCCAGACAAATATCCATGAAATCAGCTGAAAATTATTTCTGGGTATTTCCCTAGTTTTCAACAATATCCTGTATATTCATCGGGTCCGTACAGATATCACTTTATTTTTTCAGTAATTATCACTTTTAATTATAATAAGTTATATCTTGACCAAACAATTACTAAATAATAAAGCAAAAATATTATTACATTTACAGAAAATAATTCATGCTTTTCTTTTTGGAAAATCATTTATTACGCTCCATAATATCATAAGTTTTGCGGTGTTTCGTATCATTTTGTTTAATCTATTGAGTTTTCGTCAGATATCTCGCATGAATACATAGGTTTGTATGTAAATGCAAAACGTTCTCTCTTTAATTTACTAAAATAATTCTATTTGACACAATAGAACACATTTATTTAGTTGTACCAACACAAACTTAAAATCCTCCTTTTTCGCTACGCGGCCTCTCGATTGTTTTGATCCTCTGGTGGGTGCAATTGATTTAAATCTTCGTCACATCGTTTTGAACTCCATATCTCCTTATACTCCGTTCGTTCCTAGCTAATCCATTTCTGATTAATCCTAATCCTCCTAATAAAGTTACCTATCATTTAAATAGGTGTACATCCTATTCCTAGGCTATTTCATGTCATTTGATGATAATATGGTTAGATTTAGTGAGGTTTTTTTTTCTTTGGTAAGCCACTCGACAGACAATAATCATGAAACTAACGTTGAGTAAAAATTGAGTAAAAACATAATTCATTACACATTCGTATTTTATCATATAATGTTTTTCAAAAACTTTTGATAATGTTTTCCTTCTAAAATTCGACTAAAAGCAGAATTATGATATGCTTCTTTGGATATTGATGTTTTAGCAGCGATATCATATTCATTTTGGCTTGTAAAACCTTCTACTACCTCTTACTTCAATTCAATTACATTGTCAATTGAAGCCGCCAAAATCATTCACTTTTCCTTCAGTTGATTGTCCAGATCAGCAGCAAGGCCCGAAATTCTCTTCGCTACTGTGTTTCTGGAAAGGCTTAAAATAAAAATCCTGAAGCCAATGGAAAATGGGCTTTGGTCCGCCAGAACAGAATCAAACATTCAAGCTGTGCCGATTTTGGTTCTCAGAATTGATATCACACATGCTATGGTGGATTATTCGTAGGAAGAACACATATGGAAAACGGTCGATAGCTGAACATTCCTGCTTGTGTGAAAAATCGTGGAGAAGTTGGAAGGAAATAGAACTCAACAGTCTTCATGAGAGACTTCAAACGGGAATCAAGAGTGTTTTAATTAAGTGGAAAAAGAGGACATACACAACAAATACAAGTTATTCCTCAATTTTACAAGCTACACCTCAATTAAAGCCAGATAATAATCGATATTTTCTTTATTCCTTAATTCCTTATTTCGTGTTTGTTTGATACGTCTGCCATATAGAAACGAAATTGCACTGGGTGAGTACTTCTGAAGAATACCTGTAGTTAAGTAAAGTTATTCAACTCCAGCACACTGTCTTATTTCTTATTATTCATGAAGAACAGCCTGGCCGTTTGGCTAACTGTCTTATTTATAAGGCTTGAAAATTCAATCCCACTTGCCTTCTTATTCATCATTCGAATGGGAATGCTATCCAGCAAAAACCCAAAAGGTTGCGTTTTTACCAGTGTTGCTTATTTTAATACAATATATTTTGCGCTCAATACACAACGACACGCAAATAAGCTAGCTAATGTATGCATCAAAAAATAACATTGCGGTTCCATTAGCAGAATGACCTTAACAGGAGTCATTCGCGATGGTCATTTGAGGATCGTTTATGGAGCAGTGTGACATTTATTTACTTTGTGTTTTTGTTTTCATTTCGCTTTTTTTGCTCCTCCCCCTGTAATTATTTACATTGAGCATTTTTGTGAGCTTAAAGCAGAATCTAATTAGAACATCTACTGCCGGACACAACGAGCCTTAAAGTTGGTGTAACAAAAAAAAATGCAGGAAATGAACCGGCACGACGATGATCCTAATCTATTTCGCCACAAAGTTTCAAGACTTGCTTTTATAAACTGAAAGTATCATTTTGTTTGGAAAGTTTTAGAAGCATGGATTAAATAAAAAAAAATAAAAAATTAAATAAAAAATCGAGCCACCGTTTGCAGTATAATTTGCAAGTCTGAGCGTGGAACATTAGGCAAATGGTGTCGGTACGTTTGTGCAGATGTCTTTTGCTACTTTCTAATCATAACATTTCTGCTGACGATGGCGTATTTTGACGAGCGGTGGTGGTAATGATAATCTAAAGCGAATTCCGTTTTGGGTAATGAACCAGTGGAAGCAGATAAGTTAATCCTAGCGCTGAGCGTTCGCAGTTAATTATGCATGCAGAGGATTGAGGATTTTTTTTGTTTTACATCTCTATTCAAAACTCGCGATTTGTAGACGGTGTGGCGAAGGAATTGTCGCCATTTTTCATCGCCATATTCACGTTTCAGCAAAAATCATTTCTTTCATAGCTCTGCTTGCACTGCATGGTTTTTGGAACGCGACTCCTTGTCATGTTTCAATAAGGTAAATAGAATGACATTATTCATCGGTTTCAATTTACGCCCTTCTTTGTATGATTTATGAAAACATTATCTAGGAACACGCGTCCTACATGCAGGATGGAAACAATGTTAAATCCTTTATTCAGTGCAAAACGAGTAAGAATAAATTGCCTGAACGTTAGTATCTGACAAATATCTTCATTAAGTACTATATTTCAAACAGGCTCGTTGCGTTTTGCTTCAAACCACAAATTGTGCGGTACTTCAAGAAGGAGCACCAATATTCTATCCCAGGCATTAACACGCATGCATACGAAAAAATCGAAGACGAAAACAAATGTATTCCACCGCCGAAAGGCAAATCGCTCCATCCGTGTGGAAGGGCTTTAAAAATAATAAAGCAAAAGAAATATGACTTTGCGTTGGTTTTGAACGTAAGAATAACCGTGGAAAACCAGTTCGTGAATTTTGGCTCCGAGTCGTTCAGTTTTGGAGCAAAGAATGGATAGGTTTTGGCAGGGTAAAAATGAAATTGTGCACAACGTGAGAGATCGTTTTCGGTCGCGAAATTGTTGTTGAGCAAAAGCAAAACCCTCAATAAAGAAAGCAATTATCGTGATTAATAGTTATAAGTGAGAGTAACAATAACGGCGAAACTGGTGGTGCGGTTTGTACCATGTGGCACAAATTATTGTTGAACAATGTTAATCCGTGCCGTTTGAGGTTTGTTTTGTATCGCGGCATTAGAGTTAAGTATGAATGTTAGCAAATCCCATTCGGGATCCGTACTTTCATTACTCCTACTCAGCTGAGAATAAATAAAGTTAATAAAAGCTAGAAATGACAGTTCGAAAATCTCTTTACTTTGTGTCACAAAAGTAAGAAAAATATGATTTCTTCAAATCGTAAAAAAATGCAATCTTATCTGGTTGATTATTGTGATTTATTTATACAATTTAATGCAATAAGCATCTATATGTATGTGATAAAAAGTTATTTTATCTTAATATGTGTTGATTGCAAAAAAAAACAGCCAATCACAATCAATCAAACAAGCTTCTCAGAACACTAAGGTAGGCTTTTCCACAACGTATTTCTTGAGTATCTAATTCATTGACACAGAAGTAAAATGAGCGTGAACAAGTACACGATACGGAAAAGTCAGCAGCATTTCTTCGACCGCTAACAAACAATCATCAACTAGCGTGCGTTCCTTCTTACCACATAGCATTACACGACCTTTCCCGTCGAAACTTACGGACCCGGACCGTTCACATTGCTTTGGAGCGCGAACACATAAAACCGTTTCATTGCGTAGGTTGCTTTTGGCCAAATTTTTCGTATCCTTCGTATCGCACAAACATATAGCAACCTCCCTCCCCCCGGAACCTTGTGGCTGTGTGTGTGATCAGTGCTGAAACAAAGCAAAAGTAAAAGACACCCATAACCATCGTTTGTTCGTGCCATTTGGGACCATTTATGATGCTTAAGAAGACGGTCCACGGTACGTTCTGTTGAAAACGGTTGAGTGATTTTTCGTACCTCCCCATAGCTTACGATTATGACTGTGAGCGGGCACCATCATTACTTACTGCCTGGGTATTCTGAAAGCTACCGTGTCACCGTCGTCAGCAGATTGTAGGGAGCTTCATCATGATTTGTTTCCAATGGGTTTCGATCTGGGGTTTCTCTTTTATCTTGCCAAATAACGGTACCGCAGGAATATTGTTCTGAGCTAGCAACATTTTCCGTAACTCCCGTCTGCTTTAGCCATACGACCTTTTTGCTAGTGAGAAATGATGCTTTCATGATCAGCTCTGAGCTCTTTAATGTATGAAGTTTGGTGGTAGAAAAAAATAATGGAATTAAGACACACTGGAGATATCTTTTATTTATTGTACAATGTCATCTAGAAATTAAACATATCTGAAGTGTATTCATCACAAGTGTGAACCTGAAGCTTTTCACTCTGACGTAACATTTTTTTTAAATTTATTGATAAAGTATGGTTTTTACATAGGTATACATACCACGAAAAAACCTTTCAGTTTGATGTTTTATTCATTTTTTTCCGTAGCTCAACTCCTCGAATTCCCAAAATTCGAGCGATTTTTTTGTTACGGCAGATGGTGAATGCAGTGTTTTGAAGTTCAGATTTTGGTGTGTTACGTCAGTGATACGAAATAAATTTTCGTTAATAGACATTTTGATACAAGATGACAATATCCTTAATTTCATCAGATAACTGTTTGCTTGAAGCTGAGCATCAAAAGGTAAAACTTACACTCAAAAACAAACACTTTGAAAGCTGTTGTTGGTCTCCCCGATGTATCTGCTCCAATATATGTTGCGTCAAATTTCTCTCTTGAAACAGGGGAAATTGATGAAATCGAACTTTTTGATAGCTTTGGGACGTACCTTGGGGGTCTTTTCTCAAATATCCCTAAGGGAGCACATTTACATTTAAGAATAGGAAATGAAATTTCCCTCCAAGGAATACATGTTTACGTTGTTATTCTTTGCGCTCCAACGATTGATTCGAGATTTTGCAAAGGTAAGCTAAATTTTCTCATTTGTATTCAAGCATTTTAAAGTCTTGTATATATTGAATTCTGGTGTATCATTTTTTGACTGCTTACTTATCAGGTGCTACAACTTCGTGATCTTATCCTGATCTGTCGTCGTCTAATTTGATAGTCCGGCCCTCGGACGCTCTATCTCAGCTTTTACGAAAGCTTTTACCACGAATTCTCTCCACATGTGGACGACTTTAAAAGATTTTACGAGCTAGGTCGTCCGGTGTCATTTTGGGGACTTGACCAATCTACCAGAACCTTGCGAGTTTACTTCGTTATACGAACAATAGTTCATCACAAAGAGCTCTAGGCTTCTAGGCATTTTGCTCTCAAAATTGGCTTCGTCAAGAACCTCGACAGTTTTGAACTAAGTTCATATCTCGGTGGTGTATGTGACTACTGGGACTATAAAGAGTATGTATAGGAGTCTTTTTTGGGGAAGGGAAGATTCCTCAAGGCATCGCAACATCAATGCTGTTAGTCGGTGCTCACCTTCAACCTAAAATAGGAGCATATTTTTTTGAGTTTTGCAATTATTTAGCTTGACAGCACCCATTCGCAAATCTTGATTTATTAACTATTTTAGTGCGACCACAATTTTGGGTTTACCGAGGCTTTACTTGTGGAATTTAATCTTAATTTAAAGTTTCACTGATGCACAAATAGTGACAGAACAGGTAACAAAATTGGCTATCAAAACTGCATCATGGCATGAAGTTTGGCAATCTTTTAAAGCGCATTGATCTGGTGACTCAATGCGGTTCTGTACGAGTTTTCGACACTTCCATGAAATATGCCACTAATGGACTGTTGCGATACAAATGGATGTAGAAAGCAGCAACAAACTACACTTAAGAAAACTTCTTTGCGCGCGTTCTACGTACGGTTATGTATTGAAAATCGTCTTTGCAAGCTTCGATCCATTTGGCAGAGACAAGTTTGGCAAACGTGCCAACAAAGGCGAGCGACCACTGATAAGAATTTGATGAAATAAAACTCACATTCCATTCCGCAAAAACACACCTGCTTGTGGTCGGGGTGGGTGGTTGGTAGTCTTTTAATCGATTTGCTCGACACGTTTTTGGCCGGATGGCGACACAATTTGCCATTTCCGCCAAGTTCCTTCTCCGGGGTTGCATTTTGTCCTTTTTTAAACCTTGTTTCTATGGGTGTTTAATAAAAGGAAAAATACACTGTCTAAGACGAACCGCTTCTAAGTTATCGTGGTTTCAATGATGTTTAATGAACCGCAGTGAACTGAACAAGTTTTTTATGCTCATACGACGGTTGAATAAATTTGATTTATTTCATTTCATGATAGAATAACGTTATATTCCAGATAGAAATAGTTTAAATGAAATGAAAATACAACTTTGAATTGAAACT
>CM028126.1:21170471-21202084 GCA_016254315.1 Anopheles parensis
AAAAGTATAACATTCAGATTGCTAGTATTTCACGCTGCGTCATAATTTGAAAAATGCTATGGACGGATAGGGCTCTAAACTATACAATCGAGTCACCGAAATATTGAAAGAAAATATTCTTTTTTTAGGATGAGCAGTAGTAACATTGAGATGATTGTTTCTGGCATTTCCTTACCTTTGACATTATTTAATAGAAAGTAAATTGAAAGATTGACTGATAAAATAAAGTTTTAATAAAAATTCAAAAATGGAATTTCATTTACCAAAACTACCAATACGAATTATATGCTTTTTAATTTGTTGGTAAAATAATCAGCGAATTTTAATCCGATTAAAATTGAACAAAAAGTGACACTGGACTCTTCCGGAAAGAAAGTTAAGAATCTTTTATGTCAATAGAATCCATAGCGCACAGCATGCTAATTTATCTTGTCAACATCTGTTGGAAACGGTTCAGAATGTGCCTTTATGTAGTTACGGTATCGTTTTATGAAACCTTCGACACGGTTCTTGACTGCAAGGAAATTACGCTACAGTTTGTGTCTTCCTATCCTTTATTGCCCGGCCACTTAAGCTGTGGCCACTGCAATGCGGTCAATGCGTCAATGACGTTAAGCTTGATTTTCGAACGATAAATACATCCGGAACGAAATTATCCTTATGGTAAGCAGTGGAACGACATTGTTGGTACAAAGTTTGAGATAACTATTATAAGTCTATCTTGCACCTTTTACTTGCACCGTAGTCGGTTAATGCAGAAAACAAGGTTTTTTTTGGGCGGAATGAAAACATAACAAAGTTTAATTTAAATGTTTTCTGCTTCTTCCGTTACATTTCTTCCCCCTTGTGGATCAATGGGAATGGTGGAAAAGTTTTTCACCATCGCTCACCTGTTGTGCTTTGGTTTGATGTATTTTTCGTGATTAAGCGAGCAAATAAAGTGAAAAGAACACACTTCTTTTCAATTTCGATTTGCAAATGCTATTTTCCTGCACAGCGGGTTTTTTTTTCAGCTCCCGGAGGATTTCCCACTGTGGTGGGAGAGTTTTCCAATCTTTACCGACAGTGATTAATCACCGGACGTTTGGGAAGTGCCTAAAAGGGTGGAAGAACTTTCGCACAGGGAAAAGTAAACAGCGTCCGGGGTTCTTGGGCAATATGGACGATGATCTAAACCAAAGAGTAAGAATATTTTAGTTGTTTTTTTTTGTGTTATATTTTTACTCTTTCGATTTTTTTGCGATTCGGAAAATCGATATCACATTTAAATATTAAATAACATCAAGATGGTTAGTATGTCTATTGAACAAAATTGATGAAAGTTGGAAAAATCGAACGTCCATCCATAAATGTAATGTTTATCTGCCTCTGCGCTAAAATTTGTTTTGCTTTCTAGTTTATTGAAAACCCAACGCATCAATTAAACCCATTCAATGCTGAATATGATTTTTCCGATTAAAAAAAAGACTATAAAACAGCAATATGCCTTAAAACATCCACGATCCAAACGGCTGCTGGGGTCGAATCTCTTTTAAAAGCATTCATAGGATGGAGTTCCTAAACCGTTCTCCGTACAAAAAACCCTTTTTGCAACATTTGAAACATGTTGTTTGAAAGGTGTTTTTTATGACAGCAGACAGCAATTTGTATCTTTCCCATTGCATTTATAAACGGCCACAAAACAGTACGAGTGGAAAGCTTTAGGTCGAGCGCAGATGGAGATGTTTTTGTTTTGAGTTTTATACAAAGCTTTATGTAGATGAAGTCGGCGACTTTCAGCAAAATGATAGACTCACATATTCTTAACGATCGGAACGTGATCTTCGGTTGTAAAGATACCATTAGGATGCTTTCGCAAGCTTTCATCGCACCGATGTACGTTTGTATGGATGTTACGTGTGCGAAATGTTTGATCGAAATCTTGTTTGAGGACATGTTTTGCCAACTTGCGTTTGAGATTGTCAGACAAACCTTGATTTGTTTGCCCGTTTTGAAAGGACAAACGTAACCGGACGCGTTCTCATCTCATATGTTCGCTTCACCATCAAATGAAATCGCTTGATCAGGGCCGAAACACCTTGGGCACTTTGCTTTCGATTCGTTTCGCACATGAAGCAAATGAAGGGTTTCGAAGGATTTTCGATTTCGGCTCCATGTTCGGGAAATTGAATCCGATAACATCAACCCTGGAATGGGGGGTGTGTGTGGGAGGTGGAGCGGTATCATTGTGAAGTGGTCATTCCTGTTGGATCAACTTTCCTCCGGGAACCCGCAGTGAATCGATCCGAAAGTATATCACATCGCAAAAACTGGACGACGATAGGATGCAAAAGTGAAAGGATGCGTTTTCTAATCCGATCCGGTCAGTTGTGTTCGAATCGATCTACCATCTCCTCTTCCTCACTTTCGATCGATAGTCTTGTTTGAGTTTTTTCGGTCAAACGGTGATTAGATGTATGTTTAGTACAGAGAAGAACATTGCACATCACGCTTGGGAAGACTTTTAAGACCGCAATGCAGTAGCCTTTGGGCAATCGCCGTTGGAGAAAGTCTTGTACTGTATGAAAGTTAAACATGCTTCTCGTAAGTGTTTTGAAGAATCAAATATTCCTTTGTGTTGTGAATACAAATGTATGCAAATCAAAACATATGTATTGGTTGAGTCTTCAAATAATCATCGGCTCGCTCTCAGATGACATTCTCTGCTGGTTATGACAATGCCATTAGCAATGCAAATCGTTGAGTGAGAAGTAAATGAGAGCAGTGGAAGATGACACTAATCACGTATTTAGCGGTATCTGGAATCCATGTTGTTTCCATTCCCTTCATCAAAGTTTTTTCCGCGAATTTCGTGGGAGATACGTTGAACATCACAGCTTTCGTGAGAGTAAGTTTTGCGAAACACAATTATTTAGGCGGTTCTTTAATGTTTTACAAACAGTTAGCTTGAAGGTGAACTATACATTTATATATTCGAAAAAATATCATTACATTGGCCTTTCTTGCGAACAATGAAATCATTCTACCTTCTGTATTTGAAGGTACAACTGCTGTCAAAGTTAATGTCCTTTCCTGCTTTATGGCATAAATCGTCTGGTGTCATTTTAATGACATGACCAACATATCAGAGTCTGATGAGAGAACATTTAATGTTAGAAACGATTTTTTTGATGAAAATTTCGTCTATATTTTAGTCATAAAAGAAAAAAAACTTTTCTCAAGTTTAAAGAAAATTTTTCCACTATGCAAATTCGGAAACTCAGAGCATTTATGGACACATTTTGCAAACATGTTTGAACATAGAAGATAAAAAAATTTACAAGAGCTTTAATTTAGAAATTTGTCGGTTTATTGAAACTTTAAAAAAAATTGAGCATCAAAAATTATACGTTATTATTTACGTTGATTTTTTTAGTTTCGAATATACTAAAAATTATCTCCTTTTAACAGCAATTATAGCATAAACCAGTATTAATTTCCATAAGCAGTGATTGAAACTAACATAAAATTATAGGTAAATTAAAACACATGAAATGTAAACATTAAAAATTGAATGAAAAAAACATAACAGAAATTATTTGCTGTATATAATGGCTTTTATACAAATGAACGGTGAGTCACAAGCGTCCAAAGGCATCGATAAACCAAACACAATAGTATCAATGTGATACCGTCCCATCTAATGCTAATTTCGCACAATCATGATTCGATTTTTATGAGCCACCATCAAACCAAGCGAATCAAACAATTCGCGTCCGAATGATGCACGCAAAACTTTCGCACAGCGAAACGCTTATTTTCGCTTATGAAAATAGCAGTGAAAAAAAGGGCAAAAATGTTTCTGTACAATCAGAAAAACCAGCACACGACCAGTACGAAAAATCGACCCATCAACAGAAGGTACACGTTAGCATAAGTGAAAGGTGGAATAAATATTGAACTGTCGTTGAAACGGTTGGTGAGTCAGAATATTTTTTTTTCATCGATGAAACCGAAAATTTGTCGGTGTCTAGAATTTAAGCAAAACTAAGGCTTATAATAACGAAAAAAGGCCATTGATCGATTGTTTTATAATGACGAAAAAAATAATTTCTTTTCTATAAAAACATGCAAAAATTATTGACCAAGAGACACTACATTTAATCGTTTTTTTAAATATTAGTTACTAACTTTTCATTTTGTCTGATTTATTCACACTCACACACGTGCGAAGAAGCTCTCAACGTTTTATGTAACAAAGCTGAAGGATTAGTACTTCTGTCTTGCTCGAAGGAATTATCGAAAAAATAAGGTAAGGCCAGTAAATACATCATCTTCATCGTACATAAGACCATATTTCTTGTGGGAAATTGAGAAAACGGTCCACCAGCACACACAAAAGCACAAATTTTGCAAAACTTCATTCCTCGGCAGCGGCAATCAGTAAGCCCAAAAGATCCCCAACTGTGGATTAGGCGAAGCACAGGCAGATGATTAATTTGTCGTTAGTTTTAATGAGTTGCAAAGCACTGACACATATTTGTAGAATGTTGACAGCTTGCCCGATAAGAAAATCGTTACGGATGGGATATGCAAGTGATTAATGGTAGCGGGAACAGTTATTAGAAGGGCGAAAGTAATAAAGTTGAAACATTGCCATTTGATAAACTGTTAGCGGGGGTGTATGTGTCGGGAAGATTAGTGACGATTTTAATAATGAAATTTTTCCACATCCTTCGATTAATAGGATCAACAACAGCCGGATTCGAGCAGCCTGAAGAAGTTTAGGAGTAATTTATCATTAATCATTAATTTACTAATTATTTTTCATCGTTCTTAAACAGATTGCGGTAAGAAAATGTATGCTTAGCAGTGTGTTTGCTTTCATTTAACTTTTTGCTTTGTTTTATATAATTTGACCAGTAAACATGTTTGGAAAAAAAATAATCAAACAAAATAACTTGAAGCAACATTTGGTGCATTTAGCAACACTACAAACAACAAACACAATAACAACATCAACATTATCTTAACACACAGATGCATCACAAACACCAAAATGAATTCGGTAACACAATAAAATACATTACAAAACTAAAGAGGCCACTAAATGAGCTTTACTGCGAGTTAGAAAGATCAAAACGCTTACCGTTGGAATTATGATTCGCATTGTTGTTGTTGTTGTTGTTGTTCCCATTGTTGTGGTGTTGATTGGCAGCATGTTTCTGTCCGTCACCGTGACCCATCAGCCCGTGGCCGGCGTTCGGTAGTTTGCCGGGTATTCCAACGCCACCAATGCCACCGACCACGGGCAGCGAGTTAGCGTGCGTCAGATTGACCGGATGGGGCCCGTGATGGCCCGTGATGGTGCTGTGATCGGCCGTCGTCTGGATCGCGGACAATGGTATCGCCAGACAGTTGTTCCCGGGCGCCTGAAGGCAATCCTGCTCCGATTTCGGCAGTGGCGAGTAGGCGATAATGGACCCCCGGCCCGAGGATGGACTGATACGGTTGTACCGTCCACCGGTTAGCTTGTCACTCATCTTGTTGCGAAGCTGCCGGTCTTGTTCGGGTACCAACAGACGGTGCCGGTAGCTGGACGGTACTGACGGAGGCTTTGGTGGAGATGCAACGGAAGGATCCGGCTGGTGGTCAGTGACAGATCCGGCACGTGCCGATCCGTACTGATCATTCTAGGCGTTCCTCTCTTCCACGATGGATTCCGATGGTTGTCCGATGTCGGCTACTGCATATCGTTCTGAAGCTGTGCACTAATAACACTTTGGTCGGATTTGTTGTTTGCCTCTAAAAGATTCACTACACCTTCACGAGTGACTTAAACGCTGCCCCTTTCACGCCAAAACTGGTCAAATGTGCTACAGAAAAAAACAACCTTCCGATATGTTATTCTAGTACAGTGGTGTTAACATTTATCGTACTAAAAGAACTTAAACAACTGCCCAACCGTGTGAGCCGGAATGCAGGATTTTCTGTAACTGAAACAAAATTTCACTATTCACTGCAAGTAGGCGACGACAATTTAACGTTAACCTCCGTTCGCGTAGCGGACACTTTTATCTGACAGCTTGTGTAAAAGATTGTAATTGAACCATTGACACACATCGCAGAAACAATTTGCGAAATTTCGGATCATTTCACTGCAGCCAGCTCAATGCATCACCCGCCTTAACTACGCACGTTGACTATTGTTCGGTACAAAATGAAGCATTTCAACAATCGCAGCACACTCACATTTGGTGTTGCCCACAAACACTTGTTTTGTTGTCACTTTCGCATATTTTTTTGCATTCTCTTTCAATCCCTCCGGATTACACATTCCACCTCATTTTAACCCATTCTCCTCCGCCTCATCCCAAAGTGGTAAGGCAAGGTTTTTCGAAAGAAATTTCCGTTTTTTTACGCTATAATTAGATAGCACCGCCAGCGTAAGTAGCATCAACAATCATCATCTGATCGGTTCTCTCGCTTTCTTTTGATGTGCTTCTCTCGCTCGTGTCCCGCATACGTTATCTTGCGATCAGTTCCCATCCCGTACAAACCGTTTACCCTTCGCGAAGAGAGCTATGTTTATCGTAACCTTTTACCGTTTTCATAATATCATCTTGATAAATTAAAAAAAATAAATGCCATCAGCAGATGAGTTTTGATTCTGATTACATACTTTACTCGAATTCGATGTGTCTGTTGATGTTTTTACAATATCGTTTCACTTTAAAATCACACGAGATATAATGAATAATAGACTAGGATTGATCATTTTACTGAAAATAATAGAGCTTTGTGCAATGCAATAACCTTTTTGATTGCACAAATTGTTGTTTCTGCAAAGGCGAAACCACAAAGCGAAAATTGCACATCGAACGTTCTTAGCACACCAACTATAAACAACAATGTCCTTGCTCAGGCGTGCATAACTGAATCTACGCTAGAGGCTTTCCCTTCCTTGCCAAACATTTGCTTACACACCTACACACGCTTGTAAAACCGGGCCGCGTGTCGTATGGCGCATCCGTGTTAAACGGAAATCCCGGCGCGTACTATCGTAGCGAGACAGAGAGTAAAATATACAAAAAAATGGAATACCGTCACGCGGCTTTTGGTACACTACAGACAGCCACGCGTCTTCGCACACTGTCGTCACAACTACCGGAAGGACGATGCTACCGCACTGCTCGAAAGCGTTCCAACGACTACTACGATTCCGTGGCTTCCGAGGAGACGAATTTTCCGCATACCACCACTACTGCTACGGGAGCGCATTGCACAGAAATAACGTGAGAACGTGTGAGAGACCGTGAGCGAGGCTGGCGAAGCAGCCTTCGCTCTCGTGATGTTCAACCA
Organism: Anopheles parensis; assembly: GCA_016254315.1. NCBI lineage: Eukaryota > Metazoa > Arthropoda > Insecta > Diptera > Culicidae > Anopheles > Anopheles parensis. Next base: position 21,177,813 of record CM028126.1, read on the forward strand.
ATTCCTTTCGAGTGTGAACCGTGTTGTGTTGATTATTATAATAAAAAGGTACGCGACATTTAAACAAATGGAAATTAACATCCTTCGGCGAACGATAGAAGTTGTGAAGGATTGTAAATGTTTGAAGCGAAATTAATTCCACCGGTGGAGACGCCTGAGAAGATTCGAGTTTGTTGATGTTTTGTCCTGTTGCGGGAGACACCAATTATCCTGATCTTGGGAGAGTAACTGCTGCGAGAACGAAGAACATCCGGTGAGTGATTGCAAGTGCCTCGTTATCTCCGAAAATTTTGTTGTTGTTGCTGTCTAGTCTTGTACGTTATTTGCCTTCTTTTGGAATCGCACGTCGCTTCAAATGGACAGCTGATCTTGAACAACATTTGTGTATGAAGCTGGCAACAAGCAATATTGCTACCAGAAGAGATGAAGATTGTGGAAAGATTTATCACAACACAACCTTGTACTTGGTGCTATCGTTTAGTTTTAGATCAGTGATCATGTTTATTCTATTGGCTATTATCAATACACAGTATGTCTTTCCTATAAATGATTGCATTCAGTGCGAGCTGCTAGTATGCTGATGCGCCATGTTAATTACGTGACTAATAGTTTGCTTTAAGAAATCACACCTACCGCACATCTGTTGGCGCTGATTTCGATTGTTTTACTTCCATAAAATTAAACAAAAAAGAAGGTTTTTCCACCTACTGTGCTTGCAACTACTGCTAACTTATTTGCGCTGTAGCTTGTAAAATTGAATTTCCTACATAAATGGAATTCGATGTCATATGGCGTTTTGGGTTCTGCCTCCCTGATCAGTTCGTACTAACTCTTGGCCTTCCATCCTCAAACGGACAGGACGCGAGAGAGCGACAACCAAAACACTTTGATCAGCAATATGAACACGAACAACGTGCCAATAACGTTGACCGCTAGTGAAATCATGTCACGCTTACTTTTCTGCGGTATTCGCTGCTGGATCGTACCGTCCGTCAGGAGCGTGTTGACGATGTGCTGCCCATCGAACCCATAGCACGGCATAACGTTGATGAACGCTAATCCGATCGCAAACACGGTCACATACTTGAGCAGCAGCTGGATCGAGTCGGCAAAGCGCGGCGCAAACAGGCCCGTCTTTGGGACGAAGCGCGAAACATGAACCGTCCTGGTCGCATCACCCGGATGGCCGATATAGATGACATCCGGTTTAGACTCGCGCTGTATCTGCATAATTGTTGTGTAGTTGTTGATGCTTGGCTTGAAGCAATGCCCTTCCGAACATTGGCCGTTGTGTTGACAGTAGCCGAAGCTGTTTTCGATTGTCTTGCGTATGTTGAGACACATGTGTTGCGGTAGCGCCACGTCGTCCTCGTTCGCGTCGACCATGTACTCGAAGCAGCTGGACGCGGTGTTTTCACTGCCACAACATTCAATCAGCCCGTCGTTCTTGTGTGACATGGGTACGGATTCATCGTTCAGGTGCACGAAATCAGTCGAAACGCAGTAGGCCGGTGGTGAATGGATCGTGTGAAGCAAACATTCGAACCAACTTTCCTCGTGATGTATTTCGCAGCTGTTTATCGATTTAATGATGTCTCCTTGCTCCAGCCCTCGCGATCCGGCCATTGGTGAGTTGTTTTTGAGCGAGGTCACGATGACACCATCGCTAGTGCGATAGATCGCTGAGAACAACAGTGGAGTGGAGATGAACAGCAGGTACGTGATTAGAGCCAGCACCAGATTGTGCCAAATGCCGGCACACAACACGCGTAGTTTTTTCCACAATCGAAGCGTGTTTAGCTGATCCGAATCTAGCTGCGTGTAGGCCATCGGGATGATTAACAACACGTGCAATCCAAACCCCTTGATCTGCACATCCTCGAGTACCGCCGCCAATCCATGCCCGAGCTCATGCACTACACTATTGATGGCTAAGGCCGCAATGTAGTAACCAATTTCGTTGATCGGCAGATTAACACCTGGCACCACCAAATCAATTTCTACCATTCGTCGCACGGGTGTACGGGAATCTCCTCCTACCCCGCCCGAAGTGACCACCCGTGCCGACTGTCCGTGAAGATTCGTTTGGAAGGACGATATTACGATCATCACCACGGCGAATGGCATTAACACCAGGCTCAAGTAGACGCCGATATTGAAGCTGCAGTCAAGTATTTTCGGATACTTTGTGCTCCATTTGACGATCGATCGGTTCAGTGCCGTTGTGTGCCATTGAAGGCGCAGGAACTTTACCGTCAGTCCGGTCCCTCGCAGGAATGCATCATATGGATAGTGCATGCAACTCTGGAACGTGAGAATTGTTAAAATGCAACATAAAAACAAGCGATAGACCATCATATACCTTAAAAAATCCGTCGAAAAACAGAAGCACTACGTACATCAGTACCACAATACCAAAAATCACAATTAGCTCCATGTTGGGCAAACTTCATGTGCATTAAAAATGTAATATTTCCGAATGATGTTTTATTGCCACAGATGCATTCTTGGTTAAATTAAAATAACAAAACTCTGTTGCCACCACCGGCAAAATGCATTCTCTGGTATGTTTTGGTTTTTATTTGACAGGTGTTTTGGGTGGGGAGTTGGATCGGACCGGATCGGATCGGTTTAATAGTTCCACAGTTTGATATATGACCACCACTACACTACGCAGTACCCAGCCAACAATTCGTAAGTAATCATTCGTGTAGTGTGAACAACGAGACAAATCTGGTAAAATTATCTCATCGGGGTTATTTTAACCGTAATGTCTACGACCAAATTTACACCCTCAAGTCTACGACCGGCATACCCGGGTATGCCATACATTTTGTATGGTGGGTGGAACTTTTTCGTCTTAAAACTGTAATAACTCTGGCTGTATGGAATATTAAAATTTTTAATTTCGTAAACAGCTCCATACATTAATTTTCTTTGTTTTGGCAAATAATTGCATTTTTTCTGACTTGTTTATTGCATAGCCTCCGAACCACCCTGTACGAAAAATTGACACGCAGATGAGTGACCGTGAGAGGGGGGTCCTTATTTGAGACTGTAGCTGGATTTTCTGTCAAAAATTATGGTCTTTCTTTCAAACATGACCATGGCAGGGCGACACTTCCTCACGTCTTCTCATCGTGTAAGTTCGGGCGATCCCAGAGCAAAAAAAAACATAATAAATAACGGTTTTCGCCGATACATTTTCAGCTTCTACAATTTACGAGCTAATGACATTGTTTAACGAAGGTAAAGCTCGAACGGGAAACCAAGCAGATCGCTATGCGTCTAGCCCGATACGTGCTAAAATTATTTCTTTTTTGGATCCTTTTACTGCTCAATTTGTTAGCTGGGTAGGCGAAAAAGCTGATCGAAAGCGTGAGAAACAAGTGCTCGAATGAAAGGCAAAGTGATCCAAAATTTCCCGAAGTGAGAGAAAGTGAGACGACGCTNCCCGATACGTGCTAAAATTATTTCTTTTTTGGATCCTTTTACTGCTCAATTTGTTAGCTGGGTAGGCGAAAAAGCTGATCGAAAGCGTGAGAAACAAGTGCTCGAATGAAAGGCAAAGTGATCCAAAATTTCCCGAAGTGAGAGAAAGTGAGACGACGCTGCTCGAATGCCGGAGCAGTGAGATGAATGCTCACTTGACATTAACACACGACCACAAATTTGTTCTGACAAATGCTTTTCTATGTGCATCAAACGCGACAAAAGTTAATTCGGATAGTAAAGACAATGCATTTAAAATTGCTTAAGTAACATAGCGGTAAACGCATTTCTTATTCATTTTCAACCGTTGTGCGGGCAAACCATTGCAAAAAGAGACCCGTTTTGTGCATATAATCGTGATCGTCCAGGTGCGTCGTTTGTGATATCGCGCGCGCGCTGCTCTTCCTCACTGTTCGTTGTTCGTACACCACCGACGGCTGTCATCGGTAAAACGGTATTATATTTTTTTCCTCCCCAATGTGGTCCGCGAATTGCAAATGAAGATGTTTCCCGTGACGCTCATATCTCGCCTAAAGTCGATGCTGACAGGCGGTGGAAACGGAGCAAGCGCTGATAGTAATGATCGTAAGCGAAAAAGTGTAGTGCTACAAGGCATCGATTCCAAGAAACGCCGAATGACGACACTGTCTTCGATTCCAGCACCGGTGGAAGAGGTCGGCAACCGCAGTAACAAACCGCTGCTGGCGACAGAAAATTCCGTACCGGATAGCATACAACTACAGAATGGTGCTCACGGGGGTGTATCGCACAGGTCAGTTGCAAATGCGCGTCGTCTGAGCGAAATTACCGACATGCCACGGGTAAACCGCGTCTACGGATCGTACAATGTTCCTGCGCTCGGTTCCATGCATCGTTCGCTCGCAGTGAACAGCCGCAACAGTGATACTAGCAGCCGTTTCGGGACAGCAGAACCACGACCGCTGGCACGACGCAGTGGGCAAGCGCCTCCACCGCAGTTGATCCCAATCAAGTACGTCATGTCGCGACCTTCGATTGGTCAGCGCAGTAGCGCAACTGGCGGCACAAAGCCATCCGCTGGAACCGGTGGTTTGTTTAGGCAAAGTGAGGCACCAGCGGCACCGGCGGCACCAGCGAGGTCCGGTAATGTTTCGATGCTGACGAACGAGTTCCGTAATTTGCTGCGTACTAAATACAGCAATATGTCGACGAGTGGGTCTGAGTACACAGCTACACTGGATCGAGAGTTGAACGCACACCGAGATGCGACAAAGAAGTATGAATCTTTGATGCAGAAGTTCATCCCCGTCTTGAATGAACCTCCGGAGCGGGGTGCGTACGATCGGTTCACAAGGAAAACGATCAATGGGGATGTTTCGCGACCGACACTGCAAAAGCTTGCATCGATAGAAACACTCGATCTGACAGACGAGGGTGACAGTGAGAGCGCCAGCGACGACTGTGTGGAGGTAGTGTCTCACAGCAAAAGTGGCCGTTTATTTACACCGCTTGAATCGATGCTCACACTGGCACAGGAGCATGAGTACGGAATGAAGCAAGCGTCGACAGAGAGCCCCCCGGAGCCAGTCAACTCGGTGAAGGAGCGGTTCGAAACGCAACAGTTCTACCGCGATGATATCATTCAGGATGTCCAGCAGCGCTACGGTACGCTGTTTAGCCAGCGCAAATCGTTGATCGAGCAGGAGAAGGATCGTCTTGGCAACCTGCGGAAGACGACGCACGTGCAGGAAAACGAAGCGCGCAACAAGATGCTCAACTATGTGTGCTCCTTCTACAAGTTCGATGTGCTGAACGAGACGGACCTGAAGGAAGCTACGCCCGAGCCGGAAGATGTGCCGCTTCCCGAGCTGACGAAGGAACAGCTAGATCAAATGCATCGAAAGCTGCGTACCGGCAATCAGGTGGTGGTGGAAAAGTTCAACCTACGGATCACCGGTAACGATCTCGTGACGCTGCAAGACTTGAACTGGTTGAACGATGCAGTCATCAATTTCTACATGGAGCTGTTGCGGGAACGCAGCGAACTAAAGCGCGATCAGGGCGTACCAAAGGTTTACACGATGAATACGTTCTTTTTGCCACAGTTGATAAAGATGGGCTACTCCGGGGTGCGTCGCTGGACGCGTAAAGTGGATCTATTGGCGCACGATATAATCGTGGTGCCGGTACACGTCGGAGGCATCCACTGGTGCATGTCCACGATCGATCTGCGGCGAAAAACTATACACTATTACGATTCGATGGGTTCGCCGAACAATACCGTGCTGAACGCACTAGAGCAGTATCTGTGCGAAGAGTCGATGGACAAGCGGAAGACACCGTTCGACAAGAGCGGACTGACCAAGCAGAACATACGTGAATGTCCGCGCCAAAAGAATGGGAGCGATTGTGGTGTATTTAGCTGTATGTTTGCCGAATTCTTAACGCGCGATCATGCTATCACATTTGACCAGTCGAATATGCCGTACTTCCGGAAGAAAATGACGGTGGAAATAATGATGGGCAAGCTGCTCACGTAATGCGTCCTGTGCGATAATGAAGGAAACAAAACGAATGGACATTGAATAAACACAAGAGCGACACACAAACACACACAAAACTCTCTCATACTCTGAGCGTTTTTTCGACATGCGCGCATTGTAATCGTATGGCCAAAATTTCCCCTCCACTCCACGTACCGACGGATGCAAAACCACATTCTATCGCGCTCATCTACACTTCTCTTGCTGGACGAATATTTATTCTTGTGTTTGTTGTTGCACCGGCACACGATTCTCTAGATAGCATACGTCCCGCACACAAAACCGGGCACGGCACATCGGACAGGTTGTTTTCTTGCTCAGCCACGTATCCCGATCGGCTCGCCGCTGCTGTGAGGCGAACCAGGTCGCTAAACATCCGACACACCACAACGGCCGACACCCGCAGGGCTGGCAGCGTTCTGATTCGGGCAGTATCGCACCCCGCGCATCGATATCAAGGCAGTATTTGACAATCTTCACGTCTGGCTGAACTTGCAGACAAGCGAGACAGCAATCACCGTCCTCCGCTACGTGCGTGCTGGCAAAGGTGGGGTTCAGTGCGACCTCCTCTTTGAACGCATCCACAAACCGTTCCGTAAGGTTGCGGAACTGTACCGAAGGCATCACCAGCATCGGGCGTTGCAGTCGATCGCGCAGTTCCTTGATGTGGCTGATGTTGATACGTATGATAAACGGCTTGACCCGTGTTACCAATGGTTTGACTAGGATGTTAACGAACTCAGCTGATTCGAGAGTGTCGGTGATCACCTCCTTTATGTCGATCTGCAGAAAGAAGGCATTGGATTAGCCGGTACCGGATATATTACACAAAAGTTGACACTCACCTTGTACGCGCACAGGTGTGCTTCGTTCTGCGAAACAATATTGTGCACGTACATGTTAGTTTTAATGATCCAACTTTCCGTAACCACTAGCGTTGAGATGGCATTCGAGCGTATGGAAATTTTGGTATCCCTGAGGGAAAGTAATTGCAAGGATACTGTGTGAACGGGGACGCGAGGAGTATGTTGGAGCGCCGGAAGCAAATGTTTATTTAAGAATAAATACACGATACATTCGAACCGTAACGACTCCCGTCTGCTTTTTGCATAATATACGTACCGCCGATACTCGTCGTTAATGTTGTTCGCTACCGATCGCCAATCGGGCAGGTCTGGGGTCGTCATAAGTTGCAGCTGTTTCGCGATCGGGTGATTGCTCCAACCGTCCGTTGCCCAGTAGAACACGGTAAGCATAGCTACGAGCAGCAGCGTACCGGAACCGCTACAGAACATGTTCCAAGCCGTTTCGGCGTAAAATGAGGCGCTCTCCTGCATCACGATTTCGTCCGGATTGAGCCATGCCATTACCCATATGAAGATGACATAGATGATTGGCAACGAGGAATGGATGAGCAGCTTAACGCTGGTCGCTTTTAGATGGTACAGTACGAAATCGGTTTCGGCCGACAAGTAATGTGTGCACAGCTGATTCACGGTCAGCCCAACCGATTCCATTTCGGACGTTGGGAAAATCGTAAAGAAAAACAGCATCACAAAGATGATGCTGTAAATTATGTGCGGTACCATTGCCCTGCTGGGGATGGCCGCTATGCGGTAAAACGGGGAGAAAATTAAAGAAAGAAAATGAACGAATCTTTTGCAAAGCAAAAAAAGACCTTTTCTGGGAGAAAAACAAATACACTTTCGTTGACAGTTGCCAATCGGGATGGCTGGCATTTTGACAGCTGATAATGTCACAACAAAGATGTTGCGGTTTTTGCTTTTTCTTTGTGAAACAATAACAAAGTAGAATTCATACTGAAAGCGTGCGCGTTGTACATTTCCAAACTCGCTTTAATTTGGCTGCGTATGCATTTTATTCTATTGATTGTTGTTTTTAATGACACATATCGTGGCAATTTGTGTCTGAAAAGTATGATTTAAATCATTGGCGTGTAGGGATATTAATTTCGGAAGGTGTACATCGTGACGCATCGTGAATGGTGATGCTGCGAATATTTGGTACTGATAGTCGAATTGCATTGAAACACTAACCACACTGCACCGCCATGACCGTAACAAACCGGCGCTACCATCGAACACATCTTCCAGCAACGGTCCATTTTCAGCAGACGGCCGGTACATCTTCCCAAACGCTAGCAACGGTAGGTGGCAGCAGTAATAGCCACAATGCGGTCAACTGCCTGGAAAGTAATGGCGAGGATGATGGCAGTGCCATGTTTACACCTTTCCCGAAGCACGTACCGTACCCGAACGTGGAGCAAAGCTCCGAACTGATGAACGAACTGTTCATTTTCTGCTTCACGATTCTCGCTAGTGCAACTCAGTTTTTACACCTGTACCGATCGGTTTGGTGGCTGCCAAATTCCTACAACCGGCAAGCAGTGGTAAGTTTTGTGGCTTGTGTAGTAATTCGTATTATTAACGATATGATTGTTTTTGTTTTGTTTTGCAGAACTTTTATCTAATCGACTGGGATCTGGCAATATTTATTGACATAATGGCTAGCCGGCGGCTACTGTACTGTTGCATACTAAAGTTCATCGATGCTAACTGCCCCGAAGCGTACGTGGAAATGAGCAAAAAAGCGGCCAAGTATACCTTTCTGGCGTTTGTCGCAATTTCGTTTATCGCTTGCGGGACACAGATTTACCAGAAAGCCAGCTACATTCATCTGTTCGTGTTAAGCTACCCGTTGGTACTGTATTTAATGATATTCGGGCTCAATTTGGAACAATTTCTGCGTACGATCGTGGACACGGAACCGAACTGTATTAACGGAATGCCACTGCACAGCTGCTCGTCTAATCCAAATTCAATACGAACGGAAATCGATGCACTGAAGACAGACTTTAACAGTCGGTGCAAACAGGTTATCTTTACTTCGCTGCTGAACGCGTACTATGCCGGATTTGTACCCTGCGTGCTGGCATCGAAGCATCTGTACTACAATAACTTTTGGACGACGCAGCATATGGCCTGTGTGTTTGTTGGAGGGTTAACCATGTGCGTAACGTACTGCTTCCCGATGCGATACTGCGATGTGTTCCATCGCGCTGCCCTACATCTGGGTCAGTGGCATCGGGTTAACAATCGATCGAACAGTGCACCGGCGTACACCTGGTCAAAGACGAACATTTATCCGCACGGTACGTACGTGCGCCATTTGGGTGAAGTGTACCGTTCAGTGGGCTACTGCACTTCGGCCATTCCAGCAAACAGCAGCCATTATAGATTTTACGTAAGTGTAAAGCTACCGACTGGAGACCATTAAAGGAGAAACGAAATTAAAATGCATTTCTTTTCTCTTGCAGGCAATTTTTAGCAACCATGTCATCATATACATGTCCCTGTTTGTAGTACAGATGCTACTGATAGTGTTGCAGCTTGCCATATTTGCACTAACACCCGAGTGGCAGAACGTGTTGTCGGTTGGTTTTCTGTTACTGACCAATTTCTTCACACTGTTTCGGATCGCACGCGATTACTTCATTGCTCGTCGGATATATGCCAGCGAACAGCTGTTTCTGGGCATGAAGTTGCAGTAGTAGCAGCACCATCTCAATTCACACAGTAACGGACGGTTGATGTCTGACGTTTGTAATTTATTGAACTAAGCTATGTAACTCTCAATACATGAACTAGTGATAAACAGTTGCAATCTCTAACGTCGGGGTGGCTGTTTGATTAACTGTGCTTCTCGTCCGAATTGCTGCCCGTTCTAGTTCCACTTAGTTCGAGACTGGTTTGTAGTTCTTTTAAATTCCGATTACCATGCTGCAACAACATCTTGATGGCCAGTTCATCGGTTTGGTTCCGGTTATTACGAAAGTCAGCCCTTGCCCAGTCCCGTAGCTCTCGTCGACTGCTGACATCTGGAACTTGCCGGATGGTACGAAATATGGCACGGTACAGCTTAAGCACTTCTTGCCGAAGCATAAACTACAAAAAGAGAAAACGGATCGGATTGAGGGAAGAATACACAAATTCCAAGCTATTCGTTACCTGCTTCAGGCTCAGCGCTGCTTTCGGTATTTTCGACATGTGGTATGGGTGAGTACAATTTTTATCGTACTTATACTGTATTCAAACGGCGATGGATTTATGCATTAAAACGCTCATTACATTGAAAAGTGTTTAGTAGGACATTTTTGTAGTGAAGTGGACCGATGAAAACAAAGGTGACGGTTTTAGTTGTTTTGAGTTTTTTCACGGATTGTTGTACAATACAAGCAAGAGCAACCCGAGCAACAAAATTGACATTGTAACAGAAAAGCAAACTGGCGTCAGTTAGCCGTCGGATAAATGCTTCTGCAGTGTTCCAATTGTTGTAAAGTTAAATTTAAAATTATTTTTCGTCATTTCGACTGATTTCTTTTCGTTTGTTTCGAATTGTAATTTTTTTTTAGGGATTTTGATCAATATTTTAAAACTAGATTTATGCTTTACAAAATCAGATAAATTATTTTCTATCGCTAGAAAGGCAACATCATATTTATAAAGTTATAAAGTAAGGTAAAGACATAATAAGCTTCATTAAAAGAAGATTAACATAAAAATTGCCTATTGAAGAATATAGATAAACAACCGATGCTTAGCTAAACAATACGGTATAGACCATGAAAGTCAATAAATAAGTAAATAATTATAAAATTGAGCAATGTAAAGGTGATTGAAGTGATTAGAAGTAGTATTGCAGCTGTTCGATTTTTTCTGAATTTATTTTGCCGTACGCACAACTTTTTTGACCGGTAATATATCGATCATCGAGCCCAGTGTGCGTTTCGAACGCGTTCAACAACAGTGGGTTGACATGCCTACAAACCGGTACAATCCAATGCATTTGTGTTTTGAATCGCGGGTAGTGCGCACGTGCTTTGTAGAACGTGTTGGCGCCAAGTTTCGTGTGGTTTTATGCGTGTCCTGCGTGAAAAAGTATTTATTATTTGCTTCTTATTTTTAATCTGTACACTATTGCTGTATTGATTAACTAAAGGAAGGGTTTACAGGTGCAGTGTAAAGAGATATTTATTTACACCAAAACAAGCTTCCATTAATGTTCTGAGTGCGATCAAGTGGTTTGTTAAAGTGTTCCTGTTTGATGCTGGAGAAAAGTGCGAATAGTTTAACACGTTATACACCATAGTTTGCGTAAGCTTTTTTTTTTAATTTAACAGGGAAACTATGTTCGATGTAAGATCGCTAGAACATGTTTAGGACCGGCACTGGTGTGCGCCTAGTGAAATTTAATACCACTTTTGTTCACCAATGAATTGCGAAGATGTGCTTAATCATCGTGTTTGCCGAAACGATATCCTTGTACGATTGTGTGTTTTGAAAGATGTGTTAAAAAATAGAACGTTTTTTAAGTTGCTTCATCGTTGGTATAAAAAAAAGAAGTTAAACGCTCAGCGATTCTTCAAGCGAGACGTTTGAATAATAGTTATCATTAATTAGAAGCACATTGGAATGTTTTGTGTTCGGGATTAATTGTATAGTGTGTAGAAAGATATAAAACACCAAATTAAATCAGTAAAATCGTATCAACGGTCTGCCACATAGAAACATTTGAAGGAACTAATATAATTGCAAACCGATCATTCCCGCCTTCGATCGTTGCAGCGTCCAACGGTATGATCTTATTGCTCAACGTTTCATTCGTCGTAAACAGTGCCGTAAAAGATCAATTTCAATCATTAGCATACCAATCTTTCCAAACGAGAGCTTAGCCGCGGTTCGGTACCATACGCGACTGAACGTTACCATCCCTGTCCCCTACCGCTTCTACTCAGTATGCAGTGGGGCTTGTTTACGTTTTTCCAATTTTTCATCGCATATCATATCACACGAGGTGATATATCCATCCCGTTGAGAGGTATGTTCGGATATAGAAAAAAAAGAAAGATTCACTCATGGACGCGAGATGCGGATTTGCTAAAAATATTATCTAAAAAAGGGAGAAAATGTGAATAAAATAAACACTCCAACGGTTGTGTGTGTTGCACGAATCGGCCGCGCGACGTTCGACAATGTTGCTATTCCTGTAGACAAATTTATTAACAGGAAAAAACGTAGCATTAAATTTAGAGTCGTTTTATAAATAGATGCGGGAATGGGAATATCCGCTGAGGAGCTGTGAAATAGGTTCGCTCTTTACTGGTGCGGCGCGCATAGGGTTCAGAGCATCAAAAGGTTTGATATCAGGTTGCTGATTGGCAAAACCATACGGCAAGGTAAAATTTTTCCTGCGCTAAGGTTTCGTTTTTCTGTGCTCGAATAATATTTGGTATAATATTTGGGTTTTTAATGTTATCCATGGTCGCGCAATTCTAGTAATTAAATTAATTGTTGTTGTTTTTCTAAACCTTCAAGAAAACATTACAAAAATTAATTCAAACAGAAAAAAAACATTAAAAATAATTAGAAAAATTGTTAATTTTCCAGCCGGAGTAAAAACGATTCCCGTGATCTGCAAAACCAAAGTGAAAATACTTTTTAAATGCAACGGTGATGCGGTGAAATGTGTTGTGGATGTTAAAGTGAAGAAAGTATGCTCGGATCCGATCGTTGCTGGGAAACCAAAGTCCTGCCGGTTCGACCTCGTGTTGCACTTTTGCGCGCGTATCGTATGACATGGGAGGAATTTGGTGGCATGTGAACGGAATCATATTTCGGTGGTTCGGTACGAGCACAAAGAACTCTACCACTACTATCACCTTCACCGTTGGTCGTGGAGGGTGAAGTGAATAAAAAAAACCCCTCCCCAAGTACGGTGGTTGGCCAGTTGTTGGTCAGCAGAAGTTCGGGTGGAAAGTGAAAGAACGAAAACATCCTTATCGTAAGCTGAACGAGAAACTAGAAATTTCATCCGTTTTTTTTTGGTACCTACTAACGGTAGTGTAATGCAATCCTGAGCAAGCACGGTTACTATGGCAACGGCATCATCATCGGCGAGTACGTCACCGCCACGGATAAAGGTGAAGAAGGAGATATGTACCGATAATGATACGATCAAGGTGAGTGTATTTTTGGGGTAAAGATTGTTTTATTGTTTTTACAAATTTTACATTATTGTACTCGATTTTTGCTATTTTGTCAGTGGACGGAAATTTACTGTATAAATGGAAAGGTATGATTGCATTTGGTCATTTGTTGGTGCAATGTGCAATGGCGAACAGTACGTCACCATGGCGGAGAACCGTATCATGTTTCAACGGTACGCGTGCTTGAGTTGGCACATGCTAGAAAATCGATACTAATCGATCGCTTGTAGAAACTGTTTTTTTCTTTTTTGTTTGGGTTTCATGTTCCATTTTAGTGAAAAACTAATGAACTGGAAACGTCAATTGATAGGAAAATAGTATTGAGTATTGAAAATAATATCAAATTTGAAAATTTACATGTTTTAAAATTTCCCTTGCCATACAAATGAAAATGTTTATCACATTAAAAAGTATTTTCCTTTCCTGATCTATTCTGGTTTTGTGTGATGCATGTGATCTTTGATAGCCTTGGGCCCTGATAAACCAAACTGGTACATTCGTTTGTAATCCTTGCGCCAACCCATATTGTGCTGCCACGCCGATGAGGAAGGCAAGAGCACGAGGTCACATATTCGGTTACATCGGACAAAACCTCAAGCGCCCTAGGTTGGAATTGGAGCATGACTATGTCATCTTTACCGGTTGGCAGGACGCTCTGTCAATACGCATGTATTGCTACCATGATTTGGAACACGGCTGTGTGTGAGATCCAGTTGGAAAACCAGGAATTCTCGGGTGTCCAGTTGTACAGCTGGTAATTGGACCTATGGCTAAGTTGAGCCTTTTGAGGGACAGTGAGGAGAAGTTATGAAGAAGCAAGGAAGAAATTCTTGTGTGGGTGATTTTCAGAAATCACAGGATAGCGAGAACTAGGTATGAAAGATACATAGAATTCGACATCAATCGCATTAAAGAAATCAGAATATAACACCAGAAATAATATTGGTTTGAAGTGTTTGTTTTCGTGGTTAGTTTTTATTCGAAAAATTGATTATATTTAAGTATTTTTTTTTTGGATTCCGTTAAAATGAGAGGTTTAATTTCCCTGCTCTGCTGTCATGTTGCTCATACTAACTATTAATGTACTAAAAATGTACTAAAGATCTACTGTCATTAGTATATATCTGACAACGAAAGTAATCATTTAAAAAGATTTTTCATTATTTAAACGCATCACGAGCAGTAAGTTCTACTAATTCTACACACGGTGTTTGATTCCACTTCTATTTGTTAGACCCAACACTGGTTCGCCCAAATGAAACCAAATAACCTCACAGTCGCCCTTTAAGCGCGAAAAGCAACAAGTAGTAATGAGAGCCGTTGGCGAGGTTTTGCACAGCAGCATAAAAACGGGGGGGGACGTTGGGTGAAATTATCATCTCTTCTTCCCTCGGTTTGATGCAATTTACCGCGGCTTATATTTAGTCTTTCTCGGATCGTATCAAATGCGTTGCGTTGGTAGAGGAACTGAACAGAAACTGGGTAGGAGGAAAAGTGCTCACAGGTCGAGTTTTATCTTTCTCACACCGACACCGGGATGCAATCATGATATACATGCTGTAAGGGCGGGTGAAATAGATGAACCCCGGCGAGACGACGGCATATCTTATGAAGTCCTCTACGATTTCAAACGGCCGCACACCTGCCGTTGTCAGTTTTTCTTCTGTTTTTTTGCGGGCGTGCACAGGGATGTTAGAAGAGGTGGGCAGCATATGAGATCCCTATTACAACCGTACCTTGATGTTTCTCCATTGTACCCCATACATTGCCCTTTTTACACTTGTGTCTCTACCCGCGATCGTTTTCGCTAGGACGGTCGGAAAATGAGCGGCATTTTTGCTGGCGCGAATATTGCCAAGCGAATGTTTTGACGTGGACCCATTAACAATTGACGCATGTAGGCTAGACAAATTTATAGATATCAAAGGAATCAGAAAAGGGCAAAATGGGGTACTTATTATAATGTTGGTGTACGGATGGAAATTGATTTAATATTCTTACAGTTTTTTACACAGTACCTAATGAACAATAATATAGTTTTTTAGTCGCTGTAAATGTAGAAAAAAATGCTGAAAAAGTAGTTAAAGTATCAGTTTTGGAAATCAAAAACAGATCACCTTAGTTTTCTTTTGGTAAAACAACTCACAAATAGACGATCAGTTGACGATCGTTGAAATGACTATCCATTTCCATAATTTCCGCACATGAAATAAAACACTCGCACATAAATTCGTCACATCTCACACACATATTCGCTTTGAATCGGTTTGGAAAATGGGTCCATTTGGGTTTTAACGTACCAACCCACGGCAGGGACGAAACCGGTGTGTTGCTCCTCAGCTTTACAAAACCGTCGATCCAATCGAGCGAGTAATAAATTTGGACACGAACGCTGGTTTACTCCGACGGTGACACAGGTTTTTGGACTTTGGTTTCGATTTCTATTTCAAAGGCATTTTCCCGTTCTTTGTGTCACATTTGCGAACACGCCAACACGTTTCTGGGTGTGGAAATTGAAAACTTTCTCTTTCGTCTTGTTCCGCCTTGTGTGCAGATTTGTTGCGCCATTCTGTATGAAAGTGAAGACGGGGTAGTGCAAGAACGCTAAAGAATCCTTCACTGGCGTTGAAGATGGAAATGGAACGTAAACGTATCGGGTTGGTTTCATCATTTAGTTAAAGGGGAAAACATATCATTGCCTTGACTTTTCCAATGGGGCTGAGGTTGAGGTTATGGATCATGTACAAATGTGACGTAAATAAGATGAAAGATTTTTTTTGTGGTGTTTGTATGAAATATATGGTAGGTGAATTACTATTATTATTTAATTATTAATAGTGATTCTAAAGTTTAAAAATTTACAAGAAAAAATATACGTTCAAGAATAAATAGTTTGTATATTATTTTGATAATCAATGAGGAAAATATGTTCTTTGATGAGATATGAGTAGATATTTGATATGATGAGAGTAGATTATTTTGTTTTATTTGGTTTCACAATGCGATAAAATGTGCTACATAATGTATTTCTAGGGCGGTCCGGTGGTGCATGTGATAAACGGCGCCAGTCCACACGGCCGGACCGGGTTCAAATCGCATCCGGACCGTTCCCCCGTAGCAAAGACTGACTATCCGGCTACGTGGTAAAATAAGTCTAGTAAGCCAGAAATGGCCGGCGTGACCTGTAAGGTCGTCAAGCCAAGAAGAAGAATGTATTTCTAGCTTTATTTTTATCTCCTACAACCTTTGCTACGGGAGAGTCGATTGAAATGAGTTTTGAACCAAGATCATTGGTGTGATGAACACAAGACCATAGAGGCGGTCGCACAAACGAATGAAATTAGTGACGTATTTCATTATTGGATGAATTATCTCCGAATGAGTGACTCGCATAAATGAGTTAACTCTTCTACAACTCTTTAAAGAGTTAATCTTTAAAAATATAATTGTAGACTGTGGGGGGTTGTCCTTAGCCTCACTCGTGTAAGAGTCATTCGATTCATAGAGCTTCGATAGAGCTTTTTCATAGAGCCAAATGAACAGAAAAAAAGAATCAAATGACACTTTTACGAGTTACGACTTACGAGACTCTTTCAAGAGTCACTCTTAATGAGTTAATTGATAGTCTTACGATTTTTTTATTACTTCTTATTTCAATTTCTTTAAGTTACATTGCAAAGGAATTTCAACAATATTTTGTGGAGGTTGAATTTAATTCACAAAATCATTCTCACTCAGTTTGAATATCTTTAGTTGTAATATTACTATTTGTAGTTTGAATTTTTTTTTAAACCACAATCAAGCACCGTTAAAAAAGCTCAGGCCATTTCAAACATGTTCCATTACTGCTTCATTGAGCCTTACACCAAAAAAAGGCAGTTTCGTGGTCGGTAGTTTAGTTTTCTTTCTACACTAGCTTCTTATTACCTTCCTGACTTACTTTTCCCGCTGACAACTGTGCCGATGGGTTTGTGTTTTTTTTTATTTGTTCATCCTCAAAGTAAACGCAAAGTATCCATTTTCATCAACCAACAGTCAGTCCCACAAATGTTTTAAGCCCTTGCTAGTGGTTGGTAAGAGCAATAAAAAAAATCCACCCAAAAAACCATCAGCAAACAAGTAATAAAATAACCTACAAAACAATTGCCTGTAATGACGGGTCAATGAATTGGCCAGCTGGACACAAACTGGAACTGGCCGTGACTATCGAATGGCTTAATTTTCTGTCCAGTTTCACTATAGCTGTTAATTATTTCAGTGTATATACAAAAAAAAACCAAAAATGATCACATATCAGGTCAGTTGCATGTTGGGTTGAGTTGGCAAAAATTCTTGCGCCTGGTAAAACCGGCTGAAATTGAATCCAAATCACCTATATTGAATTCGTATTCAAACGAAAAAGCGGTCCTGAAGTAGCAAAGTATTGTAAAGAAAAGCAAAAATAAAAGAATCAACCGTTTTTAAAGGGTGAGAAATAAACAGTGAACAAATTGAAATCAATGAAGTGCATATGTACAGCGTTGTTGTCGCTGTTTTGATACGGTGTTAAGAAATGCAAATGTTGTAGAGTTTTTCCTTATTCAAACAAAATGAAAGCTTCCAATTTTTGTTGAATGTGCTCAGTGTAATGTGATATTGCTTTTGCAGTATTTATTATTTATCTACTTCTTCGGTACCAAGCGCCCCTGTGCGATTATCTCTTGTATCGCTGTAGGAGTTGTTGGGTGGCCTCTGTTAGGAACAGTAGAATATTTTTTAACCAAATATTTCTAATTAATTTGCTATTAATAATTGAAATGTTTCTTTTGTGAAGGGCCTAGAAAAATGTCGTCATAAAAAATGTTCCTCAAACAACTGATTCTTATCCTAAACTATAAAATGGGCAAGAAAAACTTTAGCGAATACATTCTTTTGTCCCCACGGTCGTTATTATTAAATCCATAATAAATGATACTTTATAAGCAGTGTAACTTTTCCCATGCTTGCACGATAATGTACTGGAACGTCAGTAACGGGAACTCAACCAGCCAGTTGAACGGATCGGGCGCGTAACGAAATGATTTGCTAATTGAAATGCGATCCAGTGCAAATGAAGTTGCAGTTGATAATTTGATATCCGGCAGCTGGTACGACGTTGCCGACGGTGGTGTGCCTATTGGTGCGCGAGACCGTACCGACACCAAGCGTCCTTTACAATGACGGCGCGAAGATGCCAACGGTGGTCATGGTTCTTTCTTTTTTTTTTTTGGTTTTGCTTTTGGAAGTGCTCCGAAGTAATGTTTTCGAGCGAAGAAAAGTTTCAAATGACACCCATTTTTGTGAAGAGTAATTTATACCGACATGTCGTGTGAGTGATATAATGAAGTTGAAGTTTTTATGGGACCGCACAGAAAATTGTCCATGGGACGTTAAGTGTTTTTCTTTATTTTAAAAGTATTGTTAACTGATCTTGTAAAATCGGTTTCACAGCTCATTCGGTGGTGAAACTGGTCGTATATGGGTAATTGTATTTTTTTCTCTTTATCTAATTGTGGTTTTAAAGTTGATTTAAATTAATTCGTATAACGTTTTAAGGCGAAGATTCGTCTAATTCTAAATCCAAAACGGAGGTTGTTTTTATTGAAGCTTAATAAAAACGGATTACATGTTTGTCACGCACTTCTTTCCATATTTTATCACTTTCTCTTAGAAAGAGAATATTTAAGATGTTTTCCAAAAAATAAGGTTGTGAATAGCATAGGGAAAAGTAAAAATCATTCCTTTTAATAGTCATTGAATTTTTAATAATTAATGATAAGAATATGTATTGAAGTTGGTATAACTTCAACTTTAGAATCTTCCATAGTCTGAGCTATGGAGCTCTCGACTAAATTGGTTCAATATCATCTCGAACTGTATGAAGTAGAATATTCAACGTTAGATATTTATACTCTTTTCTATAGTAGACAATTTGTCAATTTATTTTACTTTATAACTATGACCGCTGCATCTAGAATTTTGCAATATTCCAGGAACGAAGACATATCTTCGATGTACTGATCGGAACACTATGATCCTGTGACTATTATCCTCTCTAGACCAGCCCAAAACCCTTCGATCCAATCGATCGGGTGAGGCAGTAGCTAGACAGTGCATGATATCGGATTCCTGCCAGCCACACCATTGCCAAAGATGACGATGACGATGATGATGGTGATGCTCCGATGTGTACGTACGGATCGGTCGCCCGATGCACATCGTCGGTGTCGCATTACCAACCAACCAGTAGTAGCTAGTAAGGCAAACAGTTCTGCCTGTGGGTGGAGTGGAATAAACGGAACACGGGGTCGGTTTAGATTTTCCATCTATTACCGGCTCTTTAGACTTCGGGGCTTTGGGGGTAATAAGAGACCGGAGCGCAGGGCGGTGCAAATTGAAAACATATTTTCCACACCATCAGACGATGGGTTGGGTAGGTTTCAAACGTACCACGCCGAGAGTGTGGTGTAGTCACACGAGTGTGTGAGCGCACCACGATACTAATAGTGTTCTTCGGTTCCGTAGAAGACACGCATGCGGATACATTTCGTGCACACGTCAAAAGTTGTACGAACGGGCGAGCTTTAGAAAATGTGCCAACCGAACAGCCGGAGAAGCGGGTTTATGGGTGCAGCGAGTGCGTGAGGGGAAGGGAGGATGGCCAGGTTTTTGGTTTCGGATGAACGAAGGTATCGCATTCCGGTAGTCCGGTAGAAAAGTGGAACTTCCCAGGATTAAATAATGAGCGGTAAGGCTATGGTGGGAGGACGCCTTAGGACAACGGTGACCGGGTACCACGTTTCGGTGAAATGAGACATTTCAAGGTGTAGAGTTACCTTGGTGCTCTAGCTCTTGGAACTCATGATCTCTCATGTCGCTCGGGTGCGCTATTGTTCCCGTCCCGTTGAATGTGACTAATGATGCTGGACAGTCATTATAAAACCTGCTCGGAAGTCTTCGTGTTGGTAGGACGGTTCACTTTGATGGGGTTTGGAAGGGTTTTGGCTTACAGTTGGAGCAGCAAAATTGTACACACGATCCTTGCAGTGATCTCTTGAGGTGAAAGTCTTTAGTTTCATTTGCGAAACTTTCTTTTGATTCTAGAAGTTAAAAAAATATTGCAAGAAAAATATTCTATTTCTTTAGAAGATTTCTCAATTAATAGACAACCATGGCTGTCATATAATGATTCACAAAACTTTACTAATAATGAGCGAGACATTGCTAACATTCGATACTAAGTCGTTCGTTTTATTAGATCAAACATTAAGGCATTACACTTAGCTAAGTCTTCCATTTATCAATGACAACAGTTCCATTTTCTCACTTGGTTTTCAACATCATAACAATATAGTATCTTAGGAGTTCTCTTATCTACGATATCCTTTAACTTTATCTTTTGGCTAAGCGAAGTCTCCATTTAAATTGACCACATAGACTCCCTCTGGTCTGTGTGGTTTGGTCGATTTTTGGAGTACTAATCGAACTCATCCACTCATTATGCTTTGACAGACCCCCTCTGTCGTGGTTTGCTCACTGATCGCTGCTGAGTTATTGCTCCATTATCTGGTCTTGCCCAATTCTGATATTCATTAATTGTACTTTTTTGTATATCATTCGTAAGATCCACGATATCAGTTCTTCAGGTCTCGCTAAAAGAACAGGCGTCGTTATTATCTTTGGATACTCCTTCAATAATGCCTTCCTACTCAATTATGTTGGTACCCAAGCACTTCCTTAGATAGAATATGCTTTAACTTCGGACTCACTTAAGTTGAAACTGCAGATACTCTTTTCAATTGTCGATATGTAAATGGTTTCCTAATACCTACCCTGTATATTTATTTCTTTTCATTGTTCGCCTAACGACGTATTGCTATTGTGCGCAATCTGACATACGCTTACGTGAAATGGCAGGCCGCGGTGAAGGATTCGAACAAAATGTAACTTGTTGTTGCTCCAACAATCGCGCGATCCTTCAATCGAACATTACCCTTGAACGTAATCTGACCGGAACAGGGAATGAACTGGGACTGGGAAACAAAACGTAAACGTCATCGCGACACGAACCACATGGTATTGGGGAGGGCAACGATACCGGCAACGCTAGACCAGGAAAGCAAACGAGTTTCATGTTACCCGTCCGTTGCCAGCTGCAGAAGCTTGAGAAATTTGCAATCGTAAGCTTGGTGAATTGTAAAACGTGTTCTAGGGCTGAATAATGGGACTAGGAACCCATGGTGGGGAGATGGTTTTATAAACATACTTACTTGTAATTATTTACCATACTTTTGAACATATTTTGATGCTATTTGGTTACTAATATCCAACAATTTCTTTTATATAAATACAGCAACTTAACCTCATTTGTTGTCATTTTTTAAAAGTTTAACTATAATTTGATCTTTACGTTATATGTCCATGACGCCTATGTATGTCTCACATATGTCTGATAGATTCGCGTGCATGATAAGGTTTTTCTTACTTGTGTGCGCGTTTCGCTCGTTTGGCAGACAGCCTCCGGAATGCGCATCAGATCTCGTTTCGTGGAAATGCGCCAAAAAACCAAAAATCCATCGTCAAAGCATGCTTTCGGGAATGCTCTCGTTTGCTCTCGCACTGCCAAAAGAACGCGAAACAGGGCGCTGGGAATCACCGTCCTCGGTTGCATATCCGGTTACAATGATTTTTATCATGGGTTAGTTAGTGTGTGTATGTGAGTTGTTTTTTTTTGTTTTTCATTACGCTTCTACCACCGTCGTTCTTGTACCGGGGGTTAGATTTTGGGCCTTCGTTTTTCCATCTTCGATGGGTTTCAGTTTCGAAAAGTTCTCGCCTTTCGCCGAGCTGAAGACGATCCGTCCGCCGATCCACCATTGGATGGCGCACGAATAGGGGGGCGAAGGCTTCAGTATGGTTCCGGTTACGCGCTCTAACCGTCAGTCAGTGGGATGGCAAAAGATAGGCAGCGATATTCGTACGGGGTTTCGGGTCATGGCGATGATGCCGGCGACGACGACGACGATGATGATGATGATGATGATGATGAGCAGTGCTGCGGGGAAAAGGGGTACGAACCGGGGTTTTGATATTGGAGCCGGGAGGGCGAATTCGTACGCTAAAATAACACATAATTTTCAAACGTTAAAACATTATTAAGCAACTCGAAACCGTCGTTCGAGTATCGAATTTGAAACCAAGCCTCCCGTCGGACCCGGGTGTAGGGTCGCCGGTTTGTGGACGGACGGTTTCAACGTCATCAACATCGTCAGCACGGGACAAATGGGGTGGCGTTGTGAAACGAACGCAGAAGAGTGGAATGCGGATAAGACCAGGTGGGGGAACGTTCGGGTGTTCTATGACCGATCGGTGCTTACGCGTAGAAACATCTCGTTGGACATGTGAGGATATGTTTTCCCCGTTCGTTTACTCGATGCAGATTGCAAACGGAGAAGTATTTACAATTTTCTACAATATATTTAGTTGGAGAAAATAAATTCATATGCGGAAATGTTTCGCTTGTAATAATTTCATAATGTTTTGAAGAGAAGGTTTGTTCCATTTTTCTTGAAGATTTTTAAATGATTTTATGTTTATATACTCTTTTTAAAACACATTTTATATATTTTTAATAGTAATTTAAAACCATCGATGTTGGTAGATTTTTTTTTAACTAAGTGAATCGTGGGAAAATAGTATTTCTATAGTTATCTATTAAAATAAATTCTTATCATCTTCCCTTGCAAACCCAATCAATTTTCTGTCCAATTGTGTGTTGTGACTTTTGATTCGTTAAATATCTCCTTCCGTTGATTATCTTAAAACAAAAATCACTCTCAGAATTAAGCTTGAATGACGCTACAGCCTTTTCCCCCGGTCGAGCGGCGTCTCGATCTCGATGGCTCGTTGGTGAACCTCGCGACAAGAGGACGCGGCAAGCGCACGCGTGTACACCGGCTCACGACCGGTCTCGCTCGGTGCCACGGGTTTCGTCTACGTTCGGTGCGTAACCTGATACCTTTGCTGTAACACGATATCTTCCGTCAATGCAAAACATCTTGTCGGGGTAACGTCGCCCGGTACGGTGTCTTGAACCATCGCCAGGCCGCACAAATGAACGAACGTTTTCGGGATGTTTTTGTGCGTTATTTTTCCTTCCCGAGAAGTTCCCACACGGTACGTGGCAACGAATGGGTTCTTGAAGATCGTTCAAAATTGGCATCACGGAACAGTGTTGCGATTGCGCCATTGCGACCGCGAACACCAAACGCCATTCCCTTGCGAAGGGAGAGGAGGGTTGAAGAAGGGTTGCATCCCATTGGAGGTGGAAGAAGCGTTCGCCGGCGGATTCTGTCATGTCCCGTTTGAATCCCGGCTTGGTAGGATGCATCTGGTTAGCCGCTTATCGGTGAGGCATCCTGTCCCCCGGGGGGGGGTTGTGGGTTGAAAGGAAGGAAATCTCATCGTCCGTACAGAAATGGTCGACAGCGTTTCGAATGGCATTAATTAGGTCCATATTTTGTGTCACGGGCGCAATAAATAAGTGTGTCCCGTTCATTATCGTCTCAAGGATACGAGTTTACATCAGGACAAAAACTGACAACGGATGGCCGCACGGATATGTTACTTGATCAAAGTGAGGTTTTTTTCTTCTTCTTAACATGAATTAAGATATATTATTCATTGCGATAGACTTTGGTAGTTAATACAGTGGTGGAAATAATTGCAAAATTCGCCTTTTGTAATTTTCCTACGATCTTTTCAAATTATTTCGATTGGATATGTGTGCAAATGTAGGAAGGAGTTTTTTATTTTCTTAGGGTGGAAAGAAACGAATCAAAATAAAATATAAAACAAATTAGGTTGGACATATCTTCAATTTTATGATCAATGTGATGTGGTTGTTATTATTGATTGATGATCATTTTAACGATAATCGATTGAATCGGTTATTTAAATATTTCTCATCTTTATTTTTTAAAAATAATTCTACCACAATTTCTTTGTTTTAATTTCACTTTCAATAATAGTCTCACGAAAAAGTCTATTTTTAAACACAATCAAATGGTCGGCATTTTATATGAAACATATCCGCACGTGTAATATATTTTTTAATTGCTTTATAAACAAGCGTTCATAAAATGTCGTTTTTGGTTTTTTGTGATTGAAGAAAT
>CM028126.1:21202547-21247582 GCA_016254315.1 Anopheles parensis
TGTGGAGGCAAATTAGGAGCTTAATTACGAGAATCTGAGAAGACGAATTGGTGATCTTTGCTGGCCCATGTTTGCACTGGCGCGGTGTGGGGATTCGAACGGACGAAGGGCATCAATTGAATATCAACCGTAATTTTAGAACTGCGGCATTGGTCAGCTGCGAGGAATCTGTTTCGTTAAAGTCAATGCTATGTGTATATTCTAGTGATCTAGCGTTTCTTTATAATGGTTTTGTAAACTATTTTATTTTTTAAATGATCTATTTTTTTTGTTATCGATTAAAATTCTGTATTTTTACGTCATTTTTGTATATACTTTTTTTATTTTTTCCATTTTTCCATTTCCATTCCATTTCCATTTTTTTAACATTACAAAGTACATGCAAGTTGAACATACTTTGTATGGAATAACCAAAAAAGTTGATGGCAAAAAATCTTGGAAAATAAATTACACTTCCTTGCGTCCATTTACTATCATCGCTTGATCTCTAATTGGACGAAATTGAGCTGCACGATAAGTTTTCCCCATCTTGGCATATTGGTCAAGCCGCTACAATTTCGCATTGGCACGAGACAGCGGAAAAGATGTCAGATGGTTTGTGTTTTGCCGAAAAATGTTCGTAACGCAAAAAAAAAAACACGAAAGATGAATTCAGCTGGTTCTGCTGACCCCGAGCCAAAAACGGAGTGCACTACAAAGTAATGATGGGTGTGTGTGCGTGTGTGCGTCTTCCTGTCATCGAAGCTAATGAAACCTCTGGCGAATGGCAATCGTACGTCGCGGCATTTTTGCACATCGGTCAACCCTGCACATCTGCACATCGATCCTTTTTGGCGGAAACCAAACCAAAAACCGTGGCGATACACACGCGGGCAAGTGGCAATAAATCCCGGCACTTGATCGTTCGGCATGCGGTGAAATGGGGGTTGTTGTGGTGTATGCGGGGAGTATAGGGTTCGGCCAATTGCAAACCATCACCGAGGCCAATCACTGCCAGCATCCATCGCATCCATCGCCGTCCGTACGTGGTGCGGACCACGTGAATGATCCCGACCGGCGGCAATGTGACACTGTTCGTTTTCTTATTCAATTAATTAACTTTAGCCGTCATCGTATTACAATACTTGTTTATTTCCCTGTCCTCTGCAACGGGAGACGTTTGTCAACTACGGCTGCATCTCTTCTCGCTTCCATTCGATTCACCGTCTCCGGTGCCGGGGCACCGAGGAGTGCCTTATCGATTTTCAACGTTAATCTCCATCGCTGGAAGAAGGAATCTGAGCTGCTTTAGCCGGGTATGACATTTGCAGCAAACCGACACTGGCTGGGGCAAACGGGTGAAGATGATGCGGCCCGAGTGCAGGAGTAAATGAGTATCACATTTACACTTCTTCAATCCTGCCTTCCCCCTAACGAGTCGGAGTTCGTCTTACGGCACGAAACTAACGAAAGCATCGATCGTACAGCATTGCGAGGCTGTAGCAAGTAATCAAGCCACACTCGCCGTACCGTGCAGTGTACGGGATGGCACAGGGCAACGATAGTTACCGTCACTATCGTCTGTCCCATCCGTCTGCTACGTGCCTGGTTTAATGAAATGCAGACACTTTTCGTTAGTTTCCACTTACAGTAACGCATCGTTTAGAAGTGCAGCAATCGAGCGAACTACCGATCGAAGCTTAGCGAGGGAATGGGTCTTCTTGGTACTACTGAAAACTATTTACACGATGTGCAATAATAAAGACAGCGATGCACCGAGATGGGTCGAGGGGTGCAATGCGTGGTTACGGTGTGCGTTGATGCCTTCGTCGAAGTGATCCTATCGGTGGCGCCCGTTGCTTCAAATTACACGCAGTTTTAAGCACGAGCAATGCGAGCATTTCCGGATATATTCCGGACCGCATAGCAGTTCGAGCAAGTTGTGCAAATTGTTGCTAAATTGCGGATGCTGTACACTGCTTAGCGAACCGATATTCAGTGTAAGTGCTGCTGTGAGTGAAATGTTTTAAAATATCGATCAATGTGAATATAAATTTAGGTGTTTGTTTAATATAAAATAAAATTCTCCAGCCACTATAAAGAGAGACGATCTGTTTAAGACAAATAATTGTAATGGTGAAGGAGAATATTTTTATCCTTCTTAATTCTAAACAAGCATAACAAATGTATAAGGGATCAGTATAAAGTTCGTAACACCTCAAAAGATGTATGTGTGTATGTATTTTGAGTTTGAGAAGACAATTAGTACAGCTAGACAGTCTTGGATCATGGACATGAAAGCTTAGTAAATATCAGTTAAACAATCGTTTGTAATTCGTGACGCCTCAACTTGCCTTAAATTTCTAAATCATAATTAATGTTAAGAACTGTAAAGCAGAGCATTATGGTTATTATTTAGTAAATCTTTTAAGCAAATACAAATATCAAACGATCGACGAGCAGCAGTAGTACAGAAACCTGCTAATACTGACTAGACAACGACAGTGGGAAAATTTCATATTCCTTTTTTGAAATCATAATATGTTAAATCTTGCCGAACGGCAAGGGCAGATTCGGGATTAAAACTCAATACACTGTGAACGTTACACAATGAACATTATACAATGTAATGTTCACCGCAATGATATCACTGGAACGGAGTCTTATAAGTTGTAGGTTACCTATAAAAAATTTGATGTGTCTCACATCAGTCAGATCAGACAGTTCAATTGTTCTATTTAAAGATTAATTCCATTTATACGTGAATTACATTATTTCGTATTTATTAATTGTACGCCATGAAGGATACATAGCTCAGACAAAATGAATCTTTTGGGTGGTTTTCTTCATGTTATCTGGCCTTTTACTTGAATCATTAAAACTTCATACATTAGTAGTAGGAAATTTAGAAAAGTTTCAATCCACGGAGTTTGCTTGCATTCCCGGGTTATTAACTAATATGAAATATATAAAATTCTCGTGTCGCGGTGTTAGTGTGCAAACTCCTCCGAAACGGCTGCACCGATTTGTGTGAAATTTTCGCTAAACGTTCGTTAGGTATGAGAATAGGTTTAGCGCTATAGTTCGTTTCGCTAGGTGGCTTCTGGCCAATATTATGAGTTCTTTTCTGCTTTTCCTACGGAAGTTATCAAGTAGGCATAGCCTTTTTTTCAACACGAATAATGTTGAACACTACTGAAAGTTCTAACGAATAAATCAATCAAAGTAGGTACACATGACAATTTATTTGTGCAATTTTATTCATTAAAGCGTAAAATGAGTGATAAGTAAGTAAAAAACAAGTGTGTTTATAATTAAAAAATGTTATTTAATCAGGGCTATTATGAAACGCAAACGGAAATTTCGCAAACGGAAAGTCACAATTCAAACGGAAAGCAAATTTGCATTATGGTTGCTCGTTAGAGTCGATCAAAGCTTCACCGACTTTTTTCTTCGATCAATCAATCTGTCAAGATGAAAACCATCAACAAAATTCAAAATAGCAGTTCGTCGAGCGAAGCAACTGTATGATTTTTTAACAAAATTTGAGTTTTGAAGTCGAAAATCTCGTCACCACTGTTGTATTTCGTGTTAATAATGAGTTACAAATGAACTGGACACCTCCGTATTCACTTTTTTTAATCAATTCTCACGAAAATTGTACTTTCCGTTGCTTTCGGCTGACGGAAAATTTTCTGTCTAACGGATTTTCCGTTTGGCACAGGTAATGCAAATTTTTTACTTTCCGTTTGACATCAAGTTATCATTGATTTTTGAAACGTCTGAATGTGCCAAACGGAGAGCCAAACGGAAAGTCATAATACGAAAGGCAACTTTGTGTGACGTTTGAAAAGATGTTTGCGTTTCATAATAGCCCTGAATGATTTGCGGCTCGGTGGCTTTCACGGAAGTACCTGGTATTAAATCACAATCGTGAAGGAAAATCAGAAATGTCTCATGAAGTAGCAGAAAAGAAGAAGAGCCACAAAAAAAGAAGAAAAGTTGCTTAGATTGGGAATATCATTTGGATTAAAGTGCTCATTCTCAGTATCAAACGTCTTCTCAAACGTCACGAAAATGTCATTTTGGTATTATGACTTTCCGTTTGGCTCTCCGTTTGGCACATTCAGACGTTTCAAAAATCAATGATAACTTGATGTCAAACGGAAAGTAAAAAATTTGCATTACCTGTGCCAAACGGAAAACCCGTTAGACAGAAAATTTTCCGTCAGCCGAAAGCAACGGAAAGTACAATTTTCGTGAGAATTGATTATAAAAANTTGATTGATCGAAGAAAAAAGTCGGTGAAGCTTTGATCGACTCTAACGGGTGTGCGGAATGCAAATTTGCTTCCCGTTTGGTTAGAGTGTTTGTGACGGAAAGTTTCCCGTTTGTTACTGAGAATGAGCATGTAAGAATGGCAATAATTTAAGAATTTTCAGTTAATCAACGATATTCTCTAATCGCCGCTCTAATAATACCACACGAATCAAGATTGAACACTCAAAATGTTTGCATTAATTACAAAAGGCATGTTTAAGGGCAAAGCTAGGTTTGCCGGGTAAGCTAGTATGAAATAAAAATTAATCAAAAATGTTTCACAGAAGAGTCAGTTAACAATTTGTACCACCTGAAAGTATGCAATTTAAGTCATCTTCTCGTAAAAAGCACTCAGTTGAAACAAGTTTTGCATGCTTTCAGGCGTTTGTTTGGGGATGATTGTTTTTAAGAGAGTTGTAATTTGATAGTAATTTGATTTTGATTTGAAAAGTATTAAACACACGTTCGTCTTCTTTAAATGATTGCAAATACGCACTGAATTTCATCAAATGTGTTAAGGGTTAGTTTTTGAACACAATGAATCAATTTCGGTCAAAAGAGGAATATTGTTTTCTGTGTCTTAATAGTCTTAAGTTGTGTCTAATCTTAATAGTCTTAAATGTGTCTTAAATTTATCCCAGAAAAAAACTGAAACCGATTCCGTGTACACCGCTTTGCTGGAACGCTCACACTTTTTCCGAAGGCGCCATCGATCGAAGTGTCAGATGAAAGGCTCTTGAAGAGGTGATGATAGGCATCGGTTACATTATGCTTAGCTTCAAAACAGTGACCCTTTCGCGTGTCGCCTTTCATGTTACGCAAAGTAATCGATCAGACGTGTTCATTTCCTCCCTCCACACTACGACACGTGCCTCGTTTTTGATGCCATCGAATTCACAAAGCTGATCGGTGTTTTTGTTTCCTTCTCTTTATTTATTTTTTTTTATTTGGCTAAGACCACATCGTCATCATCAGCCGAAAAACACTATTGTAGACAACGGTTTAAACGATCGATTAACGCCATGGGAAGAAATTTGAGCCCCAGCTCGCCACACTCTTGAGGTGACGACAGTGTGGAGCATAAGCAAAAAAATAAAAAATACAAAAGAAAATAAAAAAGTAATGCAACCCCCATTCTTGCTTGGACACCTTTTTTGCGGTGTGGAACATTGGTTTGACACCTTCTGTGAGTGCATCATGGTTCATTAGTAGCTTCAACGTCACGGATCGTTGTGTTTAGTGTGTTCTAGTTTATAGTTTGAGTTTTTTTCACCACTTGCACAAGAACCGTACATATGCATTAAAAAGTCATAAAAATCACCCACACACACACCCTGGAGCGACCAGGACAGTTGGTTCCGGAGTGAAGAAGAAACTCTATATTCTAATAACCCTCCCCTTCAAGGACAAACGATATTGAACGGGTTGGGCAATGGGTGAGAATGTGTCGTTTCTCTGGTGTAGTCGGTTCGTTGGCCATCGGATTCCAACGGAGTTGGTTTTGCTCTCGGCGCCGATGTTGAACGCCCACAGAACCGCTAATTAATCCGAACGAACTATGGTGGACACGATTTACTACCGTGCAGTTGTGGACCGTTCTGCCTTCGGGGCTGTGGGGCCTATTTTAGGTCGTCCATGGATTGCGAAAGCTGCCGTTTCGAGAAGGTATCAAATTTCCCTTGCCGTTCGCTGGAAGGGTTATTTCGTATTCCTTTGCAAGGGAATCAATCCAGTGTGCGAGGGTTTTGTGTGTAGCCATGATTTTCAAACCAGATTCTTGGATGGTTGTACGAAAAGAACTGAATGTTTGTCGCTCGCTGAAAGTGTCGTTTTTTTCTCATCGCGATTGTCAAGGGTTTTGTTGATGGTGCGAGATACGTACGTAGTGTATGAAGATAAAGAAAAAACACGCGAAAGGATTATCTTCGCAGAATAAATGCCCGAAATAAACACCAAAATCGGCAGCGATTTGGACTCCATTACGCCTTGCGGGATCGATGTAGATCAATCATCACATCCGGCAAAGCTACCGGGGTTCGTTCGCTAATCTTCACACCAGCTACGAACCAAGTCTGGGTTAAGCTGTCGGTGGTGTTGGTGGTGGTGGTGGTTGTCGCACAGTTTCGCAGTCGTGACAAATTGATGGATTGTCCGATACGGGCCGTGTGCCTATGGGAAATCTACCCGGTCTCAAGGCTTTCTCTAAAACCCAACTCGACCACCTATAGCTCCGGCCGATTTGTTGTCGATTGAAGAGATATTTGGTTACGTCCTGTTGTGTCTCCCTGGCAGTGTGTGTGTGTGTGTGTGTGCTGCCATTACTGCTGAGCAGGACCGGTAACGTGCACGATCGCTGAGCTGCGTGTGAAGTGTGATAAATTATTTAATGGATTTGTTATACGACTGTGAAACACGACCGTTGCGTTGAAGGATTCGGTTCTCGGGCGCATGCATAAAGGCCACCACCAAATCTGTGTCCGCTGACTGCTGGGTGCAAATCTGCGGGAAAAAAGGAGTGTGTAGAAACATTTTCTTGCCTTCCAGCGAAATCCTCATCACATTTCGTGCCTGAATTTTGTATGATAGTTTTGTTACGAGATCTCGCGACGGATCAACACGATGTCTGTTCGAATGCGCAAGCACATGTCCACCGTGTGTACGCGTTGGGTTTGAAATCGATCGCCTTTTTTATGTTTATTTAGCTTTTGCGCCTTTTTTTCGTATTCCCCTTGCGCCATCTTTGGGGTTGGGAGGTACTACTTTCCAATCACTGCCACCCGATCGAGAAGGTATCGGTATCAGTTTTCCAGCCTGATATTTCCGCTGGCCCTGTTTCTATCCCCCCCGCCCTGGCGGGTCGATCGGACCGGTTTTTTTTTTCGTTAGTTAATACTTTTGTTTTTATTAATACTAATTTATTGGTTTACACTCGATTATCGGCAGATCGGATTTGCCGCGAACTGGTCACGTGGTTGTCTGGGACAACCCGCGCGAGCATCTTCCGAATCGAAAATGCAAAGCAACGTCTAAACGAACGATAGATCTAAAAAAAGAAACACACGAAAGGAGGTGGTGGGATACATTCAATCGAAGTGTGGTATCATCTTTCCCTGGTTCCCTCCAGCAGTGTAACGGGTGGTCACGGTTCGCAAAGAATTAATTGCTGAAATTTAGAAGTATTATATGTTCATCAGACCCATACGCTTGGGGAGTAATGCGCGAAAGGGAACGGGTGCTTAAGCAGGCATTCGTAAACCTTACCGTGACTTTAGCATTGGTAACAATACTCGGAAAGATCGGGAAGCTTAAGGACCATCTAAACCGATTCATCATCGAAACGGTTCAGCATGTCGATTGATCGTTCGGCGATGTAAATATGCTTAAACGATTTGTTATGTTGTTCCGGCAAGACAGATTCGACATTATACGATCTGATGATAAGGTCGTCTAAGTTCGATTGGTTCAAAGAATCACCCAGAAACGGTGCTAGGTATGGGTAATCAGCATTTGTGTCTTGTTGGGCGTGGTTCGTTGCTATTAAATGCAACATGTGAGATTGCTCAGATTATAGCTCAGATAGCCACAAGTAGCATGTGACAGTATCAGAGGATTACAAAAGGGATCAAAAATATATTCTGGTAAGCATTTTACACACGAAAAGATTGATAAGGTCATCTGAATCGTCTATTCTAGTCATGATTTCACTACTTAAACTTCATCTCCAGATTTTGCCTCTCAGGATGTTTTCCAAAATTACGACGTTGCTGCGAATGTAAGAAAACCACTACTTGAGTAAGATCAAATCGTAAAGCTTTTTATGTCATATGATCTTATTGTATACTTCGCTATTATTAGCTTTTTAATAAATCTCAGAAGCAAATCATATTTATTTGTTTATATATATTTATCCGTCACTCAAGACTCCACAAGACAAACCATACGCAACAGACATCCTCCTAATACATATATAATAAGTGATCAAACTCACTCAAGCTTGTGTACGACAAAATCGATATGTGGTTCTTATCAATTAAAACTCGGTACGATTGGATAAAGTGTTAATTTTGTTAAAAAGGTGAGGCGCATTAATTTCAGCCTTTAATATTTTGGCAATTTTGGCTTACTGGAAAGCCGCCGGAGATGCTTATCCAAAGTTTTATGAAATATGGACTACACTAGAACAATATTTTAATACACAATCAATCTTTAAATTTGCTTGTCATTTTACATAACAAACCGAAAATCTTATGGCCCTTAAGAATAATTTCGTCTTAGTGATCCTTAGTGATCCTTTAATTTTAGGTATCCCTGTATTGTGTGCCGTCTAAGATCTGCTTGTACTCACAAGATCGTGCTCGTGTCTTTCAAAATTCAATTTCCTCATCATCAATGCACAACGGTTACGAAAACGTTCATAGTTGAAGCGATTAGGATTCTCACATATGCCAACATTGGAATTCCGGCCAAAAACTGTCATATTCGATGTTTCAATATCTCCACAATGCTCTCAAATTTCAGGATTGAAACTTTACACAAGAACTAGGCTCCATCGCGCCCTTCGTTAAGATTCATCAGTACAGCGTTGTTTGTTCTGCCTTCATGATGCTGGTTGTATGCATTAATTAATGCGCCAGCTTTCTGTCGTATCCTCGATGTCGCTCCTGTGATGGAATGTTGTACCTAGCATTCCTGTTGTAAATGCTTTAGGATGATTTTTGCTTCTCTCGAGTTAGCACTCGTTTCATGTTGCAGTTTAAAATTTCACGTACTCCTATAGCCACGCTGATGCTTTTTTTTTACAGCAGACGCACTGTAACTGTACGCTAACAAAGTATATAGAAATGCACAAACAAAAAAATAAACCAAAGAGACGATACTAAACAATGGTGCACGATTCATTCTACTCCTATCAAACCGGCCGGTAATGTTGGTACTAGAGGTGGTTGTCAATGGAAATACGATACCACCAAGCATGAGGGAAGTTGTGGAAAAGGATGCCGGCACATAGCAAAACAAGTCGGTACAGGAAATTGGACGCTTTTTCGCCGTCTGAAACGTCAATCCTGGGTTTTCATGCATTCGAGGAGGGCATTCTGCACAAAATTGCCGCGAATGGATGGTTTTTCGAAGGATATTTTTTAGACGCTGTACAATCACAAAACTGCACGAAGTATTACTATTTCCGGGCAAGTTCGCATCGGGTGCATTTTATTGTGCGCCGTGTGTCGAATTTATTTGGATTCCATTTAATCATATATTTTTTAATATCAACTACTGAACGCGTTTCGTATTTCAATTACATCCAATCGGGACAAAAACTGGTCGGGAATGACACCGACTCACACCCCGACCGTGCCATCGAGTGGAATCGCTGGTGTCTCGTTACAAGTACACATAAACGAAACACCTTTAGCTGTGGGTTTCAATTTAATAAAATAATGACATCCTGGCGACCTGGGCCCTGGGTTACGAACCAGAATATCGCATTGAATCGAGCTCTACTTACGTATTTCTTTGCAGGAACTAGCCGAAACGGCTATGAATGATATACTGGGCTGGTACGGGTATGACAGTGTTGATCGACTCGAGCTTGCAGCTACCAACGTACCATCGGCTTCGGCAGCTAACGTCCTCGAGGAGGATGGTCCGGGAGTTCGCCTGAAACCGGACAACGAATCATCCATCTCGTCCTGTTCGTCCAAGACGAAAGCAAGCGTTCAAGCATCGTTGATGCCGGCAACGTCGAAACATCATCATCACCATCATCTGCAACAATCCGCCATCGGTGGTCAGTTTCTTTCGCGACAGCCAGATGACCTGACGATCAATCCGCTTCCATCAACGTCATCGAACAGTGAGCGGCGTGGCCGAGAAATGACGCCCTCGACAGCAGGCCGTACCGGGCTTTCTGGGTCTCCACCAGTAACTGCACCATCGTCGTCAACTACGACACGGAACGGTATCATCTTACATCATCAGGCGCATCATCAGCACCACCACCATGCACCAGGTTCGGCCGGTGGTGGCGGTGGTGGTGAAAGTTCCACCTCGGAGAAGGACAGTTCGCGGGAAAGCTCCAAGAGTCCGATGCTGATGAAAATGCTCGACAAGCAAGGTAAGCAAGTACCCGTTAGGAGTACCGTACCACTGCTTTCCGGTATCAATGACTAATGGGGTTTCTGAAGGGGTTCCACCTTGAGAGGAGCATTCTGGTATAAGATTAAGATGCATTGATCATCAGCATAGCCGTAACGTTCACGACGTATCAAATGTATCGTCGCTCATCGGCGAGCCTTGGTACGTTATCGGATTTAATTAGATTTTTTTATACCGAGACAAATTGTCTTTCGAGTTTCTTAATTAATGAAAAGTCATGTTGTGTGACATGTATAGACTTTAAATAATGCAATTCGTCCTGAATAATATTTCCATGAAAAATCGTAAAATAATGATACCTTGTTTGGGGCAGAAATTGCATAAAATGGAATTCATGTATGATCGAACCTCCAGGTTCATGGGAATGATTTCTATCGGGCCGCCGTTTGCAATTATGACAGATTAATTTTCACTGGTATAAACCCATAATGAGGTACCGTTGAAATGTAACCATCATGGAGCATTGGTTCAACAGGTCGAAAAGAAACCCTTAACATCTATGTATGTAGTTAGGTAGAAAAATCGATGCTTGTGCTGGACCCGTGTACCCAATACAGTGGCGGACACCTCATTGTGATGGTAAAATTTCTAGGATTTCTGACTCTTTATACAGATCTACTGGGATTGCAGGAGATACCAGAATTCAGCAGAAACATTCGAGATTGTCCGAAATGGATACGAGCACCGATGGATGGAGGCACCATGCGCTTTCGGATCATTAAATTCGCGAAAAATTTCATTTCCCGAAGGAGTGCGAGACGGTGCATATCGATGCAGTAGTACCCCGGAATTGATACTTTTCTATGGCACGCGTAGCCCGGCGCTAGCGCCAATGGACAGTGAACTCGTTCGTAGCGACTGACTGGTTGGCCGACGGGCCACCAATTTCCATCGATTCATCTGCATCCCGGAAGGGATCGTTTGAAATTGAATCCATTCGAATCGCAGAGATGGATTGGCCGTTGGCATGGGATTGATTATGGTTGGTTGGTCATTATTTTAGTATGATTTTTTGTACCAACAGAATCTTTACATTACCAGTGCGTTACGAAACTGTGCTGAAAGGTTATGTTCGGACCGAACTGAACTGCGATGGGCTAATAATTTGTTAGCTAATGGCATTCTATGCTACAAAACGCACATCCAACCATATAAAACATGAAGATTGCATGCTCACATTGGCTTACCGTGTGCAATCCGTAGTGATTATTAATAATGAGCATCAGGGATTGAACAACGTTCGCCCATTAGTCGTTGCTATTCTTCCAATAGAACATATACAATCACTGTTAAATTATAATTAATGCATGTGCGTATGATAATTCGATGAAACAACTGCACGAGTTAATGTGCAGTGTAATAATTACCGGTGAAATCAGTGGATGGACGAATGTATTTACTGCGAATTCATGAATAAATTCAGGAGCTTCATACTTACAATTTCATATCGTAACGCTATGATTGGGCAAACTTTATTAAATGAAATTAGTTTTATAGTTCAAGATTCGTTGTTTTAAAAAATGAAACAATAGCATCACTTTGAGAAGAACGGTTTTTTGTTCATATATTTCAAAAGTTAAACGTTTTTTTTAAACAAATCCAAGAATATCTTTTAGTTCTCCAGTGTTCGATTAAATCGTTTCTCAAATGCCTTCTTAGTGTTATTCGAACAACTTTCGAAACACAATATTCTATGCCTATGGAATAGCATCTTTGACACCAAGTGAGTTTTGGAGAGCTATCTCCAAGGACAAGAGAACCTAAGAACCTTACTTTAACACAATCTTCACATCTTTCTCACAATTGGGCCATGTTCAATTGCTGGTGGCTTCCTATTGTACATTGGGATTTGCTTTGAAATGTAGACATTTTCAGTCACTCTCAATACGTCTCCTCTATACAGTAGAAGGCACGCCATTGATTGTTATGCAAATGAATGGTTTTTCTGTTAATTATTGCTTAACTTTACTTTTCACACGATTTGTTCACGTAGGCGGGAACGATATCGTGTAGCATTCCGGATTATTGCTGGCGGATACATAATTTACCGGTTTCTTTATCTTTCTCCAACAGAACAGACGTGCCAGTGGTGTCGTAAGGTGATACCGTCCCACCAGACCGGCATCTTGGGCACTACCGAGGGTATGATATTTTGCACCGAGGCTTGTTTCTCCCAGTCGCGACGGGCATCCTTCAAGCGAGCGAAAACGTGCGACTGGTGTCGACACGTGCGCCACGCCGTCAGCTACGTCGACTTCCAAGATGGAGCATCCCAGTTACAGTTCTGTTCGGACAAATGTCTCAACCAGTACAAGATGCAAATCTTTTGCAACGAAACACAAGCACATCTGGAGATGAATCCGCACCTGAAGGAGAAAAGTTCGTCCACAGGTAAGTTGGCGTGATGTTCCGTTTGTGGATATTCAATGGTAATTAGTTTCTCTGTTGCTATTGTAGGAAGTCTTATAACGCCGGAACTTTGGATGAAAAACTGTAAAAGCTGCTCGATATCACCGGTGTCCGATCGGTCGGATTCGGTGTCACCAGTTCCATCGATACCAGTCCGCTCATCGCCGGAACCCTCACCAATTACACTTCGGTCTCCAACGCCGGCCAAAAAACCGCTCATATCTGTAGCTCCGCCGTCGAAGTTACTCTCCAAGTCACTGCAACAAAGCTCCTTGAGCCGTTCCAATCCAAAGAATTCTCGTAAACGCCGAGCTGGCCATAGACCACCAGGAGGATCACATGGATCGGTCTCATCCAAACGATCTACGGCGTTACAGCAAGCCGACTTTGGCAGTGGTATGAATAGTAGCGGCACTAGCCTAAACAACAACAATTTAACCATCCCGAACAATAATCTTACCGGTAGTCCACCGGCCGTCATTTCTACTGGGCCACCAAAATCGGCACCCAATGTGCAAGATTTAAGAATCATGCAAAAGAAACATAACGCCGTAGTGAATCTGGCTTCCAACGATGGACCACCGATGGTGGGCTTCGATGGACGCGATCTATCAGCAACTGGAGGATCTCTTGGACCACCACCTCCACCACCACCGCCACCACTAAGTATTCCACCACAGTTCCTTCCCCCGCCGTTGAATCTCTTGCGTGCACCGTTTTTCCCCTTAAATCCGGCACAGTTACGTTTTGGAAGTGGGCTAGCAAACATGCAGAACGCACAACCCCCAACGCATGGACCACCGATGGGTCCACCACCAAGTCCTCTGCCTGGTGGGCCTTTAGGTCCGGGCATTCGGCCATCAATACCGAACATGCTTGGTTTTGGTGCCGCTCCGCCCGTCACAATTCTAGTCCCGTATCCTATCATAATACCGCTACCATTGCCCATTCCCGTACCGATTCCTGTGATAGATTTTTTGAAAGCCGCCCTACCGAAAGAAGAGAATGGTAAAACCGAAGTCCGGTCTGAGCTAAAGAACGTTACGACGGACGATAAGATAGGACCCGATGGACCGGTAATGACGGTTGATAGCGACGAAATGATGGGCGATGATCTTCCAGAGGCTTCGATCGTAGAGGAGGATTCAGATGTACCGCTAGATTTCACTGTTGGTGGGTCAGGTAAACAACTCGATCGAGATGTAGCGTCCACCTCAGCCCGAAGTAAGGTTTGGAGTGAATCAGAACCTACGAGCACGGTTGAAACAACAAGCGGGACGAGTGATGGTACAGCAACGTATGCACTTTCTACTATTGTCCCGAACGGTTCCGAGCCTGTTCCGATGCTGATGGGCGATGAAGATCAACGAGACGCTTCGAAACATGAATCAGCGAAGAGATTATTGCCGAAGTTTAAAATAACCCGACTCGAGGTAGGAAAGCTTCATCATGAAACGGAAGAAGGAAATGGAAGTGGTACTGAACCAACAAAGGAGGAGACAGATATCGAACGTGAACGTAAAGAGATGGTGGAACGAAGTCGACCTTTGAGAAAACGGAAGCGGCTCGTAGTACAGCAGCATCTGCACACAAAGCAAGAGCTGCCGGATCCTTCGAATGATGTCATTACGGAGGAACAAGAGTACGGTACGGGGGTTGAGTTAAGGGCGGGTAATAAAAGTCATTGAATTGTTTGCGGTTGAAATACAT
The DNA here is from genome assembly GCA_016254315.1 of Anopheles parensis. Classification (NCBI taxonomy): domain Eukaryota; kingdom Metazoa; phylum Arthropoda; class Insecta; order Diptera; family Culicidae; genus Anopheles; species Anopheles parensis. The sequence goes on from CM028126.1 coordinate 21,217,122, forward strand.
GGTGCTGTATAGGATCGTTTCAAATTGTAGCTACTCCAGTCTTAGGATGTAAAGGCCTGCAGAAGGCTTTAGAATAGTGTTTGCCGTGACGGTAGGAATGAAATTCACCATCTTCCGGACAGAGGATCTAAAACATAAAACGTGCACGTGCGTTTCTCTAACCTTTTTCATATCGAGTCATAGATGTAGTGTTATTTTCCCGCGAAATTATAAAGGAGCACAATAAGATCCCCGTTTGCGAGGTTGTATGATCTGGCATAATGTATAGAATTTTATTCGTAGCATTTATTTCATAAGTAACCACGTACGAACCAGGAGGATGGCGAAGCCCCATAATATAAATGTAAAAAAAAACGTATGGAAATTTTATTTCAATTCAACAAAATGAGAAAAAAGCGTATCATGTAGTTGGCGTGTTATAAGAAACGTGTGAGTGTTAGTTGGTGTTTTCATTCATCTGGTCAGCCTTTGTTCGATGCTGGACAAATGAGCACATCCAGCTCATTTGTATAAATCCCATAGCGAAATTTGTCCATCTTTTCCGGCGGCAGCCATCACCGGTGCATTCCACATGGTGACGTTCGCTCCGCTGTACGCAACATCCAGCAGTTCGCCCCTGTGCTCGGTAAGTACGGCCAACGGTCGAAGGCTTTTCCAAGAGAAAATGCGCAACCTTCCATCCCAACCGGCAGCAGCAAACACTTTCAAATCCTTCCGGATGCGGACCCGATGCACACCGGCGTTTTTGATTCCGATTTCACTCTTCGGCATTAGCTGCAACGATTTGCGGTCGATCGAAAATACGGATAGTTTGTCCGCAGAACCACCACATATGCCGCGGTTAGTAACCGGATCATAGTCGATCGTTTGAAGACAATCCGCGTCGTCCGTAATGTAATGGGAAGTCGAACCGACCGGACGCCCGGTACGATAGTCCCACAGTACGAGCGCACCCGACTCGTACCCGGCAAGAAGATAGCGTTGGCTCTGGATTTCGATTGGCTGAAAGCACATTACGGTGCCGTACGGCAACGCCTTTTCGTCGTCGGCCGTCGGTGTGAAGCGCATTGTTTCGCTGAAGGTTTTTGCACACAGGACGCTGATGGCTGCCCGATCGCGGGGTATTATCACAGTACTCGATTGTGCGTCGTATGCCAGACGGCAGAATCCAACGTGTTCGGTGGAGATTTCGTGGCGCAAGAGGTATTCGGCGTCGGCAAGCGTCCACAGCTTCACCGAGCCGTCCTTTTCCTGAGTAATCAAGGCATCGGCTGAGTGGGCTAGGTTCAGAATAGGGCTGGAACCTACGTTCAGTTGATATGATGTACGATTTGTCTGGGTGGTAGAAAGATCAAACACACAAAAACTTAGTACGTGCTTAAACGATATTCAGATTGTCGATGTACCTGTAACTCCCATAGCTGAACTGTTCCTTTGTTCGTGCCGGCGTACAGATGCTCCGGAGTACGGAAGCAAAGCGAGTAGTACGAGCAGGTGTCCGGCGAACGCAAACAAAACACTGGATCCGGTGGAAGTAAGGCCATAGTTTTATTGAATTTTAAACGATTGTGATGCAGAAGTACTACGGATTATGTGTTGCGGATCGAATGTTGGCCAACCATTCCGATTTGTACCGAAATGTGAAAAACGAGTAAAAATGCACCAAACACGTAAATAGAAAAACAAACACGCAACTAGAAACAGCTGTTTATTGTTGTTGTTGGAAGAAGCACAAAAAACTCTGCAAAGCTAGCCGCCTGTTTGACAGCTGAAGTATTAAAGATAGTGCTGTTAAACGCAAACATCGTTACACGCATACTGACACCTAGATGGCGCTGCTTCAATTTTATTCTATTCAAAATGGGCAGAAACGCTCGTTTTTTAACTCGTTCACAAAACGTTGTTCATAATCAAGCAAGACAACTATATTTGAGTAGTAAAATTGTTTTTTTACCATCATACAAAATTTATCATTTGTATAATGATTTATGATAATTAATAGTAATTAGATAATTTATGATAATTATAACCATATGGTTTCCGTAGTTTCTCAAATGGTATTCGGATTAAATTTGCACGAAACTTTATTTAATTAGCAATAAATGAAACAATCTTATATTAATCTTGAAAAGGTGTATTGTGCTGTCCATTCACACAAAACGCATGTTTTTAAGCTGTGTGTAAGCTTCTTTTTGCAGATCTGCAGTTAGTTGATAGCGATGCACAAGCGATATCAAGTTACAATAAACAACAATTTTCCCTTCTAATTTTCCTCATTAACACTTATCATCATCATGCCAATGGAGTAGGTTTTTCTATAAATCTGAAATTATGTGTACATTTATATTGAAAATAAAAATGTATAAAATTTTGCTTAATTATTTTACCTCAAAAAAAGCACGCATATTAACTGTCCCAAAGCCATACGAAAGTCGTCCGGGGTGTTGTGAGGCCAGTAACAACAATCTCATCGCCTTTTGGTCGCACACCTCCATATTATACCAGGGCACGTTATAAATCGCAACCGTAAGTTCCTCGCACTGAAAGACGTAAAATAGTTTGCATCAATTAACATCGAAGAGATAAACGCTTCACCCACCTTAATGTCGAAAACTTGTCCCAAAGCACAGCTGAAGAATAGTTGAACTGTTAGCATGGCAAATAGAAAGTATCCGGGATACCAGTCGGGAACCTGCAACCGGGTGAGAAACGCATTGAACGTGCTTTACTGCTTGTATATTGTAAGGCTAAAAGCGTCTATCTTACAGCCACTATCACCACAATGATGCTGACCAGCTGACAAAAGATGCATCCGAACACGATGAAGAAGTGCACCTCGAACAGACGGCACATGATCTTGGAGTAGCTTGGAACGATACAGCAACGCAGTGATGAGGTTATGACCGTTTGTCCATTGGTATGGCTCGCCCTTACTTACTCCAAATGGTCGATATGATGTACGATGATCGCTTGTATGCGGGTCCGTATTTCATCAGTGTGATGTCCGTCGGTGTTAGAGGCACCTAGCCGTCCCAACCGCTTCAACTCGAGCAGTAACATATCCACCTGCAGACATGCGTTTTGCAGCATCATAAAGAAAGCGCACTCGCTGGAGATGATTCCGATCACCATGAGCGTACTTTCGAATAGCTGAAACGCATAGTTCAAAGCGAACCCCTCCAGATGGTCCACACCGACCGTGGGAATGAAGAAGCCGAGCGGAAGCGTATATTCGACCGCAATCGACCACATCAGCGAGTACACGAACATGAGCATTGCCGCAGAGCAGGAACAGAATCCGAATAGTGCCACCAACAGATAGGTGTTCTGCAACGAGCGTACCAGCAATTCGTCCTGTTCCGGATCACCGTGAAAGCTTTCGAAGAATTGTTCGATGAATTTTTGTAGGTTCACTATGAGCGTTTTGTGTTTGACGAACACGTATATCTTGATGCACGCGATACCCACGTACAGCAGTGTCTCGAGACAGTACATAAACTCAACCAAATCACCGTAGGTGGTGCTCAGATTGTACAGATTGATCCAGAAAAACACAAACGTGTTTAGTAGCACCAGTCGGAGATGCAGATTTCCCGCTGAAAAGTTTGGCGTAAATACGTCGAGCCCGAGAAGACCACCGACCCAGTTGATACCTTCAACGATGGCAGTATGCTGCCTGCGTGGATCCAGAGACACACGTTCGAGTTGACGCCTCACGGCAGTACGGAGTCGTTCCACTATGAACATCTTGGTGGGTTCGTTACGCTTCCACGAATGACGGGACCGTTGATTTAACGACCCTGCCTTAGACAAGTGCTGCAAGGTTTGATTTAGTGGTGATTTGAATAATATTTCATTTATGTTACAATTAAGAATCGGATTTTTTGTGAGCCTTTCAACATTCCTTCGGGGATAGAATTTATCGATGGGAATTCAAATCAAATGCTTAATTGAAGGCTGGTTTTTTTGCGATTGTTTAAAATGAATTATTAAGCTCAATTAACAAGAAAGATAAGTGAAGACACGATTTTTGTGTGTGTGATATCGTGCACTATTGGAAGCTTTAAAAAGAGAACAAAAAGAAAAGAACATTAGACAAGAAAAGAGGCATTACTCAATTTTTGTTCATACTGACTGAGGCATTTATTTCACATACATTATATGTTTTAAGTATATGTATATATATAATATATATATTTTACGATGTATATAATCTTTTGTTTTGTTTTTTTTTTGTCATTTTTCATATTCAGTATAATAAGAGCTTTTGTTTTCGTGTTTGTATGTATGCATGTTTGTGTGTGTGTGGGTGTGTGAACGTGTCTGTATTGTTTTGTTTATACTTCTTCATTACCATACTCGATGTGCGTGTGTGGTTTTGCACATTCGCATGCTACTTTTTATGGTATTTGTAATGCTTTAAAAAGTAGCAATATTCTTCATTTTTCCTTTACCATTTCATTTCACTGTTGTTTGTGTGTTATTTTAGTCGGTTTTTGTTTGTCTTATTTTCTCCATTTCTTTTCATTATGTTCGTTTCTTTTTCGTTATAACATTTGGGCTTGTGGATTAGTTGTTTTGTAATAGCTGCACGGTTTGTGTAATGTTTTTTAGCTTTCTTTAGCGTTTCATTTTGTGCCGTACATATTGTTTCTTTTTTTTCTATGACGTGGTAAAACAAATAGTAAAAACATAAAACAAGTACCACAGCTTGTACGTTTGGTTAACATTGTTTAAGATTTGTTGTAAGGGTTACGATTGCCTCTCCGTTGCACTGTTTGCTTTTGTGTGGTTTGTTTGTTGCTGAAGTTTAAACGAATAATGTGGGACATTTAACTTTTCCACCAGCATGTTGCTGCTGTTGGTAATGTGCAATTTTTCTCATTTCCTTGTATGTTGTTTTGGGGTTTTTTGTTGTTGTTTTTGTTGTAACTTTTAACGCAAAGTTTTGCCTTTGTTACGCATCATTTACCCTAGTTTCTATAGAACTTTCATACTATTTGTTGGTTTACTTGGCTTGAAAGTTGAAAGGCGCAAAAATAACAAATGAACAGAACACTTACAAATGTTTGTAGCTACGATGAACGTTCATCGTGAATAGAAAAAAGTGTAAAACTAAACGCAAACAACGAAGCGTTATTTAGTCGTTTAGTAACGCTTTCGTTACATTGTATCGTTACACGCATACACGCACACACCGATAAAGTGGTTTGGATTTTGTGATGGTTTACCTAGTTTTTAGCGGTGTGGCTTTGTTTTTATCGTTACCTATTTGCTTTTATGCTAATTCTTCTAAACAGTCACTTTAGCTATTCAGCTTGCGCAGTTAGTTTCTTTTAATTGTTCTGTTTCATGTCGAATTAAAGAAACGTTCTCGTGGTACGTTATCGATTTGTTTGAATGNAGGCGCCGCGGTAGGTTTGACAGCCCACCGCGGAATTTGACAGCCAAGCGGACCCAACTGGTATACAAGTTATACGTGTTTTCCGCGGACCGCGGCGTCCGCGGATCCATGTGGAGAAAGCCTAACGGATTTTCCGTTTGGCACAGGTAATGCAAATTTTTTACTTTCCGTTTGACATCAAGTTATCATTGATTTTTGAAACGTCTGAATGTGCCAAACGGAGAGCCAAACGGAAAGTCATAATACCAAAACCATATTTTCGTGACGTTTGAGCAGACGTTTGTTACTGAGAATGAGCAGGAATGAATCAATTTCGGTCAAAAAAAGAATATTGTTTTCTGTGTCTTAATAGTCTTAAGTTGTGCCTAATCTTAATAGTCTTAAATGTGTCTTAAATTTATCCCAGAAAAAAACTGAAACCGATTCCGTGTATACCGCTTACTGGAACGCTCACCCTTTTTCCGAAGGCGCCATCGATCGAAGTGTGAGATGAAAGGCTCTTGAAGAGGTGATGATAGGCATCGGTTACATTATGCTTAGCTTCAAAACAGTGACCCTTTCGCGTGTCGCCTTTCATGTTACGCAAAGTAATCGATCAGACGTGTTCATTTCCTCCCTCCACACTACGACACGTGCCTCGTTCGATCCCATCGAATTCACAAAGCTGATCGGTGTTTTTGTTTTCTTCTCTTTATTTATTTCTTTTATTTGGTTAAGACCACATCGTCATCATCAGCCGAAAAACACTATTGTAGACAACGGTTTAAACGATCGATTAACGCCATGGGAAGAAATTTGAGCCCCAGCTCGCTACACTCTTGAGGTGACGACAGTGTGGAGCATAAGCAAAAAAAATACAAAAGAAAATAAAAAAGTAATGCAACCCTCATTCTTGCTTGGACACCTTTTTTGCGGTGTGGATCATTGGTTTGACACCTTCTGTGAGTGCATCATGGTTCATTAGTAGCTTCAACGTCACGGATCGTTGTCTTTAGTGTGTTCTAGTTTATAGTTTGAGTATAAGTTTTTTTTCACCACTTGCACAAGAACCGTACATATGCATTAAAAAGTCATAAAAATCACCCACACACACACACCCTGGAGCGACCAGGACAGTTGGTTCCGGAGTGAAGAAGAAACTCTATATTCTAATAACCCTCCCCTTCAAGGACAAACGATATTGAACGGGTTGGGCAATGGGTGAGAATGTGTCGTTTTCTCTGGTGTAGTCGGTTCGTTGGCCATCGGATTCCATCGGAGTTGGTTTTGCTCTCGGCGCCGATGTTGAACGCCCACAGAACCGCTAATTAATCCGAACGAACTATGGTGGACACGATTTACTACCGTGCAGTTGTGGACCGTTCTGCCTTCGGGGCTGTGGGGCCTATTTTAGGTCGTCCATGGATTGCGAAAGCTGCCGTTTCGAGAAGGTATCAAATTTCCCTTGCCGTTCGCTGGAAGGGTTATTTCGTATTCCTTTGCAAGGGAATCAATCCAGTGTGCGAGGGTTTTGTGTGTAGCCATGATTTTCAAACCAGATTCTTGGATGGTTGTACGAAAAGAACTGAATGTTTGTCGCTCGCTGAAAGTGTCGTTTTTTTGTCATCGCGATTGTCAAGGGTTTTGTTGGTGGTGCGAGATACGTACGTAGTGTATGAAGATAAAGAAAAAAAAACACCCGAAAGGATTATCTTCGCAGAATAAATGCCCGAAATAAACACCAAAATCGGCAGCGATTTGGACTCCATTACGCCTTGCGGGATCGATGTAGATCAATCATCACATCCGGCAAAGCTACCGGGGTTCGTTCGCTAATCTTCACACCAGCCACGAACCAAGTCTGGGTTAAGCTGTCGGTGATGGTGGTGGTGGTGGTTGTCGCACAGTTTCGCAGTCGTGACAAATTGATGGATTGTCCGATACGGGCCGTGTGCCTATGGGAAATCTACCCGGTCTCAAGGCTTTCTCTAAAACCCAACTCGACCACCTATAGCTCCGGCCGATTTGTTGTCGATTGAAGAGATATTTGGTTACGTCCTGTTGTGTCTCCCTGGCAGTGTGTGTGTGTGCTGCCATTACTGCTGAGCAGGACCGGTAACGTGCACGATCGCTGAGCTGCGTGTGAAGTGTGATAAATTATTTAATGGATTTGTTATACGACTGTGAAACACGACCGTTGCGTTGAAGGATTCGGTTCTCGGGCGCATGCATAAAGGCCACCACCAAATCTGTGTCCGGTGACTGCTGGGTGCAAATCTGCGGGAAAAAAGGAGTGTGTAGAAACATTTTCTTGCCTTCCAGCGAAATCCTCATCACATTTCGTGCCTGAATTTTGTATGATAGTTTTGTTACGAGATCTCGCGACGGATCAACACGATGTCTGTTCGAATGCGCAAGCACATGTCCACCGTGTGTACGCGTTGGGTTTGAAATCGATCGCCTTTTTTATGTTTATTTAGCTTTTGCGCCTTTTTTTCGTATTCCCCTTGCGCCATCTTTGGGGTTGGGAGGTACTACTTTCCAATCACTGCCGCCCGATCGAGAAGGTATCGGTATCAGTTTTCCAGCCTGATATTTCCGCTGGCCCTGTTTCTATCGCCCCCCCCCGCCCTGGCGGGTCGTTCGGACCGGTTTTTTTTCGTTAGTTAATACTTTTGTTTTTATTAATACTAATTTATTGGTTTACACTCGATTATCGGCAGATCGGATTTGCCGCGAACTGGTCACGTGGTTGTCTGGGACAACCCGTGCGAGCATCTTCCGAATCGAAAATGCAAAGCAACGTCTAAACGAACGATAGATCTAAAAAAAGAAACACACGAAAGGAAGTGGTGGGATTTAATCGAAGTGTGGTATCATCTTTCCCTGGTTCCCTCCAGCAGTGTAACGGGTGGTCACGGTTCGCAAAGAATTAATTGCTGAAATTTAGAAGTATTATATGTTCATCTGACCCATACGCTTGGGGAGTAATGCGCGAAAGGGAACGGGTGCTTAAGCAGGCATTCGTAAACCTTACCGTGACTTTAGCATTGGTAACAATACTCGGAAAGATCGGGAAGCTTAAGGACCGTCTAAACCGATTCATCATCGAAACGGTTCAGCATGTCGATTGATCGTTCGGCGATGTAAATATGCTTAAACGATTTGTTATGTTGTTCCGGCAAGAAAGAATCGACATTATACGATCTGATGATAAGGTCGTCTAAGTTCGATTGGTTCAAAGAATCACCCAGAAACGGTGCTAGGTATGGGTAATCAGCATTTGTGTCTTGTTGGGCGTGGTTCGTTGCTATTAAATGCAACATGTGAGATTGCTCAGATTATAGCTCAGATAGCCACAAGTAGCATGTGACAGTATCAGAGGATTACAAAAGGGATCAAAAATATATTCTGGTAAGCATTTTACACACGAAAAGATTGATAAGGTCATCTGAATCGTCTATTCTAGTCATGATTTCACTACTTAAACTTCATCTCCAGATTTTACTGCTCAGGATGTTTTCCAAAATTATGACGTTGCTGCGAATGTAAGAAAACGACTACTTGAGTAAGATCAAATCGTAAAACTTTTTATGTCATATGATCTTATTGTATACTTCGCTATTATTCGCTTTTTAATAAATCTCAGAAGCAAATCATATTTATTTGTTTATATATATTTATCCGTCACTCAAGACTCCACAAGACAAACCATACGCAACAGACATCCTCCTAATACATATATAATAAGTGATCGAACTCACTCAAGCTGGTGGACGACAAAATCGGTATGTGGTTCTTAACAATTAAAACTGGGTACGATTGGATAAAATAGCTCATTTGTCGCATACCTGGTACTGTAACGCTGTTTTGGAGTAACTGAGAGTGTCTAGCATTGTTTCGAGAGACGTAAACTCTAATTTTGTTAAGAAGGTGAGGCGCATCAATTTCTGCCTTTAATATATTGGCAATTTTGGCTTACTAGAAAGCCGCCGGAGTTGCTTATCCAAAGTTTTATGAAATATGTACTACACTAGAACAATATTTTAATACACAATCAATCTTTAAATTTGCTTATCATTTTACATAACAAACCGAAAATCTTATGGGCCTTAAGAATAATTTCGTCTTAGTGATCCTAGTTCCCGGATCCTATCAGCACGTTGTATCGCGAGTTCATTTATGTTATAAGAATATCGAATCTGATCGACCAAAGACGGGTGAGAACAAGACACAATTTTCGAGACAGGTGCTAAGGAAGTTACAATTTCGCCAATAGCCAAACAAATTTAATTTATAACGTAACATCCTTATCATTACTCGCTGAGAGGAAAATCTTCAATCAGAAATTACTATAGAGGAGACAAGCTGTAATAAACAGTAGAAATAAAAGAGGACCTCGGATACTTCCTTGTGGAACTTCTGAAGTGTTGGTAAATTCGTCTGTACATAAGCTGAAGAATTCTTCATAATAGACACGATTTACAAGGATGAGAGAGATAAAATTAGTGGTTCATAAAGCCCTAATCTGTCGAGCTTAGCTAACAGTATTTCTTTTGATACACTGCCGAAAATCGCCTTTAAGTCGGTGTAGATGTAGCCGACGTGTTTCCCTTTGTCCGTATTGCTCAAACACTTTGAAACAAATTCCTCTAAATTTGTAGAAGTTGCTCGTTGGGTCATACACTCAACATGCTGAGCTAGGTGATCATGATCGATTGGTCATATGCTTTTTTAATTAAGAATTACAGAGTTACTACATCTTGCTGCAAAATCCGAAGATGAATCTTTGATACTACGAACAATGATGTTTTTTTTTATTAGGGCATCTTGTTGAACAGAATAGAAGTTAGATAAGTGAAGCAATTTATGCTTGCCAATCGTTTGACATGTTTTGTATACGAATTATTTCCAAAAATCTAGTGAATGCTGTCAATTTTAGGTATCCCTGTATTGTGTGCCGTCTAAGATCTGCTTGTACTCACAAGATCAGCTCGTGCCATTCAAAGTTCAGTATCCTCATCATCAATGCACAACGGTTACGAAAACGTTCATAGTTGAAGCGATTAGGATTCTCACATATGCCAACATTGGAATTCGGGCCAGATACTGTCATATTCGATGTTTCAATATCTCCACAATGCTCTCAAATTTCAGGATTCAAACTTTACACAAGAACTAGGCTCCATCGCGCCCTTCGTTAAGATTCATCAGTACAGCGTTGTTTGTTCTGCCTTCATGATGCTGGTTGTATGCATTAATTAATGCGGCAGCTTTCTGTCGTATCCTCGATGTCGCTCCTGTGATGGAATGTTGTACCTAGCTTTCCTGTTGTAAATGCTTTAGGATGATTTTTGCTTCTCTCGAGCACTCGTTTCATGTTGCAGTTTAAAATTTCACGTACTCCTATAGCCACGCTGATGCTTTTTTTTACAGCAGACGCACTGTAACTGTACGCTAACAAAGTATATAGAAATGCACAAACAAAAAAATAAACCAAAGAGACGATACTAAACAATGGTGCACGATTCATTCTACTCCTATCAAACCAGCCGGTAATGTTGGTACTAGAGGTGGTTGTCAATGGAAATACGATACCACCAAGCATGAGGGAAGTTGGGAAGGATGCCGGCACATAGCAAAACAAGTCGGTACAGGAAATTGGACGCTTTTTCGCCGTCTGAAACGTCAATCCTGGGTTTTCATGCATTCGAGGAGGGCATTCTGCACAAAATTGCCGCGAATGGATGGTTTTTCGAAGGATATTTTTTAGACGCTGTACAATCACAAAACTGCACGAAGTATTACTATTTCCGGGCAAGTTCGCATCGGGTGCATTTTATTGTGCGCCGTGTGTCGAATTTATTTGGATTCCATTTAATCATATATTTAATATCAACTACTGAACGCGTTTCGTATTTCAATTACATCCAATCGGGACAAAAACTGGTCGGGAATGACACCGACTCACACCCCGACCGTGCCATCGAGTGGAATCGCTGGTGTCTCGTTACAAGTACACATAAACGAAACACCTTTAGCTGTGGGTTTCAATTTAATAAAATAATGACATCCTGGCGACTTGGGCCCTGGGTTACGAACCAGAATATCGCATTGAATCGAGCTCTACTTACGTATTTCTTTGCAGGAACTAGCCGAAACGGCTATGAATGATATACTGGGCTGGTACGGGTATGACAGTGTTGATCGACTCGAGCTTGCAGCTACCAACGTACCATCGGCTTCGGCAGCTAACGTCCTCGAGGAGGATGGCCCGGGAGTTCGCTTGAAACCGGACAACGAATCATCCATCTCGTCCTGTTCGTCCAAGACGAAAGCAAGCGCTCAAGCATCGTTGATGCCAGCAACGTCGAAACATCATCATCACCATCATCTGCAACAATCCGCCATCGGTGGTCAGTTTCTTTCGCGACAGCCAGATGACCTGACGATCAATCCGCTTCCATCAACGTCATCGAACAGTGAGCGGCGTGGCCGAGAAATGACGCCCTCGACAGCAGGCCGTACCGGGCTTTCTGGGTCTCCACCAGTAACTGCACCATCGTCATCAACTACGACACGGAACGGTATCATCTTACATCATCAGGCGCATCATCAGCACCACCACCATGCACCAGTTTCGGCCGGTGGTGGCGGTGGTGGTGAAAGTTCCACCTCGGAGAAGGACAGTTCGCGGGAAAGCTCCAAGAGTCCGATGCTGATGAAAATGCTCGACAAGCAAGGTAAGCAAGTACCCGTTAGGAGTACCGTACCACTGCTTTCCGGTATCAATGACTAATGGGGTTTCTGAAGGGGTTCCACCTTGAGAGGAGCATTCTGGTATAAGATTAAGATGCATTGATCATCAGCATAACCGTAACGTTCACGACGTATCAAATGTATCGTCGCTCATCGGCGAGCCTTGGTACGTTATCGGATTTAATTAGATTTTTTTATACCGAGACAAATTGTCTTTCGAGTTTCTTAATTAATGAAAAGTCATGTTGTGTGACATGTATACATTTTAAATAATGCAATTCGTCCTGAATAATATTTCCATGAAAAATCGTAAAATAATGATACCTTGTTTGGTGCAGAAAAAAATTGCATAAAATGGAATTCATGTATGATCGAACCTTCAGGTTCATGGGAATGATTTCTACCGGGCCGCCGTTTGCAATTATGACAGATTAATTTTCACGGTATAAACCCATAATGAGGTACCATTGAAATGTTACCATCATGGAGCAATGGTTCAACAGGTTGAAAAGAAACCCTTAACATCTATGTATGTAGTTAGGTAGAAAAATCGATGCTTGTGCTGGACCCATGTACCCAATACAGTGGCGGAAACCTCATTGTGATGGTAAAATTTCTAGGATTTCTGACTCTTTATACAGATCTACTGGGATTGCAGGAGATACCAGAATTCAGCAGAAACATTCGAGATTGTCCGAAATGGATACGAGCACCGATAGATGGAGGCACCATGCGCTTTCGGATCATTAAATTCGCGAAAAATTTCATTTCCCGAAGGAGTGCGAGACGGTGCATATCGATGCAGTAGTACACCGGAATTGATACTTTTCTATGGCACGCGTAGCCCGGCGCTAGCGCCAATGGACAGTGAACTCGTTCGTAGCGACTGACTGGTTGGCCAACGGGGCACCAATTTCCATCGATTCATCTGCATCCCGGAAGGGATCGTTTGAAATTGAATCCATTCGAATCGCAGAGATGGATTGGCCGTTGGCATGGGATTGGTTATGGTTGGTTGGTCATTATTTTAGTATGACTTTTTGTACCAACAGAATCTTTACATTACCAATGCGTTACGAAACTGTGCTGAAAGGTTATGTTCGGACCGAACTGAACTGCGATGGGCTAATAATTTGTTAGCTAATGGCATTCTATGCTACAAAACGCACATCCAACCATATAAAACATGAAAATTGCATGCTCACATTGGCTTACCGTGTGCAATCCGTAGTGATTATTAATAATGAGCATCAGGGATTGAACAACGTTCGCCCATTAGTCGTTGCTATTCTTCCAATAGAACATATACAATCACTGTTAAATTATAATTAATGCATGTGCGTATGATAATTCGATGAAACAACTGCACGAGTTACAGGGTAACAATTACCCCTGAAATCAGTGGATGTACGAATGTACTTACTGGGAATTCATGAATAAATTCAGGAACTTCATACTTAGAATTTCATATCGTAATGCTATGGTTGGGCAAACTTTACTAAATGAAATTAGTTTTATAGTCCAAGATTCGTAGTTTTAAAAAATGAAACAATAGCATCACTTTGAGAAGAACGGTTTTTTGTTCATATATTTCAAAAGTTAAACGTTTTTTTTAAACAAATCTGAGAATATCTTTTAGTTCTCCAGTGTTCGATTAAATCGTTTCTCAAATGCATTCTTAGTGTTATTCGAACAACTTTCGAAACACAATATTCTACGCCTATGGAATAGCATCTTTGACACCAAGTGAGTTTTGGAGAGCTATCTCCAAGGACAAGAGAACCTAAGAACCTTACTTTAACACAATCTTCACATCCTTCTCACAATTGGGCCATGTTCAATTGCTGGTGGCTTCCTATTGTACATTGGGATTTGCTTTGAAGTGTAGACATTTTCAGTCACTCTCTATACGGCTCCTCTTTACAGTAGAAGGCACGCCATTGACTGTTATGCAAATGAATGGTTTTTCTGTTAATTATTGCTTAACTTTACTTTTCACACGATTTGTTCACGTAGGCGGGAACGATATCGTGTAGCATTCCGGATTATTGCTGACGGATACATAATTTACCCGTTTCTTTATCTTTCTCCAACAGAACAGACGTGCCAGTGGTGTCGTAAGGTGATACCGTCCCACCAGACCGGCATCTTGGGCACTACCGAGGGTATGATATTCTGCACCGAGGCCTGTTTCTCCCAGTCGCGACGAGCGTCCTTCAAGCGAGCGAAAACGTGCGACTGGTGTCGACACGTGCGCCACGCCGTCAGCTACGTCGACTTCCAAGATGGAGCATCCCAGTTACAGTTCTGTTCGGACAAATGTCTCAACCAGTACAAGATGCAAATCTTTTGCAACGAAACACAAGCACATCTGGAGATGAATCCGCACCTGAAGGAGAAAAGTTCGTCCACAGGTAAGTTGGCGTGATGTTCCGTTTGTGGATATTCAATGGTAATTAGTTTCTCTGTTGCTATTTTAGGAAGTCTTATAACGCCGGAACTTTGGATGAAAAACTGTAAAAGCTGCTCGATATCACCGGTGTCCGATCGGTCGGATTCGGTGTCACCAGTTCCATCGATACCAGTCCGCTCATCGCCGGAACCCTCACCAATTACACTTCGGTCTCCAACGCCGGCCAAAAAACCGCTCATATCTGTAGCTCCGCCGTCGAAGTTACTCTCCAAGTCACTGCAACAAAGCTCCTTGAGCCGTTCCAATCCAAAGAATTCTCGTAAACGCCGAGCTGGTCATAGACCACCAGGAGGATCACATGGATCGGTCTCATCCAAACGATCTACGACGTTACAGCAAGCCGACTTTGGCAGTGGTATGAATAGTAGCGGCACTAGCCTAAACAACAACAATTTAACCATCCCGAACAATAATCTTACCGGTAGTCCACCGGCCGTCATTTCTACTGGTCCACCAAAATCGGCACCCAATGTGCAAGATTTAAGAATCATGCAAAAGAAACATAACGCCGTAGTGAATCTGGCTTCCAACGATGGACCACCGATAGTGGGATTTGATGGACGCGATCTATCAGCGACTGGAGGATCTCTTGGACCACCACCTCCACCACCTCCGCCACCACTAAGTATTCCACCCCAGTTCCTTCCCCCGCCGTTGAATCTCTTGCGTGCACCGTTTTTCCCCTTAAATCCGGCACAGTTACGTTTTGGGAGTGGGCTACCAAACATGCAGAACGCACAACCCCCAACGCATGGACCACCGATGGGTCCACCACCAAGTCCTCTGCCTGGTGGGCCTTTAGGTCCGGGCATTCGGCCATCAATACCGAACATGCTTGGTTTTGGTGCCGCTCCGCCCGTCACAATTCTAGTCCCGTATCCTATCATAATACCGCTTCCATTGCCCATTCCCGTACCGATTCCTGTGATAGATTTTTTGAAAGCCGCCCTACCGAAAGAAGAGAATGGTAAAACAGATGTCCGGTCTGAGCTAAAGAACGTTACGGCGGACGATAAGATAGGACCCGATGGACCGGTAATGACGGTTGATAGCGACGAAATGATGGGCGATGAACTTCCAGAGGCTTCGATCGTAGAGGAGGATTCAGATGTGCCGCTAGATTTCACTGTTGGTGGGTCAGGTAAACAACTGGATCGAGATGTAGCGTCCACCTCAGCCCGAAGTAAGGTTTGGAGTGAATCAGAACCTACGAGCACGGTTGAAACAACAAGCGGGACGAGTGATGGTACAGCAACGTATGCACTTTCTACTGTTGTTCCGAACGGTTCCGAACCTGTCCCGATGATGATGGGCGATGAAGATCAACGAGACGCTTCGAAACATGAATCAGCGAAGAGATTATTGCCGAAGTTTAAAATAACCCGACTCGAGGTAGGAAAGCTTCATCATGAAACGGAAGAAGGAAATGGAAGTGGTACAGAACCAACAAAGGAGGAGACAGATATCGAACGTGAACGTAAAGAGATGGTGGAACGAAGTCGACCTTTGAGAAAACGGAAGCGGCTCGTAGTACAGCAGCATCTGCACACAAAGCAAGAGCTGCCGGATCCTTCGAATGATGCCATTGCGGAGGAACAAGAGTACGGTACGGGGGTTGAGTTAAGGTCGGGTAATAAAAGTCAGTGAATGGTTTGCGGTTGAAATACATGGTGCTGTATAGGATCGTTTCAAATTGTAGCTACTCCAGTCTTAGGATGTAAAGGCCTGCAGAAGGCTTTAGATTAGTGTTTGCCGTGACGGTAGGAATGAAATTCACCATCTTCCGGACAGAGGATCTAAAACATAAAACGTGCACGTGCGTTTCTCTAACCTTTTTCTTATCGAGTCATAGCTGTAGTGTTATTTTCCCGCGAAATTATAAAGGAGCACAATAAGATCCCCGTTTGCGAGGTTGTATGATCTGGCATAATGTATAGAATTTTATTCGTAGCATTTATTTCATAAGTAACCACGTACGAACCAGGAGGATGGCGAAGCCCCATAATATAAATGTAAAAAAAATGTATGGAAATTTTATTTCAATTCAACAAAATGAGAAAAAATCGTATTATGTAGTAGGCGTGTTATAAGAAACGTGTGAGTGTTAGTTGGTGTTTTCATACATCTGGTCAGCCTTTGTTCGATGCTGGACAAATGAGCACATCCAGTTCATTTGTATAAATCCCATAGCGAAATTTGTCCATCTTTTCCGGCGGCAGCCATCACCGGTGCATTCCACATGGTGACGTTCGCTCCGCTGTAGGCAACATCCAGCAGTTCGCCCCTGTGCTCGGTAAGTACGGCCAACGGTCGAAGGCTTTTCCAAGAGAAAATGCGCAACCTTCCATCCCAACCGGCAGCAGCAAACACTTTCAAATCCTTCCGGATGCGGACCCGATGCACACCGGCGTTTTTGATTCCGATTTCACTCTTCGGCATTAGCTGCAACGATTTGCGGTCGATCGAAAATACGGATAGTTTGTCCGCAGAACCACCACATATGCCGCGGTTAGTAACCGGATCATAGTCGATCGTTTGAAGACAATCCGCGTCGTCCGTAATGTAATGGGAAGTCGAACCGACCGGACGCCCGGTACGATAGTCCCACAGTACGAGCGCACCCGACTCGTACCCGGCAAGAAGATAGCGTTGGTTCTGGATTTCGATTGGCTGAAAGCACATTACGGTGCCGTACGGCAACGCCTTTTCGTCGTCGGCCGTCGGTGTGAAGCGCATTGTTTCGCTGAAGGTTTTTGCACACAGGACGCTGATGGCTGCCCGATCGCGGGGTATTATCACAGTACTCGATTGTGCGTCGTATGCCAGACGGCAGAATCCAACGTGTTCGGTGGAGATTTCGTGGCGCAAGAGGTATTCGGCGTCGGCAAGCGTCCACAGCTTCACCGAGCCGTCCTTTTCCTGAGTAATCAAGGCATCGGCTGAGTGGGCTAGGTTCAGAATAGGGCTGGAACCTACGTTCAGTTGATATGATGTACGATTTGTCTGGGTGGTACGAAGATCAAACACATAAAAACTTAGTACGTGCTTAAACGATATTCAGATTGTCGATGTACCTGTAACTCCCATAGCTGAACTGTTCCTTTGTTCGTGCCGGCGTACAGATGCTCCGGAGTACGGAAGCAAAGCGAGTAGTACGAGCAGGTGTCCGGAGAACGCAAACAAAACACTGGATCCGGTGGAAGTAAGGCCATGGTTTTATTAAATTTTAAACGATTGTGATGCAGAAGTACTACGGATTATGTGCTGCGGATCGAATGTTGGCCAACCATTCCGATTTGTACCGAAATGTGAAAAAACGAGTAAAATGCACCAAACACGTAAATAGAAAAACAAACAAGCAACTAGAAACAGCTGTTTATTGTTGTTGTAGTTAGAAGCACAAACAACTCTGCAAAGCTAGCCGCCTGTTTGACAGCTGAAGTATTGAGATAGTGCTGTTAAACGTAAACATCGTTACACGCATACTGACACCTAGATGGCGCTGCTACAATTTTGTACAATTCAAAATGGGCAGAAACGCTCGTTGTGGTTGATACGAGTTAGTGTCGCACCAAACGCAGTTCATAATCAAGCAAGACAACTATATTTGAGTAGTAAAATTGTTTTTTTACCATCATCCAAAATTTATCATTTGTATAATGATTTATGATAATTAATAGTAATTAGATAATTTATGATAATTATAACCATATGGTTTCCGTAGTTTCTCAAATGGTATTCGGATTAAATTTGCACGAAACTTTATTTAATTAGCAATAAATGGAATCTTATAACAATCTTCAAAAGGTGTATTGTGTTGTCCATTCACACAAAACGCATGTTTTTAAGCTGTGTGTAAGCTTCTTTTTGCAGATCTGCAGTTGATAGCGATGCACAAGCGATATCAAGTTACAATAAACAGGCAATGCAACCATTTTCCCTTCTAATTTTCCTCATTAACACTTATCATCATCATGCCAATGGAGTAGGTTTTTCTATAAATCTGAAATTATGTGTACATTTATATTGAAAATAGAAATGTATAAAATTTTGTTCAATTATTTTACCTCAAAAAAAGCGCGCATATTAACTGTACCAAAGCCGTACGAAAGTCGTCCGGGGTGTTGTGAGCCCAGCAACAACAATCTTATCGCCTTTTGGTCGCACACCTCCATATTATACCAGGGCACGTTGTAAATCGCAACCGTTAGTTCCTCGCACTGAAAGACGTAAAATAGTTTGCATCAATTACCACTGAGGAGATAAACGCTTCACCCACCTTAATGTCGAATACTTGTCCCAAAGCACAGCTGAAGAATAGTTGAACTGTTAGCATGGCAAATAGAAAGTATCCGGGATACCAGTCGGGAACCTGCAACCGGGTGAGAAACGCATTGAGCGTGCTTAACTGCTGGTATATTGTAAGGCTAAAAGCGTTTATCTTACAGCCACTATCACCACAATGATGCTGACCAGCTGACAAAAGATGCATCCGAACACGATGAAGAAGTGCACCTCGAACAGACGGCACATGATCTTGGAGTAGCTTGAAACGATACAGCAACACAGTGATGAGGTTATGACCTTTTGTCCATTGGTATGGCTCGCCCTTACTTACTCCAAATGGTCGATATGATGTACGATGATCGCTTGTATGCGGGTCCGTATTTCACCAGTGTGATGTCCGTCGGTGTTAGAGGCACCTAGCCGTCCCAACCGCTTCAACTCGAGCAGTAACATATCCACCTGCAGACATGCGTTTTGCAGCATCATAAAGAAAGCGCACTCGCTGGAGATGATTCCGATCACCATGAGCGTACTTTCGAATAGCTGAAACGCATAGTTCAAAGCGAACCCCTCCAGATGGTCCACACCGACCGTGGGAATGAAGAAGCCGAGCGGAAGCGTATATTCGACCGCAATCGACCACATCAGCGAGTACACGAACATGAGCTTCGCCGCAGAGCAGGAACAGAATCCGAATAGTGCCACCAGCAGATACGTGTTCTGCAACGAGCGTACCAGCAATTCGTCCTGTTCCGGATCACCGTGAAAGCTTTCGAAGAATTGTTCGATGAATTTTTGCAGGTTCACTATGAGCGTTTTGTGTTTGACGAACACGTATATCTTGATGCACGCAATACCCACGTACAGCAGTGTCTCGAGACAGTACATAAACTCAACCAAATCACCATAGGTGGTGCTCAGATTGTACAGATTGATCCAGAAAAACACAAACGTGTTTAGTAGCACCAGTCGGAGATGCAGATTTCCCGCTGAAAAGTTGGGCGTAAATACGTCGAGCCCGAGAAGACCACCGACCCAGTTGATACCTTCAACGATGGCAGTATGCTGCCTGCGTGGATCCAGAGACACACGTTCGAGTTGACGCCTCACGGCAGTACGGAGTCGTTCCACTATGAACATCCTGGTGGGTTCGTTACGCTTCCACGAATGACGGGACCGTTGATTTAGCGACCCTGCCTTAGACAAGTGCTGCAAGGTTTGATTTAGTGGTGATTTGAATAATGTTTCATTTATGTTACAATTAAGAATCGGATTTTTTGCGAACTATCAACATTCCTTTGGGGATAGAATTTATCGATGGGAATTCAAATCAAATGCTTAATTGAAGGCTGGTTTTTTTGCGATTGTTTAAAATGAATTATTAAGCTCAATTAACAAGAAAGATAAGTGAAGACACGACTGCTTTTGTGTGATATCGTGCACTATTGGAAGCTTTAAAAAGAGAACAAAAAGAAAAGAACACTAGACAAGAAAAAAGCCATTACTCAATTTTTGTTCATACTGACTGAGGCATTTATTTCACATACATTATATGTTTTAAGTATATGTATATATATAATATATATATTTTACGATGTATATAATCTTTTATTTTGTTTTTTTTTGTCATTTTTCATATTCAGTATAATAAGAGCTTTTGTTTTCGTGTTTGTATGTATGCATGTTTGTGTGTGTGTGGGTGTGTGAACGTGTCTGTATTGTTTTGTTTATACTTCTTCATTACCATACTCGATGTGCGTGTGTGGTTTTGCACATTCGCATGCTACTTTTTATGGTATTTGTAATGCTTTAAAAAGTAGCAATATTCTTCATTTTTCCTTTACCATTTCATTTCACTGTTGTTTGTGTGTTATTTTAGTCGGTTTTTTTTGTCTTATTTTCTCCATTTCTTTTCATTATGTTCGTTTCTTTTTCGTTATAACATTTGGGCTTGTGGATTAGTTGTTTTGTAATAGCTGCACGGTTTGTGTAATGTTTTTTTAGCTTTCTTTAGCGTTTCATTTTGTGCCGTACATATTGTTTCTTTTTTTTCTATGACGTGGTAAAACAAATAGCAAAAAAATGAAACAAGTACCACAGCTTGTACGTTAACATTGTTTAAGATTTGTTGTAAGGGTTACGATTGCCTTTCCGTTGCACTGTTTGCTTTTGTGTGGTTTGTTTGTTGCTGTAGTTTAAACGAATAATGTGGGACATTAAACTTTTCCACCAGCATGTTGCTGCTGTTGGTAATGTGCAATTTTTCTCATTTCCTTGTATGTTGTTTTGGGGTTTTTTGTTGTTGTTGTTGTAACTTTTAACGCAAAGTTTTGCCTTTGTTACGCATCATTTACCCTAGTTTCTATAGAACTTTCATACTGTTTGTTGGTTTACTTGGCTTGAAAGTTGAAAGGCGTAAAATAACAAATGAACAGAACACTTACAAATGTTTGTAGCTACGATGAACGTTCATCGTGAATAGAAAAAAGTGTAAAACAAAACGCAAACAACGAAGCGTTATTTAGTCGTTTAGTAACGCTTTCGTTACATTGTATCGTTACACGCATACACGCACACACCGATAAAGTGGTTTGGATTTTGTGATGGTTTACCTAGTTTTTAGCGGTGTGGCTTTGTTTTTATCGTTACCTATTTGCTTTTATGCTAATTCTTCTAAACAGTCACTTTAGCTATTCAGCATGCGCAGTTGGTTTCTTTTAATTGTTCTGTTTCATGTCGAATTAAAGAAACGTTCTCGTGGTACGTTATCGATTTGTTTGAATGCTACACGAGAGCAGTATTGTAACAGCTTTATGGCGCTTCTTTCTTTTTTGTTTTGTTTTTGTTTTGATGGCCTGCTACAATGGTTCATCATTTTGTCACAAAGATTCGGTGCTCATTTGTTGTGGAACAGGAAGAAGGTGGAAAAGAGTGATTGATGAGAACGGGGCTGGAAGGGTTTTTTTTTTTTAATATTTTAATCGGTTTAATGTTTCAGCTCATTCACATTGGCCGGTGTCGATTGTCATGTTACCGTTTTGCGTGTTTGTGTTGTTTGTGGGTGTGTGTTTCAGTTGTTCATTTTGCATTTTTGCATTAAAATATTCGCTTCACATTGTTCTGTGTTTTTATATTACGCGAACGAAGTAACGGAAATTTCTTTTTTTTTGTTTCTTTCTTTGTGCAGTTTTGGAGTAGCTCGATAGTTGCATTTTGCAGGCAAAGTTTTAAACGCTTTAAAAGAGCAATTAGTGTTGATGTTACTTTTGGGGATTTCATTCGTGGATGGACATGTTGTGTGGCCGAGTAACTAGTTGCACCACCGGTTATTTCTTGTGTAATGTTCGTAATGTAACATTGTTGTCTTTTATGGAATTTATATTTATATAGTTACACGTGATTCGTCACATTTGCTGGAAACTTTACAACGTGCCGCCTGATAGTTCGAGCCTCGATCACTGCCAGCCATTCAGCCAACGTAGTAAAAGCGATATCCGATTCGATACCGCTTGCGGTTGGCGCACCTAGTGACTAAATGAATATTTACAACAAGTCTTTTGTGTGTGTGTGTGTCTCGTTTTTATCACGTATTCACCTTACTCTGTTTCCTTTTTTTAGGCTCGATAAAATGAATCGTTCACTGGATACGGCTACGGCTTTAGGCTTTCGATTTAGACGATCATTTTCATATTATTCCTTCTGCTCTTCATTGTTCATGCTTTTACCGACACAAAGGCTAGTCACCTTTGTGCTAACCGCCGTTGGTTCTTCCTGCGTGAGCCCGTTTCTTTGGTTTGCTGCTGTGTTCACATGCGAGTGTTGGTTACGTTAAATATTCATCGCTTTTCACGCTCAGCCTCACATTGCCATTGTGCTTATCGTTAGGTATAACAGGAATAAAAAAACGATATTCTAAACTTGGCAAATGTACATCACACACGTCGATAAAACCAGTGCACATGCTTTGTACACGTTTCCATCTCGAATCATCCCCATTTCAGTAGTTCTTCAATGCCATTCTTACATACTAGTTTTGGTTTCTTTAGTTTCTTGTTTTTGTTTGGTAAAGTGCAATATCAGTTGTTGGTTTTCTTACGCGCTAAATATTTAAGTGCATTTGTTAATGGTGCTTTCTGGAGGTGCATCACAACACTTAAGAAAAAGTGCGTTATAGTAAGCTTTTCGTTTGTTTGTTTGTCTGTTGATTTGTTTTCTTTTTTATTTTTTGTATGTTTGTATGTTTGTATGTTTGTATGTTTGTATGTTTGTATGTTTGTATGTTTGTATGTTTGTATGTTTGTATGTTTGTATGTTTTTTTAAATTTATAATGACTTTTGTTTTGCTTTCCACATTGGAAAAGTTCTGCTGCCTCGTCCCGTAATTTGCCTAGCTCTTTTGTTCTTCTTGTTTGTTTTTCCTTTTTTAATTCGTTCTTTCTCTTTGCTTGCTTGTTTTAATTTTATTTCAACACCATTTTCATATTTTCTTCTTGCGTTTTCATTGTTTTCTTTTGTCAACAATTATGATTTTTTCTCATTCTTTGTTGGTCACATTTTAAATTGCTGCTAAATTAATGTACAATTTTATCAAAACATACAAACACACGTTACTACTAATGAAAACTGTTTAGAAAAGTTAAAAATGATGGAAATTGTATAATAGCTAAAGTAATAGAATGTAGTAAAAGAAGTCATGGAACAAAATTAACGATTGAACGATCAAACGATATAACTTGCACAAATGTATGATGTCGTTGCAATGCATTAAATGGTGCCGATTGTACGAAAGTTCAACCACATATTTATCACCAAACAAATGTGCCAAAAATACTGGCCAACTTCACACGCAATGGGATGATGTGTATGTACGTGTGGGATAAATATGCCAAATCCTTTTGCGTAACCAATATCGCAGCACATAAGTTGGGCAGCATGGGCCATAAAACATAATTTCGTTGCTAAACTATCGTGCTGCTGTTGCATGAAACTATTATGTTACGTTCAGCAGTTGTAAGAAAAAAACCACCTTCATGTCCACACACACACACACAGGGCGTCTTCAGTAGAATATTGTTTTACCGGCCCCCGGGAATCAATGGGTTGGAAAGTTCGATTTCAGTATTCAACAGAAGCGGACACAGAAGGGGTTGAATCCCAATAGCATGGTGTGCAAGTTGCAGAGCGTCAAACACAGCCAAGAATGGATCACATCTAATGACGGCGTCACGACAATGACGTCATTACTACCTTCTTCCGCGCGCGCATGACCCGAGACTATGGGTTGTGAGACCGGACCGGTTTGATCGGTCGTTTATAAGCACAAGCACATCCTTACTCAGTAAGCAACGAGCGACCACGTAAGTGGGATGGCCGAGCGATAAATAAACGCCTTCGCATGGTGGTACAAAGTTTCGCTGATGACGTTAGCCAGTGAGCAGGGCACGTCACCAGGAAAAGGGGCAGATAGCCGTTTCTGGCCAAGCCCGTGCCGAAGGACGAAACTATTAGTGCACGGTATTGACCGCACCCTGCGCTACGCTGCGGGCTGAGTAATTCGATGCGAACCGAAGCTATCATGGCGTCAGCGATTATTGTGGTGTCCCCAAAGGAAACACACCAGGGAAGGAGTTTTCTGTTTTTTTTTGTTTCGAACGAACATAAATACGTGGGAAGCGGTTTTGACATCAACGCACTTCGTGGCATTTAGAAGTTTGATTATTTATTTCACTGAAGGATAAAACGAGATTAGAAAAATCGAGAAATAAAGCGAACGTCAGGTAGATAGCAGCGCAGGGTCGTCTAAAAGTTAACAATAGGGAAAATGCCCGTTTGTTTGTCCAAGTATATATTAGAGCATTTTAATGTTTTTTAAATAGCTCAATTCTGCTACCTTCAAACAAGGTTTTTCAGATAATAAGTTGAAGGAGAACATGTAGAAGTAAATGTGAGCTTTTTTTCCTTTCCCAAACATTTTCAAGTTGACAACAAATTTTGTGTAAATCAATAATTGGGAATGATTATAAATCTACTTCCATTTGTTATACAAGAACAAGACAAGAATCAAGAAATACTACTTTGCAGTACTTTAATTATTTTTAAGATAATGCAGAACATTTAACAGTAGATTTTACCACTTTTAGCGTCCTGTTAAAATTGATCGCATAACACGCATAACATAACACACAGAAAGCTCTGTGTGAAAGCTTTGCAAATGTGTTAATAAACAATTTCTTCAAGTTGGATAAGTTTGAGTAAATAAGCAAAATTTCACTTCGTTAAACATTTCGATTCAATTCGGATCAATTCCCGAAAAGGTTCCAACTTTCTCACGTGGCCTCGGTTCAATTCATGTTTTCAAAGGTTTAACAGAAAAGAAAAAAAACGGTGAAATTACTAGAATCAACAGCAATAAAGAAAATCATGCGAATGCGAAGCCATTTAACGTTTGGAAGAGAAAAACATTTGTTTAGCTTAAGAAATGGATCCAATGCTAGTTTTGCAATCAAACCAAAATGATGCGCTTGACAGGACGTGAACCCGCTACAAGGAAGTGGATCAAATTTTAATGGACNCATCGCTTTTCACGCTCAGCCTCACATTGCCATTGTGCTTATCGTTAGGTATAACAGGAATAAAAAAAAACGATATTCTAAACTTGGCAAATGTACATCACACACGTCGATAAAACCAGTGCACATACTTTGTACACGTTTCCATCTCGAATCATCCCCATTTCAGTAGTTCTTCAATGCCATTCTTACATACTAGTTTTGGTTTCTTTAGTTTCTTGTTTTTGTTTGGTAAAGTGCAATATCAGTTGTTGGTTTTCTTACGCGCTAAATATTTAAGTGCATTTGTTAATGGTGCTTTCTGGTGGTGCATCACAACACTTAAGAAAAAGTGCGTTATAGTAAGCTTTTCGTTTGTTTGTTTGTCTGTTGATTTGTTTTCTTTTTTATTGTTTGTATGTTTGTATGTTTGTATGTTTGTATGTTTGTATGTTTGTATGTTTGTATGTTTGTATGTTTGTATGTTTGTATGTTTGTATGTTTGTATGTTTGTATGTTTGTATGTTTGTATGTTTGTATGTTTGTATGTTTTTTTAAATTTATAATTTATAATTTATAATGACTTTTCTTAGCATTTTTGTATTTCGCTTTTCACTTTGGAAACGTTCTGCTTCCTCGTCCCGTTATATGCCTAGCTCTTTCGTTCTTCTTGTTTGTTTTTCCTTTTTCGACTCATTCTTTCTCTTTTCTTGCTTGTTTTAATTCTATTTCAACACCATTTTCATATTTTCTTCTTGCGTTTTCATTGTTTTCTTTTGTCAACAACTATGATTTTTTCTCATTCTTTGTTGGTCACATTTTAAATTGCTGCTAAATTAATGTACAATTTTATCAAAACATACAAACACACGTTTCTAATAATGAAAACGGTTTGGAAAAGTTAAAAATGATGGAAATTGTATAGTAGCAAAAGTAATTGAATGTAATATAAGATGTCATGGAACAAATTTAACGATTGAACGATCAAACGATATAACTTGCACAAATGTATGATGTCGTTGCAATGCATTAAATGGTGCCGATTGTACGAAAGTTCAACCACATATTTATCACCAAACAAAATGTGCCAAAAATACTGGCCAACTTCACACGCAACGGGATGATGTGTATGTACGTGTGGGATAAATATGGCAAATCCTTTTGCGTAACCAATATCGCAGCACATAAGTTGGGCAGCATGGGCCATAAAACATAATTTCGTTGCTAAACTATCGTGCTGCTGTTGCATGAAACTATTATGTTACGTTCAGCAGTTGTAAGAAAAAAACCACCTTCATGTCCACACACACACACACAGGGCGTCTTCAGTAGAATATTGTTTTACCGGCCCCCGGGAATCAATGGGTTGGAAAGTTCGATTTCAGTATTCAACAGAAGCGGACACAGAAGGGGTTGAATCCCAATAGCATGGTGTGCAAGTTGCAGAGCGTCAAACACAGCCAAGAATGGATCACATCTAATGACGGCGTCACGACAATGACGTCATTACTACCTTCTTCCGCGCGCGCATGACCCGAGACTATGGGCTGTGAGACCGGACCGGTTTGATCGGTCGTTTATAAGCACAAGCACATCCTTACTCAGTAAGCAACGAGCGACCACGTAAGTGGGATGGCCGAGCGATAAATAAACGCCTTCGCATGGTGGTACAAAGTTTCGCTGATGACGTTAGCCAGTGAGCAGGGCACGTCACCAGGAAAAGGGGCAGATAGCCGTTTCTGGTCAAGCCCGTGCCGAAGGACGAAACTATTAGTGCACGGTATTGACCGCACCCAGCATTACGCTGCGGGCTGAGTAATTCGATGCGAACCGAAGCTACCATGGCGTCAGCGATTATTGTGGTGTCCCCAAAGGAAACACACCAGGGAAGGAGTTTTCTGTTTTTTTTTTTGTTTCGAACGAACATAAATACGTGGGAAGCGGTTTTGACATCAACGCACTTCGTGGCATTTAGAAGTTTGATTATTTATTTCACTGAAGGATATAACGAGATTAGAAAAATCGAGAAATAAAGCGAACGTCAGGTAGATAGCAGCGCAGGGTCGTCTAAAAGTTAACAATAGGGAAAATGCCCGTTTGTTTGTCAAAGTATATATTAGAGCATTTTAATGTTTTTTAAATAGCTCAATTCTGCTACCTTCAAACAAGGTTTTTCAGATAATAAGTTGAAGGAGAACATGTAGAAGTAAATGTGAGCTTTTTTTTCCTTTCCCAAACATTTTCAAGTTGACAACAAATTTTGTGTAAATCAATAATTGGGAATGATTATAAATCTACTTCCATTTGTTATACAACAACAAGACAAGAATCAAGAAATACTACTTTGCAGTACTTTAATTATTTTTAAGATAATGCAGAACATTTAACAGTAGAATTTACCACTTTTAGCGTCGTGTTAAAATTGATCGCTATACAAAACACACAGAAAGCTGTGTGTGAAAGCTTTGCAAATGTGTTAATAAACAATTTCTTCAAGTTGCATAAGTTTGAGTAAATAAGCAAAATTTCACTTCACTAAACATTTCGCTTCAATTCGAAACCAATCCCGAAGCGGTTCCAACTTTCTCACGTGGCCTAGGTTCAATTCATGTTTTCAAAGGTTTAACAGAAAAGAAAAAAAACGGTGAAATTACTAGAATCAAAAGCAATAAAGAAAATCATACGAATGCGAAGCCATTTAACGTTTGGAAGAGAAAAACATTTGTTTAGCTTAAGAAATGGATCCAATGCTAGTTTTGCAATCAAACCAAAATGATGCGCTTGACAGGACGTGAACCCGCTACAAGGAAGTGGATCAAATTTTAATGGACTTTTGGTAAATCTTTAATACAAACCCGGTGCTAGGTACAACGACCACCAGACAATCTTCCTAAGATCTTCCCCGGAATGGGGCGGGGGATCTGTCATATAAAATGGATAATACCTCCTATCACTTTGCGCCTTGATCGTGAAGCAACGCTTTCATAAGCGTTTCAACAGTCGTTCAACAGAGTGAAAAATAGAAAAAGGAAATATAAAAAAGCGTGGGTGAAAAACATAACGCAACGAAATATGAGAGGATATGGCTTTTGCCACCGTTTCATGATTGACCTTGCCATGCGAAGGGTATTTTTGCCCGGTCACAAAACCCCGGGGTAAAATGTTCCGTTTTCATGTGCTATAAAAAATGCAAACGGGATCTTTCTATGCGCTCTATTTTACGAGCAGCTGATGGCCACCTAGTACCGAGACAGTGGGAAGCAACAACAACCAAAAAAAAAATGGTATGCATTTTCATCGCGCGGGTCGAAACCTTCCGCGAGCTTTTTGTCTCGGGAAATCTTTCCGAAAAAGGTTAACCTTCGCTCACCACCGTGAAAAGGAAAACCGGGGGAATGATTTTGTGATTTAATCCTCTCTTCATTCCTCGGACTTCTTCTCTTTCTTTCTCTGTTGGTAAAGGAAGGACCCAACCCGTGGAAAAGTGGTTTGAACCATTCTCCGAACGATGCGTGCCGGCGTTTCCTTCTCAATCCCATCCTAATTAGGTGCAACAAATTGAATTTTATGAATGGTATGTTCCTCTTTGCTATATTGCCACTTTTGGGGAAGGCTTTTGTGTGTTTGTGTGTGTGTGTTGTTTATTCTTATTTCGTTGTTGTTACGTTTCTGCGAACCCGGAACTCACAAATTTAAGATGGTTCTCTTCCCCATAGTTTATCATTGTTTATGCGACCAAAAGTGCCCTTAAGACAGTGTGTGGCGTTGACCGCCACACGCAAAAAATGTTATAAAATATTTTTTTGTTTACTACGCCGGCCGGATTATTATTCCACCCGGTTTTAATGGTTGTTGTTGAGTTTTTGGTGGCAAATTGATGACAAACCCTCGCCTTAAAAGGAAAGAGTAATTTGTATTAAAGATGCGCTCGATGAGTGGTGCCACGTGCAGATGCTTGTTGAATGTAGACATGGAAACGATGGCTTGGTAACGGAAAACAAACAACCAACTCTAAAATCCACATTTTGACTGTGGCCAGGCAAACGAGAAAGAGACATGGCCGTTTCATGGGGATAGCTTCTTTACCATTATTTATCATTCTCGTAAAAGGAAAATATCTGCGCAAGCTTCTTGTGCTTGCTTTCCAAACTTTTCGGTATCGGTTCACCGACTCGTAGAAGCAAACCAAGACAAAAAACCCTTTTTTTTCGCCCCCTCTCCTTCCCCTTCCTCTCGAAAACCATTGTCTGGTATGATAGCCGGAATGGTCTCGTCGTGTGCCGCGTTATCTCGAGCGTCAAAAATACATTTCCCGACAATTTTCCACCAGGCATTGGTGTGCGCGTGTCAAACTGCTGCGGGTGTACCCGAGCGGTCGAGGTTTAATCTAATTTCGCTGTAAAATGGTTTAATATTTTCATCTTCAGGATAAACCATAGCTGCTAGGCATCTTCCAAAAACGTGAGAAACCAAACGAACAGGACGCAATTGGAATGCGTTGGTTGATGGGAAAACAAACCAAATCGAAAAACAACAAAAAAACAAAACAAACAAACAAAAAACTCCCCCAAAAAACAATGATCCAATAAAAGTTCACAGCCCATGACGGCGAAATACGGCTTGGGTTTGGGAAGTGATTTTCCGACGCTTTACCACTACTGTGGCATGTGGATATCTTTGGTTTTTTTGTTGTTGCGCCAAATAATGTGTTCGATTTTACGATGAGCCGGCCTTCGGTGAGATTGGATTTCGTTTACAGTGGCCGGCTTGTGTTGTAATAATTTTCCAGTGCTTTTTCCTTCCATTTAGCTGTCCGGTAAGTGTCGATTGGCTAATGTTGGGGAACATCGTTTTTGTTTTGTTTTGCTCTGTAAAGGTGAGTGGTCTTAGACAACAATCGCTTCCCTATCTTTTGGTTTCGATGGTAATTGAAGCAATTTTCGCATTCGAACCTTTTTTACAAACAATCGGTGGATAAACGTACCGTGTCGTAAATTTGTTAAATCCTACT
>CM028126.1:21248295-21298088 GCA_016254315.1 Anopheles parensis
TTTTGGACAAGCTGCCATGCTAACCGCCCCGACTGCAGTAAAAAAAGTTAAAAGAAGTCAATAGATAGCCTGGTGACGGTGATCGAAACATTCCGGCGCACTGGTGAACGTATCGAATGAAAACGCACCAACAGCATTGCTTCTGATGTCGTTTATCGGACACGGAATCATATAAATCAATTTACGTTCATTGATTTCATTATTTTCACTTCGAAAGTGACCAAAGTGTGTTAGCTCGACGGTTAGCCTTTGGAGAGTTTGAGCCCGTTTTAAGGGTCGTGATATTTCGCTTCACACTTCCCACCACTAGGCGAACGGTTGAGATGTGAAAATGTCAGCTAAGATAAAGAAAATGACAGTAGACTGAAATACAATGCAAAGGACAAAAAAACTAACACGAACCAAAAAAAGAAAGCAAGTGAAAACATTTCCTTTTATGCTGAGTTAAATCAATTAACCAGAAATATAATCCACAGACAAAAGGTAATAAAAGCCAATTGAATGGTAGTTTTAAAACGGTTCCGATACTAGAGATCGAAGCTTTTGCTTTGACTAGTCTCAAAAAACATAAAAAAGGGAAACGAATAAACGATTCTATCGGTGGATTGTGTTAGGGAGTATTATTTGATAAAGCTTGTGACAGGAGTTTAAAAATAGCTTTTCGTGCAAAACACCTGATATCCTGAAAAGGTGCCCTGTTTGTGGCGTCCAAGATTTTATGTTCGAATATGGTGGAAGTTTTCTTTGGTTTTTTTTACTGTAAAATAAAAAGAAAACTGCAATTCACATAAAACGTCTCCGTTAGGCAGTGCAAGGAGAGAGAGAAAGAGAGAGAGAAAGAAGTCAGTGCTTTTCCGTTCTTTCACCAGCAAAGCTTAAGCAACAGGTGAAAGTTAAAAACCATCAGCCAGATATTGCTGACGAGTCCCACGTATCAGGAAGATGTACACGTGTGTGTGCGTTCGTGACTATGTGTTATTCCCCCGTGGAGGGGAGTCATAAATCACAGTCACCCTACCCGTGGGCCAGTTCAAGGGGCGAGGTTCGGGCGCGGTAAAACAGATTGAAACAGTTTTCTTCGGGAAAACCGTGAAAAGCTCATTTCTTTCTTTTCATGATTGTTTTCCAACCGAGGTTCTGCGAGGTTCGACTGTCTTTACGTCAGCATTTTTGAGCAGGGTTTTGGGTAATAAAACTAGGAAATATTAGCGCACTTTGTAGTAAAGAAAAAGGGGTGGTGCGTACGTGTGTTTGTTTTAAAAATATGAATTAAGTGTGACATTTTGTTCCACGGAAAAGAATAGGTTTGTTTTGAGCAGTAAGCATTTTTGAGTTTAAGTTTCCGATTGAGAAAAAAAGTATAATAAACGTTTGTTTTATTTCTTCTTTTACAAGCGTTTAAATTTGAAAAGCTTCCATTTGAAACAGCGAATTCAAAATGGCGGATCATTGTTAGGCGAAATTGAGTTTGTATAACATTTAGCATGTTAGATTGACACCTTCGGGCGACATTTTATTGTTGTTTGTTGTGCACATTATTGATCATCACCGTCAAAAGCCTCCCCTTTGCATTGATAAACGTTTGTTTGAAAAGAGAAATTAAATGCCAATTTAGGGGCTGGGCACTATGCATTTCTACGCGGTCAAGACCAAATGTCCAACCCACACCGTCGTTAGCCATGCCGGTTGGTTAGTTGACTTGTGTGTTTTAATTACATTTTGATTAATTTCTTTTTCTCCATACCCCGATTGCGCCATGGTGCAGAAAAAAAGAGAATGAACCCAATAGCCTCACTGTCATCATGGCGAACGCTTTTGTGTAGTTTCCATTTCCACCGAGCATCACTTAACACGCCTTAACGTGCTGAAGGTGGCGTGTAGGCAACAAAGCCATACCGGTGAGAATCAATTTAAACACGCAAACATCGGGATGCAAAAAAAAAAAACGATAAACTCCGGTGGAAAACAATTCCAATGAGGAATGAGGAAAAGTGTGTGTTTGCGTGGGTGGGCGGGACTTTTGCAAAAGCGGAAAGGTAAATCTTCGCATGTCAAGACACACAGTTCAAGGGCTTTGCAGTCAGAATGTCTTCGGGAAGCCGAATAGCATTGTGGGTTTGTCAAATCATCCTTCGTTGCGTACTGGTGCTGAACTATATACTGGATGGGAGTTTTGATGCTTTTGAAGAGCAATAAAAGTAATCTCGTTGTACATATTTTCATCTAGTTAAACACTTCCATGTTAACTTAAGTTTGCATTATCTGAAGTAAAAAAAATGTTTGCTTACGTTTGCGAACTAAACAAGTATTATTAAAGTTTCTCTGTTAAATGGGAGAAAACCACATTTCCTTAACACATTTTTTTCGTAAACCAATGCAATTAGTGTTGGGTTTACTTTTGTTCCTGCAATTGAGCCAATTAGTGAGGATAAATAAATTAATCAGAATTAGAATTAGCCGGCATGGTGACGATGGCTTTAAGGTGTCAACGTCGAAACAAGTTTACTCCAAAAGGTTACCATTCAATGCGTGAATAATTAACTGATACAATAGTGAGAAAATGGAACTGTTAGAGGCAGTTGGTTATATTGTTTTCCCTGTTTTGTAGCTGTGTATCGTTGTTATTTATGTGTGTTTTTTTTAACATTTTCCAACTAAGTTTTAATTTTAAAATTAAATTGTATGGATTTTGCTTTGTTTAATTTCAGTACATTTCTTTATAAAGTAGTCAAACATACTGAATGAAAAAAGATTTGTGGAGATAATCTTGTAAAGAGAGAGAGAGAGAAGGTAGATAAATTTATGTATAGCTGTACGATTTGGATGGCCTTTTAAAATGGTAAAATGCTTACGATTTCTATTTTTCCTGGAAGGAAACAAATCATTGTTAAAAATATTACTAAAATTTTGTGCTGGGTAAATTTCAATTTTTTCCGAAGTCGAAGTAATCCACTTCAGACACATTCAGGCACCATAGAGAGTATTAACAAGAAGAGAACAAGAGAGAACAAGAAGGGTATCCTTCCTAAATTACGGAAAACTACGGAAAACCAACTAACTAACTAGAAAAACAGTTTGAATAGAGTCATGAATAATATCAACGTTAACAGTGGAAAAGCAGAAGAAACCTTTGAAAAACTTAAATTCGAAAAATCTCCTATAAAAAACTGCTCTAACACGTGTGAAAATTTACTCAACACATGTGTAACAATTCCGCAAAGTATGATGAAAATTACCAGTAAACGTTAGTTCCTGGGAAAAAATCATTTGAAAACCCGTGGTAAAGTGATGAAAAATTTAGCATTTATTTCGGTGTCGACTCCGCACAAATAGGAAGTTGATCCAGCAGTAAACTCCAGAATTGACTGCGTAGTAATTCCAAGTAATAAATTGGTGGCTTAAAGATTCCATTGCGGGGTTCCTATTACTATTAGAATTACTTCATGTTATGTATATTCTCTTTTTTACTGCCATTGCGCTGCACTGCAAAACATGTGACTTCATTAATGAAGTGCTCATTGGGATTATTTATTGAGCTTGACAGATGGCAGTGTTTTGCACTCTTGATATCTTTTCTGCTTTTGCGGTGCTGTTGGCAAACACGAAGCACGAAAATTCAATTGTGATGCTTTACTACGCATTGTCATTATGCGATAGTAACACCGGTGGATAAATATGTGCCAATCGTTTACACTCGCCATACATCTAGATTTAATGTGTAAAACCGAAGAAACGTCCTGCCCCCCACAGTAGATTTACTAAACACGTATTAGATATAAGTGCAGTCGTTTTCAAGAAACTTTAACAACGCTCTTCTGCGAAATCTCTGGCAACAAAAGTTGAGTTAGGATGGACATCATAATAGGAATCTTGTGCAAAGTTGACCGACCTCACGTTAAACGAGTTCTGTCGGTTTTTTGCAAGTCCCTAAGTTGTAAGTTCTTTACAAAGGAAACTTGGAATTTCGAGAAACTTGTTTGTTCCCAGGTGAAATTTATCATTAGGTAATGAGCGTTGTGTTTTGAGTATTGTTTACCACATTCTTCATCTGTTGCGTAAAGAAACTCTTAAATTCGGAGAACTAGAGCCGCAAAGGCTTTTTTTCAATGAGGAGAGTTAAAGTATTGTGAGCTAGAATGTTTACTTTAAATTGATGTTTTCGCTGAAGAAAGAGACTAAAAGACATTTTTATTGAAGTTTTTGGTATAAAAGTATGTTAAAACATTCAAGGAAAAAAAAACAAACAATTGCATTACATTGCACATTGTTTCGAAGGACAACTGAAGACTTGGTTGAAAAAAGTAAAGCAGGTAATACTTCACTTTGTACTCTTCCCTAAGAACCAGACCAATCGTAACCTACACAAAGTGACAAAAAAGAAGGCGGGAAATCACCGTCATTCTCATCGTTCGATTAAAGGCAACCTAATGCAACATCATCCGGTTGTATTTGCATGTTGGCATCAAGTTCTTTTCTCTACCATTCGACGAAAACATACTACCTGCAAAGGATAAGGTTTTAAATATAAGCCAGGGTATGTGGAGAATACGAGAACGTGAATGTAACTGATTATTTATGCAACTCTTTCCGTTTGCTATTTTTATCCATGCATCGGGTCTGCGATGGAGAAGAAACGGAAGAATTCCCAATTGTCAAGAGCAGTCTGGAAAACAAGCAATCTGTGCACGTTTCGTATCGTGCTAATCCATGCTGCTAAGCTTTGCCACATGAGAACTTAAACCCTGCTCACTTTCATTCTAGCTTTATTTCGCTCCAGGAAGTCCATTGATGTTGGAAGCTTGTAGTTTACAGTGGTTCAGCAGATTTCATACCTTGCCCGATGATAAACGACTATGAGTGTGTGTGGTCGAACAACGGAGTAAATGTTTATGTACAGCCGAACACGTCCACATGTGGCTGCATGAAGCAAAGTACGCAGCCAGTTAGTCAGCATGGGTGACTGGGCGTCTCCATTGATTGTTAGATTAACGGTGACGAAAAGTTTTTTTCTTTATATATACCGTTATCGACTTCATAACTTTAGGTACATTGCAAAAGTAAAACGTGTAAAGACCCAAAACATAATGCAAAAAAAAAATGTAAAAAATTAGCATATCTTTTCACACCGAACGCACCGAAGCGTACAGGTGTTTGAGGTACACTGCATAATAAGGGAGCAAATGTATTTTAACAACCTGACGTGACGTGATCCCATCGGCACTCTGTGTGTGTGCGTGGGTAGGAAAATGTCACCAGTTTCGTGCATTTTGCACGAACTTTACTTTCGTTAACGCCTTTCGCTTTTATGCGCTATCTGGCATGCTTTCGCTCGAAAGTAGCCTATCTCGTTTGGAATTTGCAGAGAAGATGATCTTCCTTCCTACGGAGTGGATAGAGAACAGGCTAAAAATAGAACATCCTTCTAATGCTTTACACGCTCTGATGCTTGTAGCATCTAAACAAAGCCACACCTATTCTGCTCGTTTGATGTCTTCTGTGTTGACTTGTATGTACCTTGTGAAAGGACACACCGGTACAAGGTGAAGTAGAACTGAAGCAAGCATGAACAGCCAAAAAGCAACCTCCATCTGAAGCCTTGTAATCAAAATGAAACAGTTAAACAAAGCTATTCGGTTGGATGTGAAACAAAAACCCCAACAGGAAAGGTTTCGTTTGTCGCGAGGTTAGGATGTGCTGTATTCCCATTCCCGCACAGGGTATAGTGTATCATCACCTGTGCGAGGGATGTCTTTCTTTAGCCTTTTTTTGGCTGTTGTCTGGACCATCTTTTGTTCGGTTCGGTGGCGCTGGCGCATGGCATCAATCTTTGTCGTGCTCAACGGAGCGAAGAAGGAAGAATGTGCTTGCGTGAAGCTACTCGAGTGACCGTCCGTTTGTGTCATTCGTTCGGTAAGCTGAGCAGGTACCAGCGGTGAAACCCATCCCAAGTGAGGACAGCAGGGACACACTCTGCACTTCAGGTGTAGGTGCATTGAAATTTGATGAATGAAATCTAAAAATAGCCCACCTGCTTCAGCCCGGGCCAAGCTGATCCGATTTTGTGGCCGGTTGGTTGTGGCCTGCCTACCCTTTCCTGTACCCTTTCGTGTACTACTCCCACCTTCCGAGAAACAGTTCTACGGGGTAACTTCTTTAATCTCCATCAGCTGACACGGTGAAGGTTCTGGGTTGGGTTGGGTTCCATACTTTCGCAGGCAGCCATTTCGGAGTAGCAAATCTTATTCATTCCCTTGCTCTCACAGTTTTTGCACATTCTCTTTCTATCTTTGTCTCGCTTGTTCACGTTCGTTCTCCATTTCACCTACACGGTTAAGCGAAGGTATCATGATTCATGTAAAGCTCGACAGGCGGACAAGCTGCTAATACCTTGCCGCCGAACGTACGTACAAGCGTGTGTGTGTTTTAATGGCGTTTTAGATGGCAGCGCGAACAATAACGATAATGAGATTATTTGGATGGGAAATTAAATCCCAACCACCACCGTACCGTATCGTAGGTCCCCAGAACATTCCAGCCCAGGTAGATCGCATGATTATCCTAGGTTGGTTGCATGGTGAAAGTGTGGGTCGTCTGACGTGGTGGTGAAAATTAAGAGCTTTGTAAAATTAGACGACGAGAGCCATTTTGTGCTCTATTCGAGTTATCAGCTGGCAGCGAGGTAGATGGTTTGTTGGGTGGATTTTTGCAACAGGAACATGAATTATCCCTCACCTCAAGGTTGAAGGTCATGCTAGGCTGTTGAATGACGCGCGACAATATGGCGGTTTTCTTCGTGAAGTAATTTTGTTTGGTTTTTTTTCTGTCTTCTGTCGACACTCCATGTATGCACGATGATTGATAACGAAGAGAACAAAAAGGCCAGGTGGAACTAAATTTTAATTGCCTGTGACATTGGGCGCTTACTGATTGATTGAACTGCTGATTATTGCGTTCAGGCGAATGGTGAAAGGATTTGAACGCTAACATTTGAACCAATGTTTGCCTTTATCTGTTCATATAGTCGACAAGTCCATTGATTGCACTGTGGTTCGTTATAAGTACAAAAGGGTAGGGTGGGCTTTTGTAATTAGATAAAATTTGGTACCATATTCGCTTTTAAGTTTTAGTTTCGATTTGGTTCTATTGAAATTCTATTTTGAAACAGATTAACAGACAGGCCTTTGGGAAATAATTAACTTCAATCGGGTTTAATGTTTTGTTTTTGAAATATTTTCATTTCAATTTACCTCATCATCATCCGCTAGATCANAAGTTTTAGTTTCGATTTGGTTCTATTGAAATTCTATTTTGAAACAGATTAACAGACAGGCCTTTGGGAAATAATTAACTTCAATCGGGTTTAATGTTTTGTTTTTGAAATATTTTCATTTCAATTTACCTCATCATCATCCGCTAGATAAATCTATCAACATTTAGTAGTTTAAAAAAATCTACAAATAATTGTTGTATCTTTAACTCTTCTTTATAAAAATTATACCAGGTTAAAAAAAATGATTTAATATAATGCAAGATAAATATCGGGATGTTGCTTTTGTTATTATTCAAAAAAATAAAAATCTTAGCTAAAATATGCTATTAACAAATTATTAATTGTAGTACTGAAACAGTTTTGTAAAGTAAAAGAAAAAATGAAAAATGAAATACAAATTCACTAAACACCACATGAACGATGATTGTGCGGATATGTTTTCCACTATCGTGGTAGAATAAATAGCAAAACTAGTTGAAAACTTGTCAGAAACGTCCGTTTGTCTGAACGTTGCTCAGGTTATGAGTGACTTTTGTGGGGTGGGAAAATACTCACATACTCTCACACACATGCCAACATAAACAGTTAGAAGTTTAGGGAGACCGCTTAAAATGGTGTTTGGTGCAAACGTCTGACCAGTAGTGTGTTAGTATCGCATGCGTACGAGGAAGTTGCAGTAGAAAACAAAATAAAATAGAGCAAATAGGAAAAAAATTTCCCAACCCCATTCCAGCAGCATGATCATGATCGGTTGCTCATAACGTACGTCTAAAACTCCTTTGCTACGATGGAAAATGCCGTTAAACAGAACTAAGACGGAAGGTGGAACGATAGACACAAACTACCACATGTCTCGCTTTTCGTTTCCCTGTCACTGTGCCACTGGAAATGGTGCAGCTGGAAGAAATGAGGATGGCAATGGATTGGAAATGTTAGTCCGCCTTCGCACCACGTACGAAGCTGTACGGAGTACGTGTGCATAAGCAGATCATGAATCATTTATGAATGATAAGTTTATGAAAGTTATCCAGCAGCATTCAATGGAGTGTTTGGACTGTGGTGTGTGTGTGTGGGGGAGAGGTAGGGTGACGAGTGCTGGACGAACTCGTTTTTATTGGCAGGTGTATAGCATTCGGTGATGCACTTGGATGTGGATGTGTGTTGTTCGTGCTATTGCAAATGCATGATTGGCTTGTGGGGTTTTGCTGCCACACGTTTGCAAAGTGTCAAGTGTAAATGGAGTGAAAGGAAACAATTACCTACACACCCACCCACAACTGGTCGAAGAGTGAATAAGCACCGGCAGAGTGGTTGAGTTTAGCTAAGGCAAAAGAATGTTTAAGTCCGTCATCATCGTTATGTGAGAAAAAGTTTTACACTTTCACATGTGCCATTACGAAAGTAATACAATTTTATGGTTAATGGAGTTCAGTTTTTGTTCGTATTGTATATGTCTATGTATGTTTCGAAGATCAAATAATTTTAGTACTTTTTTCCTTTCCTGTTTCGAGTCTTAACAAAATTTTAGTTTCATTTTCAAAACAGTTCTTGTCAGTTTTGTGGATCAATTATTCCACTTCAGTTACTAGATACCATTTTCGTTTTTATAATAAATTCATTTTTATATCTCTTCTTAACTATGTTTTTATATTAAGAAAAACTATTTTTTAAATTAATCTCAATTAAAGTTAATCAATTAAAATTAATAAGGTTAATTAAACATTAATATAAATAAAAAACCTTACAACAAAATGCAAATTGAGCATTATTTGAAAAATTGAAAAATAAAAAAAAACTATATAAAAAAACCGAAAATAACTGATCGAATACTCGATTAGTCACACACTAATCGTACTGTATTTTCTTGAAGAAGAAAAAAAGAAATCAGCACATACCGAAGCAGTTACATGTTACTTGAGTACTCCAGCTTTTCATTTCCCCTTGAAACCACTCGCCCATGCATGCCCAGCATATTCGTGGCTCCAGATAAGTTTTCAATGTCTCTGACCCTTTCGTGTGTGTGTGTCGAAGCATGGCCAAGCTACGCCCCGGCTTTCAGCCAGCGGTTTTTTGTTACATGATCTCGTCTTCTTTTCGCTTTTCACAAATATTTTTTTTGTTTCACTATGCACTTCTATCCGGCGTAAGGTTGGTTATGCTTCGAGCAGGAAAGTGTCAGCGCTGTGTTGTGTACGGACGCTTGCCGATACAAGAAGGATGACCGTGCGCCTCGTTGCGTTCGGTCCATCTTCCCGGTTCCTATCGATGCAAAGGCGCGCTCTCTCTCTCTTTGGTTTGGGTTCGAAAACATTATCACATAAATACTGGGCATGCGAGCGTATGTGTGTTTTTTTGTGGTAGATGATTTCCACCGAACGATGATAACCGTTTGCCGGAGGCTGATCGGTGTCTAACATGGAAAAATATGTGCTTCGGCATGGCTCACAAAACGGCTTTTCATAAATTTGATCGTTTTGCTGAGAGTTTTTTTGTTGTTTATTTTGGAATAAAATTGAATTATTCACCAGTTGATGGCGACGGTGGTGGCAGGATTGGCAGGGCTGTAATAGTAAACGGACAACACTACAAACGACGCTTGTGTACGAGTGTATCGCCAAGCTGCGGGCTTAGATGGCTCCAACCGAGCTTCGTGATGGCTCGTACGAGGTGTTTTCTAAACGATAGTTGATCTCTCCCAATCCGTTCACAACACATCCGTATCCATGCAGCTCTACAAATGGGTGTAAATAATTTAATTACCGGTGCGCTGTCATCGTCACCCTTTTGCTTGGTTCACACGTCAGGGACACATTTTAATTGGTCAATGATGATTTTCTACTTCAAGTCAAATACAAATACAATTTTGATACTATATGCCATGGTTGGCGACGACACAATGTACACAATACAAAGAATAGCTTGACATAATCTCTACTGTCCGTTTTTAGTAGACAACAAGCTAAGACTTAACTCATTACTCATCTAACACGCTCGTTAACGCTAAACGCAGCGTCCGTCTAAGATTATCCAAAATCCATGTTTAGTTCAACACTATTATGCATCAATTTCCAAAGCCAATATCAAAATATACGCCCTCAAAAGCTAGCAAAAAAGAAGCGGGCAAATCCTGTTGGTCCGGATTGCACCATATGTATAGACGCACTGTGCGCCAGATACCTGCCTTGTATGCTTTCAAAGAAAGGTGCGTTGTTGTTGTTGTTGCTGTTGGGTGAGAAACTTTCGCCACCATTCGCCACCATTTAGGACCGTTTTGCTCCAGTATACCTTTTAGCCCAAAGTTCCTATTGTTTGCCCGCAGGCAAACCGTTCTATTATGCGACTGAGCAAATCGTCCACACTGTCCACAAATTGCGAGAGTTTTCCCACAGTACGCTGACAAACGCTTGCCACAAATTCACCGCTAGCTCTAATAGTACAATTGACTGTTATGCGTTAAATATTCATTTTGCTAAATAGTGGTCCACCGTTTAACGGTAGTCCACCGGGTTTGGGTTAATGTTAATGCACACACGTTTTTTCTTCTAATTGTTACTTTTTTTTTGGTATTTTTTTACACAATTATTTTGTACTTTTTTTTTTGGGGATATTTTTTGTTTGTTTCATTTGATGAATACCTACAGTACAGTGACTACGAGTTGTGTTGGATACGTTGGATCTAAAAGCGAAACACATCTTGCGTTTTACATGCATACGGGATGCATGTGTTTCGGTGCGTTGGGAAAAGAATAACTATCGCGCGTAGTGTTTGATTTTTCACAATTTTCATCCCTGTCTGCCACCATCGTTTACGCCATCGTGTGTTCGGAAGAAGATATTGAAGAAAAAAAAAATATTTTTTTTTCTTTTACAACAAATCTCGAATTTTATACCATCAAGTTAAATGGAAATATTAGTTATGTCGAACAAAAAGGAAAAAAAAATTTTGTAAAAAAATTTTAAAAATTGTTTCAGAAAATTTTATTTGTTTTTTTATTTGTTTGGTATCTAGGAGATGTCGCGAAAAATTCGAAGTTCGCCAAAGTTTGTCAAATTTTACATGTTTTGAGTCTGTAGTGTTTTTCATTAGCGTAGTGTTAGTTCAATTGTAATGTTACGTTTTCTCGTCAAGTTATGTTTAGATTAAGTTATGCTATTTTGTAGTTCAAAACTTTATCAGCCCGCTGTTTCATTTTCGGCACATGTGACAAGCAAACGAAAAACATCTTCATCTATCGAATACGGTAGTGTGAAATACAGTTCTTGGTAGCAAGGTTAAAACACAATCGTCCAGAAACATCAAACAGATAAGCAAATAAAACTTTTACTACAACAACCCGAAAAGGAAACGTTCTGGGAACTGGGTTTAGGGTTTAGTTTGTGCAAGTAATGGGATTAAATCGGAAAGTCAATCTCTACTCGTCTGATCCCAGCATTTAGCTGGTCATTAATGCAAATAAAGAAACTTTCCCAAAAGGTACATACATCGGATGGGATGGGGGAAAAAAACATTCAAAACTGTATGATAGAGTTTTCAAACGTGAGACAACCTTCCATATGGTTTTTTTTGGCAAGCGTTAGACAAAAGGGAAAACCAGGCAGTTCATTCAGCAGTAGCTTCACCGGAAGCTTTTTCCACTCCCCCA
Source organism: Anopheles parensis (assembly GCA_016254315.1). Taxonomy (NCBI): domain Eukaryota; kingdom Metazoa; phylum Arthropoda; class Insecta; order Diptera; family Culicidae; genus Anopheles; species Anopheles parensis. The sequence continues at coordinate 21,260,209 of CM028126.1, forward strand.
TTCAAAGGGCAGATAAATTTTCAAGAAACTGCTTTCACCAGGAAAGGTGCATTAAAAGTGTATGAATGGTTTGCACCACCTTACCTGAAGCCCACGTAATGTGCAGGGGCAATTAAAAGAAACCAATTCGGAAAGTTTTAATTAGAGCAAGTTGTGTGTGCCTTTGAGTTGGCTTCGGTTCGTGTTTTGTAATTTCCACTTTTCATAAAAGTAAGTTATCGAGCAATTAAACATTGCTTAAAGAGACTATCAAGCAATCAATTTCAAACAATTTTATTTGTAAGGTGAGTTTTGTTGTTCTATTTTTTTTAATGTGACCATTGTGCTTCGTTCGTTGTTAGGTAGCAATAAGAAGAAGAGAGGAGAATTTGCATTAAATTTTGATGCAATTTTTAAATGTCCATGTGATGAAATCAGACAGTTTTATTTTAAATCTTACGCGAAAACACATCATTTTTGCATTGGGACCATTTGACCAGTCTGCCATTGCCAGCGATCATAAGAAAGTATTTTCGTTCGATACTGAAGATGGCTAAGGAAAAGTGTACACAGGACAAAAAGGTGCCAAATCTGATTAGTATTTAGTATACCTACGGGCAACCAGTACGTGTACGGTTTTCAGATGATGGCCGTAATGGTTGTGTAAAAGATCTGCACGATACACCCCATTCGCAAGTGGTAGGTAACGGGTTTGTTTATGAAGATGATGGAACCGATTTTATCAAACGCAAAGGTGAAGCCTACCCGCGAGCGTTGCTGTATTTAATTGGGAGCGCTTTTTTATCAATTCATAGGAAACAAATTTTATAAGCAAAGTATTTCCAGCGAAGTGGTCTTTAATGGGTTTTAAACAACAGACACGATCGTATTAATTTTTACAACAATCTAGATCAAGATTTTCGAAGAGAGCTAGTTAACAATTAAGCTAGTTAACTGATTAAGCACAACTTAATAACACGCCCAATATAATTAGGTTAGAGTTTCGATTGAATTGTGCCCTTCGCAGAAATGACTAATTCACGCCAAAAATCTTGGATCGAAAAGTATATTACCGACGAAAACTGGAGACAAATTAGAATTATCTGATTGTGATCTCCCATATTGAATTAGCTTTTGAAACATTTGTTTTTTTTTTTGTTGGTTTAAATTTGTATTGGGACTTGCTTTATGGTCAAAAGATTGACAAACATCATCAGGAATATTAAACAAAAATAGAAAAGCTGCAAAATGACTCTGAAATACAATTGAATTTAATCATTTCCGCTGAATATTTAATTAGTTCGATACGCTGATGGTAACTAGTTTTTTCCCCCAAAAATCACTAAATATAAACCTAAATTCAAGTGAAATCGATAAAACAAATCAAAAGCAAGGTTTTTGTTTGAAATTTTGCACAAAATAAATTTTTCTAATCATAATAAGAACGCTTCCAAAAGACGAACGCAAGTGTTAACAAAAAAAATGGCCACCAAACGAACGTCACAAATACAAATAAAATTTGGTTTCGTTTACCCTTCACTTGATTGCAACAGATAACAAAAAGTGGGATAATCTTTTTTGAGCTAACGATTTTTACCTATTTGATTACACCATGGAAACCGCAATGTGTTTGGGCATTTTTTGTTTTGTTTTGAAACATCAGGCACAAACACCGTATGAGTGTGTGAGAGGTGTTTGAGGGATGACTAGTTGAAGGGATAACGCCTTCCAGACCCAATCAAAATTGGGTTTATTTTGTTCTCGTGCGCTTCTTGGTCATGCTACCGTAAAAAAGAACGTAAAACCTTACTCATTCGTGTAAGGTACGAAAATATGCAACAACAGAAGAAAAAAGAAAATCAAATCCTACATACACAGTTTGTTGAACCCACTTGACAAAAAAAAAAGAAAGGATGTAAGGGGTTTAAGAAAAATTGTCCTTGGTTGTCAAACCAACGTCAGGTTGTGATAACAATTAAATCTCTTTTTGTCGTGCTAGCACACGGTTGGTACAAATCTTTTCCGTCTTCTACAGACGAAATCTGTTATTTAGATGGACTAGAGATGATGCTATAAAGCAGCCCACGAAAGTGAAACCCACGAATTGGCTTACGGGCAGAAACAGAAAAGTAGCGACAAATGTTAGTTGTAGAAAACGTTCTCCAGGGAGGATTATTGTTTGGTTTTGATTTTTGGTGTATTTTTCCCCGAACTTGAAATGCTCACCTGTGCATATTATGATTTATGACGAATTCAGTTTTTCAACATACGTCATAAATGCAAGTCTATGGAGAAGAGTTCATTAAGCATTAGTGATGAATCTGGAAGAATCCTGAAAGAGAAGGAAAAAAGAAAAAAAATGTTAGTAGAGTTAAAAGCTCAAAAAAATGTTTTATTTGTTTGCGAAAGGTATATGTCACTGTTGTTTAAATAAACACACATGCTGCATATATGTAGATGAAACTTTTTTTTCTAAACATAGGAATAGGAAATCTAAGAGCCTACGAGTATGCCATAATCGAATAAAAAACCCCACATTGTAGAAGCGAACGCTACTTAGAAGCTTGGTAAAATATCGACTGTGTAGGAGCATTGGAACGTGTTCACTTTCAGCGGCACGTAGAAATGGATCCTCCTTCAAGTATGGATCAACCGTTGTACCATTGTGTGAGCAAATAAAGCTAGCGCACCGTGTGGGTGCGTTTCAATTGAACGTGAAATGATTGGTAATTGAGGTGCAGTTTTTTTCTGTATCCCCTTACCGAAAGAGCGTTGTCGAGCAAAAAGGAACCATGTAAAAGCCATCTGTAGTTATCCGTTTTCTTCATAATCATTTTCATTAAACGATTTCTAGCGGTGTAGGACGCTTTGCTGGCGAACAGTGAAGGCATAACTATTACAGCATTTCATCTCGTGACGTGTCATTCTCATGCCTAGTCCGTCCCACGGTTAGTTCATCTATTAGTGTCACCCACATGAACCCAGCACGTGCCCGTGTATCTCGCCAAGTCTCGACAAGTACGTTCCGAAACGAAATATTCGATAAATCTGGTATGCTGTACCAGCATCTGCTCACTGTCAGGTAGCGGGCGTCTCCATCGACCGGAGCTGCTGCTCGGAAAAAGCTGACAGAGTTCGTCACACACGCACAGCACTTCATATTTAGCTATCGAACCGGGGAAAATTGCGATTGTTATTTGTATGGATTGTGTATACGTGTGTATGTGAAAGTTCGTGATTGCCATTCACACACGTGTGTAACGAATCGATGCACAAGCTTCATCGCCCAGTGGCAATAGAATGTTTTACTTTATCTATACTGGGAATCGGGAAACTGGTGCACAATGGGATAAGAAAGGTTAGTACATGTTTGCCACAAATAAAATTTGGTTTAAAGTTAGTTAAAGATAAATTTATTTAAAAAAAAAAAGGATTTAATGTCCCGTAAAATCAGTAAAGATGATAAACAAATGTTATTGAAAGAATTTTGTCGTTTTTTTCGAATAGTAATGTCACTCAAATACGCTTAATTTAGCTGTCAAAATTGACAAAACAAATACGTCTCCCGTTTTAGAGGTAAAACATTCCAAAAGTTCTTTTTCAATTTATTGCTTCAACTCTCTAGTGAAGACTTGAAAAACGTTTTGTTTTATTTTTCATTTTCGTTTTACCAACTGTGAGCATCGTTCCCTAAACATGCATTATTGTTGAAAATGCTGCTGCTCGATGATGAAAAGCTGAAAATTTTCCATTCCAACCTTCAAACGGGTGAGCCGAAACGATACACCCAACCATTGAAAAGACAGGTTAAGCTGAGATGAAATCAAAGTACGACCATTCGCTCAATCGTAACGACGTTTCGTTAGCCCACGATAAGACCCTAAGGCCGGTTTTCCAAGCCTCAAGGTTTCACGATTTACAGTCATTAAATCGTTTCGCCCTGCCGGGGCGCGAGCATCCATACCCAAATCGGTGGGAAAAGCGCTTCCGGTGGTAATCAGAAACTTTTGTGGTGGCGCTGAAAAGTGTGCTGCTGCGAAATTTGGCTGACGTCAATCATGTACAGTAATGGAGCCCTTCAGACCATCTAAAGACAACCAAACCGGCTACGGGGTTACACCTTGCCACGCGTGGAAATGAGCGAAGGGATTAGGTACATGAAAAGACCAACCAGTGTAGTAGCGTAGAGGTACATTTACCACACTAGCATGGTGACAGTAACTAAGCGACAGAATCGAGAAGGTTCTATCTATTACGAGTCGTGTGCGTGGGTACCCGAAATGTTTTGGGGGGTTGCAATTGCAGGGTTTGCCATATTTCATTCCGATCCTTACCCAGTCGGAAAATCCTTTTTTTTGTCCTCCCACCCCCCCGATACATCTACACCTTTGGAATTAGCAAGTTAAAACCGCGAATTAGTGTGGCTGTGGAGGTTTCCTAATTAAATACACCATGCACGATTCTCGCTCGCTGTCTCGCTCTCGTTCGCCGGTTAACTATGTTTCTCCCAGGGGAAATGTATCGGATTCATAATGATATCCCGGTGGAATTAGTAAGTTTGTTATACCTGATGCTTTTACTGTTTAAGCTTTGAACATACAGTGTAATTTACCTATTCACCTTAATCGGAGCTTGGTGGTTTAGGATTCACCATCAACCATCATCAACCGTCGGTGGCAGCTGGTGCAGCGGTTGATTCATGTATTTATGCTTGGTGATTAATTATTTGGTCGTAATTTGCATTTGCACAACCACAGCCGCGATAGGTCGTGACTGGAATATGATGAGCGGCTAGAGTGATGACATTTTGTCATCCCATACCATACCATGATCCATTTGGTTTGGGAAAACAGAACCAACCGAAGGTTGTATTAGACTCGCAAGAGTGGAAAGAAGGGACATAGTTGCGAGAGAGAGAATGCGAGGAGAATTGAAACGTAAAACTAACAAATAAAGCTCATCAGTGGTTGGTGGGAAATGATTTCCCCAATTAATTGTGCATCAAATATCAGACACAATTTGGCAAAATGTAATGAAGCTGGGCTAACCGTGCAATAAAATTTTTGAACAAATATTTTTTGTGAAAACAATAACACATTTACACAACACAACACAAGATAAACGTTTGCCTTGTTTGAGTTTGTAGCTAAATTACGAACAAATTGGTTTCATAATACGTTTTGTCAATTTATCTAAATAATATTCCTTTAAAAGCATTGTAATTGCTTTTCGGTAAAATGGAGGAATTGAAAAAACGAATGTAGTTTCAATAATAAAAAAATGTTTTGAAATGGCTAATAATTAACGATTCACTCCTTTGTCGCAATAAATTAAATGCATTTCAACTCTACTTCGGATTTGACCCTCAAAAAATCGGGCTTTTTAAAGTCTATATATGTACTGTATTGTCGTCCGACCTTTATTATGACATTTCTGTTATTGTGTTAGCTTTAAATCTAAAGACTCTCTAACAACATTGTCTGCAGTTTACAAAGAGATTTTTACATCTTTATCTCCATTCCCATATCCATCTTCACTACTACAGTCTAGCTTTTCTAGTTGACTCATCAACACTTTAAATTCATTCTCACTACGTCTCATCTGTCCATACGGACAGATAACAATTCAAAAACAATTATAGCACGTGATCGCGTGACACCTACACTTTTACACTCCTTCGTCATTCTCTCTCTCTCTCTCTCTCTCTTACATAAATTTATTTCTGATAGCTAAAACAAATAAAGTAATTATGGCAAACGAAGTTTTCTTGATGAGGATGGATAATATTTCGTACGTCGGGAGAATAGTTCAATTTTCCCTACTGATTGCAGATCCTTGTCAAAAAAAGCAAAAACACGAAGCAGTAATTTGGTGCGTCATTCTGAAAAGTGTAAAAATCAATTTCTTCCACAAAGAGATTAATTAATCTAGCCTTAGGATGCCACTTATGTCATTTATTAACCATTCTTACAGTAATTGTAACTAAATCTGAAGAGGTTTAGTTTTAGTAGATAGTTTCTCTATCTCTTGTAGGACCCTTAAGGACCGTTTCTGTCTCACTAGACTTATTTTTACCACTTATAGCAGTCCTAGATAGGGGTTGAGGGGGTGGAGGAGGGGCTCTTGTCGTTTAAAAGATTTGGAGTTATAAAAAAATCACAAATTAATTGTGTTATAATATCTGTCCCTTCCTAATAAATAGAACCAAAAAAAAATAAAAAAAGATCCAATCGTTCGCTAAGATTGTCCAAGGGTTACTTACACCATAACTTAGAGCATCGTTTGGTAAGTGATAGAACAGCATCAACTGCATCTTCGCAACGGCTCATCATACAGCGTTGACAGATTCGTTTACTTTCACTACGGGAGTTGATTAATTTTTTGTTTCCCTCCCTTTTTGGTTCGCTTCAACAGTAAACACATCAAACAAGGTCCGCTGTTGATAGATGTCACCTTCAGCGTAGCAACTGCACGGTGCTATTGCGTTAGCACGAGGGTAAAGTTGGGTTTCATCCATATCTGTAAGCTCTCGTGTGCTGTACTCGAACCGACAAATGACATTTTTCGGACAATAACCCAACGCAGCGTGGAAACTTAAATTGTTGGTTTGGCGTAAGCAAAGCCCAATTCTACTGGCACGGTTGTTTTCCTCCCTAATTATGAGATTTAATTGAAAACACAGTCACCGGCACACAGTTTCTTGCTGCCATTAGACGCATTAGACCACGCCACGCTTTGTGGTCCGAATATAAAATTATAATTCCAAAATTAGTTCTCACTAAAGTGGATAGCCGCAAGTCGACCGGCAGGAAAAGTTTGGCTGGTGACGGGACGGGCTAATGATGGTAAACCATTAAGGTCAAGCCGGGGACAACATTTTGGTACTCGGTCGATGGCGTTCGAAGCGGGATTGAATAAACAATCATTACCGCGATGAAGGTGGTGACGTGCTATTTCCACCTCGCTCGTCCGGGTACGTCCGTGTACGTAAGGATTTAATTAAATTCCTACATTTTACAAACCGATTACAACCTGTACCGGTTGGTGCTGTGGGACTATTTTCGGACGGAAGCGGAACTGATCGCAGACGCACCCTTCCAAGTGCCCTGCTAGCTACGAACACGAATCGTGGTCATAGTGTGAACATTATATTTGTGAACACGAATGAACGAGTGATGCAGTATTTAGGGCACAGCACGATATTAATTTCGCACAAACCCACAAACCATCGGTATGTGTGCGTTTGTTTATTTTTTTTTTTGGCGTCCATCCACTCTTCATCATTACCAAATGTGTTGGCGCGAAAGGAAACGCAAAACGTGGCAACGACATGTTTCGAAACGTTTAATGGCGCTCGTTAAGGGCTTGACGGCATTTTCATAGGTGGTTTGCAGGCGGTTTTTTTTTGTTCTTCTTCAACAAAGCTTCGGCCCACACCCACACACACACAGACGTCCTGCTGATGCACGGAAGCGGCTACGAATTGGAAGGAACAAAAGCTCCCCAAAAAGCGAACGGTGGGGGAAAAAAAACAACAGAGCATCAACATCGAGTCTTATCATCGCACAAAGGGCCAAACCACTGTGCCCATGTGCTGATTGGTGTCGATTTATTGATGTGCCCATAAAAGCGACCGGTTTGTTGGATGATTTTCCCATTTTTGGGGCGGTCGCGAAACGACATGGTTAAGTGCCTGTCGGAGTGGTTCTTTCGAGTGGGCATTATCTTTAGGTGCGTGTGAATTGCACTTTCCGATTTGTGGGCGAACAGTTTTTTGTTTTGTTTTTTTTTTTTGGTGATAGATTGGCATAAAATGCATTCACTATTGAATAGCACGGGTGTAAAATTGCACAATATTTCGTGGTATTTGGTGAAGCATAATTATGTTGAGGATTACTTTATAAATAATGTGACTTTAATATAGCACAAAAATGTAAGGACTTTTATTTCCAACCTTTCCAACCTTTTATGCTATTTGCCTAATGAACAATTGATTTTTTTACCATCAGTTGTTTAAATTGTGTGGAAAATATATGTAGATAACTTTAAAAAATGTTAACTCTAAAAGTTATATTTGTGTATATTTTTTTAAAAAATACGTTTTATTCATCAACAAATATTATTTATAGCAACCCTTACCGTACATCAACATTGTTTTATTCGTTTCTTTATTACACGATACTATTCACACTGAAGTACGCAGAATTTCATTAATTAAAATCCTAGTTCATGTTTCCCTGGTGGTGAACAACTGAACAGTAAATAAACTGCACCCAGCAGGAATTTTCACAAATGACCGATAGCGTTCCCCCAAATGTAAGTAACCGTCACCGGGGGAAAGATAAAACATTATTCAATGTAAACGTTAACCACCAAACTGTACTCACATGTATGGCCACGATTGCAATCGTAGGAGAACATTAAAACCGGTGTAAAAGCAATACCGAGAACTGTAGTGCATTCCAACGGCGTATGAAATAAAATTTCATTACCATTCGTGGGAAATTGAAAACGACCGAACAAATGTAATAATTTGTGTGCTGATGCATCGAATGGAAGTAGCACACTCACAGTAAAGTTTCATTTGATCGGTGTGCAAATCTTATTCTATGTAGCAATGAGTCTAATTCGCGGAAATGGTAAATAATTTCCACCTGTTGGCGCAAAAATTCATCAGAAATTCTAGCACAAGTTGCATCTCTTGCTTTTAAAATTAAATATTTGATTGAGATGTTTTTTTCTAGCTCGGCGATTTTTCGCGAAAAGGAATAAGTCAAAGAGATTGCAAATAAAATCCAAAACCTTTTACAAATGAAAAGGCATATTGATGGGAAAATTTACAAACGGTTCTGGATAAATTTGGACAATAATAAAGTAAAAAAAAAACATGTAACATCAACTGATTTTTGTTTGATTTAGTCATTTTCCCTCGTATACACCTGCTGAATGGTGGGGAATTGTTGGTGCCTTTTTGTGTGTGTCGAACTTCCCCAATTTTCCATACCTTTAGTGCCAAATCTGGTCACGAATCGAACATGAAACAAAACTCGAAAAAGGTAACTGCTTGCCTGGGATGTGTATTTGAACGGAATGGTTGAAACAACTAGTATATGAACAGGCAAAAGAAGCGAACAACCACCATAAGGATATGACTATTTGATTGAGTTTATGCAGTAGGAACGGGACACGGACAGTCGAACGGAATGGGAAAGTACACCTTTTCTGATCTGTCGCCATCTGTCCGTCGGTGTTAAGAAATTAGAAATCCATCCTACCAGAACCATCCTACACAAAACAAAAAAACCTGGCCCTTCCATGACCTGGGTTGCTGGTTCTCTTGCTTGCGCACTTCAGCGCGTGACGTTTTTTGTTTTTTGGGGATCTGTTTATTTAGGACATGTGGACCCGGTGTTTGTCTCAGCTCATTGAATCAGCTCAAATAAATAAATCATTAGGTTTGCTGATTGATGTTACGCCCAGGGGCAAACAAAGTTAGACCAGCAGCCAAGGAAAGGTTCAAGTGGAAGGTTTTTTTTGTGTTCGTCCTTATGTATTAGAAAAGCATTGGGGAAAAAATGGTACAATAAATATGACAACTAGACGCTGGACATGTTCGTTCGAATGTGTATCGTGATGTGGATAGGTTAAAAGTCATAATTAACTAATTACTATTTGCCGTTCTATAGGCAAATATTGACAATTAAAATAAAAAAAGGAGAATAGGAAGTTAATGGATCAAGAGAGGTTATTGAACGAAGAAACGAATTACTGTTAAGTTTTTAATTATTTGTCTGAAAAAGAAACATTCCATCATGTGCAGATTTCTAGCCTTAATATTGGTGACAATATTTTCTATCATTTTGCTGTACTTGAATTTATTATACACAAGCGAATGCTTCACGGAAAGTTAGTTGTTTAGTGACATTATGGTGACCTCTTTGCTCTCTAATTGAAGTCTAAGTTGATTAAAAATGCAAACGCTTCATGACATTAGCCAAACAAATCGAGAGAAATGATTGACAAATGATTGACTTTAGCCGCTGTTACAGCGACTATTTAAAACAAGGAAATGTAACTTCATTTTCCGTTGAGGCACAACAACCTCAAGAAGTGATGGTTTGCCATTTCGGGCTTTTCTTAACTTTCTTCTGTTTTTGCCAAGGGTGAATTGCAGGATAGTCAGTCCTGATCCTGAACCAGATGGAATTTTGCATTTTGAATAACATTTTGAATAATATTAATAAAAAAAATCCCAAAAGGAAATATTACAACAATTTTATTAATTATTCTTTAACTATTGTCAAACATGTTAAACTTGTTGGTAAACTTAATTAAAACGTTATAATACTACTAAGTATATTATTGAAACATTATTTTATAAAATGAATAAAATTCCTTAAAATAATTCACCATAACAAGACAAGTTAAGCATGTCACCGACAGGTGAACATTTATCGTGCAAGTGAAACAGACGAAGGAACACAATAAATGGACAAATGTAATTCAATTACATTGCCCCGAATTGTCCAACGATATTGTCCAAAGTTTGGCACATTGTTGTTATCAAGTTGAATATCACTGTAGATGTGCTTCAATTACTCCGAAGAGAATTTCTACCAAAACGGGAAAGGCGAAACGAATTTCGGCATGGTCGCTGGTCGCCGGCTCCATAACACTAAACACGGACGCACGGGAACGAAGAGGACACGCGAGATTTGATAATTCTATTTGCACTCTAGCAGTGACCTTCGCATGTTAAGTGTGAGATAAAACAAAAGCAACAAACGGTGAAAGTCTTTTCGATGATGTTTTTTTCTTCCTCGACCTCTTCTCGAGGACCACTCACGAAGTGGGTCCGTTGGGAGTTACTTAAAAGCTTATCACGAGATAAGAGTTTTTCTTCAACGACTTTCAAGCAAATCAAAGCGTGATGGAACGATGTGGAATTTGGAAGTGTCTCGAAAATGTTGCCTGAAGGGAATGGAAGTTTTTTTTCTTCCCCCAATTCCAAATTTTCTTCAACAACATCGGTAGTTGTGGAGAATTTGCTCGTTGTGGTGCAGTTTTGTCTTATTTAGCACATTGTTTGATTGCTATTTTTAGCATGCCAGAAGCGAACCGGTGACGACGTAGGAATACCATTTCTCATACGCTTTTTATTACAATCACCGGACCTCGTGTCTGGAGGACGCACAACAACAACAACAACAACAAACTGTTCTGTGTGGGTTTTGCTGAAGGGGAAACACATTTCAAACGCAATCCAAAAGCCTCCTTAACCGTGGGTTGACGTGGTCGATGGATGGATGGAGCGTGAAATGATTTATCGTCCAGCCATGGACCGTCCAGTCGGTCGTCAGTCGTACCCCAGCCTGACAGGACAGGAAGGGAAAATCTTGTTGCCTATTGGCTAAACGTCAAATCACTCATCGACGGAACGGTGGAACAAAATCGAAATGTGTCGGGCCGGCCGTGGGGACGAGATTGATTCGCTTATAATTATAAGTGATTTCCGATCGAGTGTTCCATTCAATAAATTATCGAACGAAAAGCATGGGAGTGAAGTATGCTGTACAGAAGGAAGAGAAAGAGAGAGAAAGAGTATGTTTTAAGCAAAAAGATTTTTTTTTCTTTAAATTGAAAACAAAAAGCTTTTTCACTTGATAACTTGCAGTACATCCAAAAGGTACCTGGGCAATCGTTGTGCATCGTTGGCTTTAACTTGTCTTGCAGTTTAAGGCAAGTGTTTGTTTTTGTTTTGGTTTATGATTTGCAGACACGAACAAAAGGTTTTGCCCGAAGAACTGTGGTGCATTTGAAGTCCCGGACGTTGGCTGACAGCGATGCGATCTACAAAACAATGTTTTGTTTCCTGCTTCCCGATGTACTTCACACCCTTCGGTGCGATATTACCATTCCCGGCAGGGATAACGATAGTTAAGCACCCCGTTCCGAGCAGTTCAACAAAGCAACAGGTGTAATACACACACACACACACGCACACACCAAACGAGAAGTTCGAGTGGGTGAGTGTCGTGACCTTTTTGGTTGTGTGATGAATTTTCCTCACGCTTTGCGAGGGCTTTCATAGTTGTTTGCTTTGCTTGGGTGGGTTTTCGTTTTTTTGTTTTTTTTGTTTTGTTTTGTGAGTTTTTCATATCGCTTATTTCTGATAAAGTGTTGTCATTGCGATCTGTTTTCTTCAAAATAAATACACAAAAATTAGGCAATTGGAAAGCTTTCCCCCAACACCAGACAGGCGCTAAACAACAACTCATCCATTATCTATCGTGCAATGAATGACGATAAGAATCATTAAACCAACGGAAGGAAAGGTGATTGTTTTGGAGAAATTAATGACCACCCGTCTTTAGTGCAGGGCATAGATCGCACGGATANCTTTCCCCCACCACCAGACAGGCGCTAAACAACAACTCATCCATTATCTATCGTGCAATGAATGACGATAAGAATCATTAAACCAACGGAAGGAAAGGTGATTGTTTTGGAGAAATTAATGACCACCCGTCTTTAGTGCAGGGCATAGATCGCACGGATACGAACCATCTACCCACATTTCGTGTGGTGCACGAACGGTACACAGGCGAGCGTTTTATTGACCCGAACCGATCAAACTGAAATAAAACGCAACTCCGCTCACAGCACAGAACAGGGGACGAGCGTCAAGGCGAGCTTCCTTTTGCGCACATTCACAGGCAGGTTGCGTGCTGTGCTTCCGTGCGTACCGGACTGGACTGGGTGTATTGCGTCAGCAAATGAAATTTCGTCGAAGACATTTTTTTTACCCCCCATCTAGAATTTTGCTGGCCATTTGCGGTTGCGATGGGGTTGCGTTTTATGAGTTTCAAAAGTTGTAATTGCAACGGACGTTTATGGAGCGTACGTGCGTGGATTAGTTTTCGCAGTTTTGTATCAAAACTTATCGGGCCATGAAAATGTTTAAGAACTGGTTAGTGCAAGCTGTGAAATATGGTGCTTCAGAATTTGATTCGCCGATTTTGAGGGAAATGTTGAGGGTTCTTAACGAGGGCTACACACAGAGGTGAATTATATCTGTGCTATTTTTATGTTTAATGATTTATTTTAGTTTCAAATTTTGTTCTTTGAAGAAGAACGGACAGGGGAATACTTTATGCAGCTTGCCTTTCGTATAGATTTTAGTTAACTTAGCTAAGTTAATTTTAGTTAAGATGTTATATTGTTATGCTCACGGATGATTAGTCATTTCATATTGGTGTATGAAAAATATTTTATAAACTGTTTTGTTTATTGAAATTTCAAATTACAGTAAAACGTCGTTCCGCCTAGGGACTATTATCAGTCCCTTAAATGTCATATTTCCTTATATATCGAAATAAAGCGCATATAGGATCTATTTACATACTACAACATATTGTGGAAAAAAAACTTGCCCAAAAACATGGCATCTGTGTTCAAAAGTGATTCTGCTCTATGTGACGGAACGTTATCCAATAATAAAATGTATGGAGTCCTTTGATACCAAAAATGAGTAGGTACTTATATTACTTATATGGTGGAACATAAATGAGCAATTTCCTAATATTTTTATTGATGAGTAATGTGATGGGTTCTTCCAAGAAACGTGTTCTACTTTGTCGGTCAATGGCACAATGTAAATGTCAGCATATGGAATGGAACCAACACATCATCTTGCAAGACAACAAAAGTTCCAGCGACTTCGGAGCACACGTTTTTTCTAATGTTAAAGAGTGAACGGAAACAGTACAACTCGACTGTAACGTTAACTTCAAATTGTTTCGGAACGTATAAACCTTTTTTTTAACCTGTGTCGTTTCACATTCGACCCATTCGTACTGACGCAAATATTAGAGTCGACAAACGAGTGGTTATTTGCAAATTATATCATTCACAACATTAGTAATAATGGTGATGCGATTAATACACCAGCTTATTATACATCACCAGCAACACCAGCAATATCTGATTTGAAAGTCTCTTTTTGAAGGAATACAAACAAACAAACGCTTTATACTATTTTACATATGCAATAGTTTTAAGTATCGACTGGGATGGTACTATATTCGGTCCCTGCAGCGTTCCTGTAGTTTGATTAAACATTATCAATTGTACCAAAGTAGATTCCTCGAAGCAGATACTTCAATTTATTAAGTAAGAAACAAATTTTTTAGGTCCAAAATTGATGTCAATTATGCTATTATGGTGATCCACATGACTTTCACCCATAAATCTGGTCTTGAGCGACGAATGGCTGCACACAAACATTCAAATGTTCAAAATGTTCAAATAGTATTCCCTGACCTTGTGGAAGCAATTTATGGGAAACTATACCTTGGTAATCGAAGAAAATGATGATCTTTATTTTTGAATGACTCCATTAACTTCCTAAACTGCTTAATGCCGCTCAGATAATTGTGTCCGGAAAACAGTAGACTTCTCAGAAGGTTACGAAAACGATTCGAACATTATCGGCGAAGTAGTAATCAAACAGAATAAAACAGAAGTAAATACTAATCACGGAATTGTAAATAAATTAACTATTTTCTATTTAGATAGCTTATTATTACGGAAAGATTATTATTATTACTGATGTTTATATATAAAAGATAAATTTTAAACCGCATTAGTTGTTTACACGCGCATTTTAGTTTAGTTTTAGGCAAGGTTTAGTACAATTGAACATCATATTTTGTTGTAATTTAAAAGCCAGTGCAACATCGTTAAGAATTTTCAATTCAAAACCAGACAGCTCAACGGATTATTCGATTATTATTCGATGGAAACTCTATCAATTGAAAATCATGAACATGAATGTAACTTTTTAGCAACATACTTTAATTGCAATTTGGTATTTTATTTGCAGCTTATTAAAAAAAACAATTTCTCTAAAAAAACTTCACAGCCATAAAAAAACATATAGAATGCGATACGTTGTGATTGAAAAAAAAGAACCACTTCCATACACCGTTAGTGGTAGTTGCGACCATGGCCGCGTGGCTCACTTCAAACATGTCCATAATCGACGATTCACAACACATCTGTTAGACGCCATTGACAGCTCTTTATCGCAGTGATAAGCAAGGTTTGCAGTGCAGAAATCTGAATCCGTACGAACCGGATACGATGATAGCTCAATGTTTTATTGTTTTCAGCATGGCTCATTTAAACGAATGCCATTCGAACTCATAACGAATTGATCGAAACACTGCACCTGTCAGAGTGTTTCTACAGCATAAAGCATAATCTACCAAAACAAACGCAGGGGGGAATACACAATTTAATGGCATTTTCGTGGTGGAGGCTTCATATGCCGTAGAAAGCCGCATACGGCACGGAAAAATATTGTGTGAACATACCCTCAACAGCTGCCAATCATATGGTGAAGTTTTTGGCGCTCGTGCATGCCTTTAGCGTTTGTCTTACCACCACAAACAACAACGACCTGCTGCTACACTTGAACTCGATTCGCTATCCAACCGATGACGAAGCGCTCTTCGGTGAGCGGTGGGTAGCCATGTTTGGTTTGTTTACTTGGTTTTAGTCAATGGTCTCCTGCATGTCCCACTCCGTTTGATGGCATCTTTGACGTGCGTACGGTGCTTCTTTCTATACGGCGCAGAAGACATTCACCTTCGTTCGGCAACGGCCACATCAGCATGTGCTAACTTTTCACATCAATTATGAATTAGACATTCATTTTTCTGCACTGTCTATCATCGTTACTGATCCTGCTCGGTTCTAAGGCTGTGTGGCTTATGCTAAAGAACATTGAAATGTGTGTACTTTTTTCCTCTTCAATCTGCGTTTCTAAAGATTTTTGTGATCATTTCAATCAAGTTCGTGGCAAAATTATTATTGTTTTAGAATAAATTATATAAATTGCTGTTCTCTCTAGTTTCAATGACTTCTGTTTTTTTCTTATTTGGTCTCAATAACAAATTAATTTAAAAGGTTAACGTTTATTTTCTTTGTGCGCTCTCTCTCTTTCTCTCATAGCATTTTCCTAAACCTTTGCAACTGATATAGGTCATGTTTAATTTTACATAATTTTATTCCTTAAAACATGGATAGTCAGTTTTATGTACATGGAATAGGTTTCAATGAAATTTTTTTACCGGTCGTATTGTACGAAGATTGCCTCAACTATGAAGGAATTCATTCAATATTTATCTGGAATACCACTCAAAAATAGTCAAAATATTTTGACAAAATCCTGCTATCCACACGTGAAATACTCAATTACTGGGTATTAAAATACTGCATCTAATAGTTTCTCAAAATGAAATAAAAGCAAACTATTTGCTTGAACGTAGGAATGGAAGTAGGAGGAGAAAGTGAGAAAAAAGAGAGGATACCAAGCGTACGATGGAGAGCGTAAATGACGACATAGAATCACAAAACAAAAGAATTTTTTTTAATATATTTTTTTTTACTCTAGTTCTTGTCCTAGGCAATGTTTAACTTGTTGATAACAATATAGCGGACGTTTAAATTTAAACACAATTATTTTGAAGCATACATTTGTCTTTAATTTGCCCTTAAAAAAGGGAAATCACTTCAAATATCATAATTCTTTTAACGACGACTATAAAAATGGATACAAAAATTTTAGTGAAAATTTCAAGCCAATCGTTACCAGGACATCGTGCAATTATGGATATCCTTTTGCTAATCGTGGTTTTTGAATTTGAAAAAAAAATTAAAAGTTTTCTTCATTTTTCCTCCCTTAAGGAACATAAATATGATTAATTATTAATTTCACACAAAATGTAGGTAATGTGACAATTAAGTCTAATTCACAATTTTCTATCATTTCAGTGTGTGACACTGTTGTAATAGTAATTTAAAAAAAAACTCACACAAAGTAAATACCGCCAACAAAAGCATGTATCCTGTCCGGCGACAGCAAACGTTAGCACATAATAATGTTTTATGACATTTCAAATACATCCTCAACCATTACGCCTCATTTAATGAGCAGTAATAAAGCACGGGTACGGGTTTCGGTAGTGTAGAACACGGCAAATGGAAGAAAACATATTGGAAACGACTTCCGGCCTCACCTGGTACCAACTCCAGGTTTCCAGCGGAGGTTAAAATTACCACCTGAGCATTTATAGCTTCCTTATGATATTTCTGCGCTTGTGCTGTGTATTTATGTGAGTGTGTGTATATGTGTGGGTTTCATTTGTGTGCTTGGCAGTACCATCCGAAATGGGTGTGCAACAGCTTGAACGGCATTTCCGTTACCGTTTTCCGGCTGCCAACACCATAGTGGAGCATTTCCTGAACCGGCTCCTAACGGGTCGCTGCTGGAAAAAAGCGCACGAGCCCTTTTCCATGACCATTTGTGGAGGCCAAAACCGGTGGTGGTGGTGGTTGTGGTAGTGCAGGAATGTGAAGTTTCCCGAAATTCATCCAGCACTATCGCCCATAATCATGTCAATGTTAGCTTTATGTTTTGAGCGACCCATTAAAATTTAATCGCATTAATTTCTACGAAACGTTTCTGGTGAAAGTGTTTTTGGTACGAAAGAAATTATGACAACCGTAACCGGTTTACGGTTGTGGTATTTTTAACCGCTCTGTCTAATCCATCATGATCGATCGGTTTTTCACTGGGGCCCACTGGGGTGAGACAAGACAAAAAGGAAGAAAACCTCTGACGTATCGCTTTGGTTAGGTAGGTAGTAGTGTGGTCTATTTTAAGACCCTGGGCACAAGAAGATATTTAACCGTAAACTTCGTATCTCAAAATTGGGTCAATTGACTGTGCTTTCTTGTAAGGATATGGTACGGCATGGTTAAGATTAAGTTGTGGGTTGTACTTTTCCCATTCCTTTGGGGACGCACTAGATTGAGATCAGACACGGCTGGTACGGTGTTCCGCAACAAACTGTTCTTTTCACGGTGCTTTATTAGCTGTGCTCAATCTTAAACTGACAATGAGTTTCGCTTTTATGGTGGCATTTGTCGATTGCACCTGGACCATAAAGGTGTACAATCAAATGAATCAGCGATTTGTTGACGAGCATATCGTACCGTATGCTTTGTTATGCATGACAATGTTTACCTGATTGCAACATTTTGATTAATTTGTTAGGAAAAATGGCTCGATGATCGGCAAAAGCTACATCGTACAAAAAAGTATTGGAAGGGAGTTTAACCTAAATATATATAAATAATGATTTGTTTCGCTTGTTTATATTTAATTTCGGTGCAGGATCGATCAAATAGAGTAGTTGTTTATGTATAATTCACGATTAAGTTTGAATTGAGTTAAAGTGTAAACTAGACGCTGCATAGGACAAAGGTGGAAATACGACAACTAATAACATGAGGCGTCTGGAGGCTTAGCGACGATCTTCACATGACAGGATCAAGACAAGATTCCGTCCTTATCATTTTTCTGTTTCAGTAAGAACAACCAAGTACATACACTGATGATGTGAAATGATAAACTTATGTTAGAAGTCGTATGGCAATATATAGCAGTTTTCTTTACGTACAAAGTTAAATGAAACAATACACATATAGGACAAAACAGAAATGCAGAAACAATAGACCAGAATAATAGATGAAAAAAATTGAAAAGAACCACAGAACCGAAAAAAATCCCAACATTTAAGAATGAAATTAAGAATCCCAACATTCATTTTAAAGACATGGAGGCGCCTGGTGGAAATAGAGCAACAAACAACATGAGGCGTCTGGAGGCTTAGCCATGATCTACATGACATGGTCAGTATAAATTTCCGTCGTGATCATTATCCTGCTTCAGCAGTAAGAAAAATCAGGTACAAACAAATGAATTCAAGACATCTTATAAATGATAATCTTAAAAGTCGTAAGATATTACATGTACGAATAAAATAAAGTTACATGAAAGAACAAAACCATAAAATAAAACAGAAACAATAGATCATAATAATAGATGATAACAATTCAACAGCACCACAGAAAAAATAAAATTCCCAATAAGCACAATAATTTTAAAGACATGGAGGCGCCTGGTGGAAATTGAGCAACAAACAACATGAGACGGCTGAAGGCATAGCGATTTCAATTTCAATTTTGATGATCAAAAAAAAATTTGTCAGAACATAAAAATAATAATAGAATAGAATAAGAAAAACAGAATGGAAATACAGAACTAATATCACATTATGAAAAATTATATCGCAAAGCTTCAATATTCGGGTTATTATACTGTAGTGTTCAAGTTATCTATCGAATCTGTTCAATCAAGACCTAAAAGTATTTCCTAGAAAATTTCAGCAAAGGAAGCTTAACGATTGTTTTACATCATGCTTCACAAGCATGATCATACGGGGGTAAATTTTCAGCACAGCTAGAATGTGCAATAATGGTAGTACACGGGACAAACGTCACAATACCGAAGCAGCTCAAAGTGAATAAAGAAGTTCCTTGAGCAGACGAAAAAGTCTGTTTCGATAACTTTCATCCTTTGTCACCTTCGAAAGAAGACTACCGACGGAGTAGATGGAGTTTAATAAATGGCATGATTGTGTAGTGTTTTTCTTTCACAAGCAATGTCATGTCAGAAACAAGCGCTCACACACTCACTAAATGTGTCAAGCCGAAAAAGGTGTGTGTGTGCGCCAAAGAGGATCTTTCTGGCTGTGAAGAATAATGAAGGACTGGTTGCTTTGTCTCGTGTGGTAGTTCTTGTGGTATGACCGGTTAATGTTGATTTGGTTCGTTTCGTTAAGAAATGTTGGGAAATTATGAAATTATGACCGAGTCGTCTGGTGCCATCCCCGGTACGGTTTGTAAGTTTTGCTCCGACAAAGGGGAAATGTATGGTGAAGTTGTGCACTCACCTTAGCAATCACATTTTCACTCAACAAAGTTGACATAACGTAAAAGTTAACCAAAAACCCGGCAGACGATGTGTAGCCGACCGGTGAACAAAAAAATAATAGTAAACGAGGTGCACGTGTAGCTGATAAAGTTATCGTTTTCTCAAAACGAACGTTCCTTCGTTTATCTCTTTCTTTTAAGGGCCTCGGAAGCTGCCAAACTTGTCAACAAGTTAGGGCAAAGTTAATAATACTTCGCAAACGACACATTGCGCTGATGGTGTCTAGGAGCGGTTCTTTCCGTTTTTTAAGGCAAACCGTCTCATGTCTGCAATACAACATAGGAACTAACATGCGAGAACATGGAAAATCTACGTAAAGAGAAAACAGATAACATGGAAAGGAGTAACCAAAAAAAATTGACCTTTCCACACTGGGTGTGAATGTTGTGCTGGATGTTCCGGGGGCACCTCGGGGCCAATTGCTCAAGGATGTTTTCCTATTTAAAAAGTTCGCTGTTCGGGCGCCCTGCATTACCCGTCCATTGGGTGACAGTTTGCCTAATCGGGGCTGTTCAAGCGAACACAAAGTTTAGCCCAAAAGGATCGAACGGGCTACGATACGAATCACCATACTAGTTGTATCAGCAGCAACACCATAATTTGTCACATTATCGATCGTGCACGACGTCAACGCAGTTGGATAAGGTTTTTGTACACGTTTTATTTTTTTGTTTGTTTGATTTCGCGAACTATTCTGGTTCGGTTGCCTTGCTCGACAAATCTATACTTACTTCAAACTTTCAAAGGGAAAGGAAGGAGCTTTACTTCGAAGGGGGGAAAAAAAGTTTGCACAGGCTTCTGATTGGGAATCCTTTTGCTTGGATTTTCCTTCCCGCAACTGATTCACTCACCGGAGGACCACTTACAAAGATGGTTTTGTTGATCCGCTTCAAAGTGTGGCACTGTAAAATCCTTCCGAAAATTCCACCTTATCACCGATACAATGATCAGAAGCAAATATGAAGGTTGAAAATTACTGTATCGGAAGTTGAACGGCTCTATGCGATATTGTGTGTGTGGGCGGATCGGAACGGATGGGAAAAAGGGTAGAGGCATCTTGCTGGCAGGATGACGAAGGTTGTCAGAGCGCTAGCAAAAATCCATCAGCGCATCCGCGACCAGTAAAAAGAAAACTGTTGACCTTTTCATTGTACAAAACGATGCAAACGGGAGTTTGTCAGCCGGCAGCTCAACACGTTTGCCACGATTTCGACCATTTCTCCTTGTCCTGTGGTAAAGGTAGGATACGGAGGATGGAAGATACAAGTCGATTGGGTGGAGAGCGTGGTGGATGAAACCGAAAAGGATATTGTTATCGGTTCGAACACGCAAATCTTGTTAGGGTATGGATTATGTTTATGGTCGATTTGGTGGAGTGTCTTTACGACGGTGGGTTCGATCCAAATGAAAGAATGAATGAAGGAAGCCAAGAAAAAAAACACCCCCGTGTAGAAGGTCGAATCCCATCTCAAGATCCTTGTGACGGGTGGAGTTTAAGGGGTTGGTTGGGATACTTTCCCTACCGAAGGTTTGATGATGAGCGAATGGAGCCTGGAGTTGCCTTCATCAAAATCGAATATAATGATTGTGATGTCGTTCGGCATCAGCAGGCAAAGTACTTCCATTGATTTGTGCGTGCGGCATAATAGTCTGCGGAAATTGTTGCACCAATGTTGAAAAGCACTACAAAACCCAAACCATGATGTTCTGCAATAAGTATGGCGGAAACTTAAAAAAATATGATACCTTGATATTTCACCGAGTCAATTGTTTTTTCCCCCTCTTCTCCTTGGCGCCCAATACGCAAAAATGGAAAGCAGAAACAAAAAGGCACCGGAAGAGATTTATTTCCATTTGCTTGGCGAAAGTTTTTCGATCCCGCAAATTGCTTCGCGATAGCAATTATGAAACTTTCACCATTGAGAGAAATTTGAGAAGGGAACTCTGCTTTGCTCACACTTGCGGCAAGCAAATGAGCCAAAAATATGTCTCACCCAGAGCACAGCAAACACACAAAACAACTTTGTCCGAACTGACTGACGCTCGGCAGTGGCAGTCGGATGACGTTTCATCCCCAATGTTTCAGCCAGCCCGGGGGCCTCCTTTTGGGGATGGAGGGATGCGGAAAAAGTGGAAGGAAGGCAAAAAATGTGCAGTTCCAACGACAACAGGCCATGGTTCACCGTGTTTCGCCACCTTTCATCTAGCAAATCGACCGGCATCCTAGGGCCTGGAGGGCATCTTCGCACAGAAATCACGTTGGTTGGTGGAAATCAAAGAAAATGATTGATGTTCAATTTCGCGGAACGGTCGCGTGGCCCAGTGCTCGAAGGAGGTTGTGGTGGTGGTATGGATGGAAGATGACGCAGGGCGAGTGAGTGTTTGTCGAGTTTTTGAAGATTGTTTTATGTTGCTTCGTCGATCTTCCGGTGCGGGCCAGTTTGATTGCGCTCGAAGCCAAAACCAAAGTCAGGGCAAGTGCAATACACGTCAAAGCTGTCGAGGAATGCCGTGGCATCTCGTGGCAAACTCACTTGCTTGTCCTCGCTTGCCTGCCGGTGCGTTGTGTTAGGTTTATGATGGGCAGGGCAAACAGGGCGAAAGATATTAGAGGCAATCGTCTACACTCGGTTCGCAACAACAGTTTGTGTTTGGGCGTTGTTTTGTGGATAGATGTATCTTAAATTGAATTTATTCCATCTGAGTTGTTAGCGATGGCGTGGGGGAGTCCCGAATGGCCTGAGGGTTATTCAATTGTTTCAATATTTAAGCAACTTTTGATCCTTGGTAGAGGTGTCGTTCGGAGTAGGGCACGTATTTGAGTAGCTTTAAATAGCTTCACAATGGAATTTAAATGTTTATCTGCAATAAAAAATGGTGTCTGGACAAATTATACACAGAAGAAAAAGTATGAGATAATTTTAGTTTCTTTATATATGAAAAATTATTTTATTTATTTAATTATTTATTTATTTATGTTTTTACGTTAGCCGTATAAAAAGTTATTTTATTAGCATAATAATAACGTTTTATCATGTTATGTCGATTGCATGACTCCTTTTTGTAATTATTGTTTTCAATAACTAGGTATTTTGTATTTTAATTTTGTAATATTTAATTTTTCCTTCAGATATTAGCCGATTAAAGAAAGAATAGAACCAAACAACTCAGTCCTATGATTTATACACATTTTTAATCATAAAAAAGTGCCTTCATGCCATTTCTGATGGCCTTACGCCGGCAGGTAAAACACAGGAAGCAAGGAACACAGGAAGGTCAAATTTTCTCTAGATTATTACAATCAACCATCATAATTTCTTCCGTTTTAGAATTAGCCTTAAAACTTATGCCAGTCACAACTGAATGCCATTGAGATGATTAGCTATTTTTGTTGAAATGTTATCCTTATTCAGTCGGAAATGCATTTTTCATCGCAATCACCCATCCTGAGAGAATGGCTGAATGCGAGATGAAACTTGTCTCGATTGCAACTTTCGTACAAAAAAGTTTATCTTGTTCATGTCCGCATTCACTGTTTGGTAGATTATTACATCGACCATTAATTCAAATTAAACAATAACATTTTCAAATATTATCCCTGCGCAATAGGATAGTTTTAAAAACTCGAATAATGCTGGTACTAGGAAACAGGTACAAAATTACACTAACATCAGTACATTGTTTAAATCACACATGTAGGACTAAAGGTTGAGTGCTCAGTGCTTTATTTCTATTTAACGATTTAGCTTTAAATCGCTTTTTCTTGCTGCTCAAATCCGACTGTTCTTTTATTAAAAAAAATGGAAAAAAATGAATTACTGGACTGAATCATTAAAATTCTCTTTTAAAGCTTTCCATTTCTAAATTTCCATTCTAACTAAAATGCTCATTGCATTAGAATTAATTTTTATTTTGACAATAAACCACAAATATCATATATCCCAACCCCAGTCAGAAACAACGAAATAAAATTCGTACAATCAAAAATGGACCTCACAAATGGTGCGCAAGCTACGGTAACTTTTTACCTAGAATCGTTCAATGAGTTTCGTCAGCATGTTACGGTTGGTTTGTGGCTGTTATTATTGCGCACGGCGGAGTGGTGTGAAAAATCACTGAATTATGCAAGCAGCGAGAGAAATGGTTTGGTTCGATGCTCCTTTCCAGCTTCCGATTGGTGTTTTGAAAAAGTTGCACGAGCGCAGCAAACTTCGCAAAGTGGCGCAAGGTGAGATAAAGAATGGTTACCGTTATCGAAACAAATTGTGAAGTAATTTAGTTACATTTTTCTCAATTTATGAACGTTACAATAGAGCGATGGGTTTTGTGATTTGTTTGATTTTCTAGCAATTTTATTGCATGATTTATTCTCCGAAAGTTGAGGTAAGAAAAGATACTTAAAATACACAATAAAATACACATCAATAAAAGCTTGCAAGCCTCACACGGACAGATAAGTTCCTTCCCGTTGTATTAAAACATGCGAAAAGATCATCTGTAAACAAACACATACGTATTTAAAGGCTTTTGTTCGTACATAAAAATGTTCATTGCACAGGAAGTTTCGGCTGGTGCTTTTGAACCAAAAATTTGCATAAAAAATCGGCTTCGTGGAATGTAAATAATTTTTTTATTGCAAGCGTATGCAGCTAAAGATCAACACAAAATATCCAAATAGTAGCTAGTATAGCAGCAAAAGCGAGCAGAATTGACAATGAGTTTTATTTGCGTTTCGGCAAATTGTAAATCAGCACAGTGTTCAGGAAGCTCGTCAACGCATTGCAAAATGCGCGTAAAAAGGCGACAATCAAACAAATCAGTTGACATGGGAGTGGAGTGTGAGAGTAAACAATGTACATAAAATCCAATGACATGCACATTAACATCCATTTACGGTTTACGGGTAGGGGAAGAGAACAGAGAAAGAGGTTATATGTGTGTATCTGAGAGAGAAAAAGAGAGAGAGAGTGAAAGGGAGAGAGAGAGAGAGAGCTAAAAGAAGATTATTAAAACCAAAAATATCAAATGCGAAGCTGAAGGTCAAAGCAGAGATATAACATAGTTCGTATAATCTATATAATTTTCAAGGTTTTGAAAAAAATAAAATAAAATAAATGCTTTAGAAAATGTATGTAAATATACAAACAAACTAAAAAAACACGTATGAAGCGTTGAAGCAAGCAACTTCATGAAAGCAATAGAACCACTCCATAACGGCTCGGGACAAAGTTCATAAACTGCGCCGTACAGGTAGCCTCCGGCCGACCGAACACGACTGCCACTGTTACGACCGAATCCAGCGACCGTGAATGGGAACCAACATTGATTGAGAACACCCGGTCAACGAGCATAAAAAGCCGAACATCCAAAACCATCGAAAATTATCCCTTTCGCAACGGTTCGCTTACGCTTACGCCACCTGATTGGGCTTTTCACGGTGCTGCTCGAAGGGAATGCTCGGTTCGGGCACCGCGGTGCTGGGTCGGGCTCAACTAGCGATGAATGAAACCGTTCTCCATGGCCAACAGTAAGATGGTTGTGGTGGTTTTTCCCGGTACTCGGTGCCTCTAATGTGGAACGTACCCTCGTCCGTTTGGTTAAAAGCTTCCCAAAAAAAAAAATCAAGTGTGTGGGCGAACGTTTTTGCTTCATCAACTGTAAGTATGCTATCTCTTTCTTTTTTGAAAAAAAAACAAAGAAAACACACGCATACATACAGGATGTTGGTTCTACAGGCGTTGTTGTTTTTCATGCCCACCGTGGTGGGAGGTTTTCGTTCATAAATTTGGCGCTGTTGGTGGAAGTTGTTGGTCGGGCCTGTAAAAGGGCCAGATAAGGTGCACCGGCACAAGGGCTGGTTTTTGGGTTTTTATGGCCCATGCACACTACACACAACAACGCACACCAGATCATGAATAAAAAATATGAAAGTTGGAAATGTGAAGGCGTGAAGTTGTTCGTTAACGTTTTTCCTCGTTCGATGAGAGCATTTTGATGCCGGCTACATATCGTTGCTGGTCGTACAATTGGCAATAGCACTACTACCTCAGAAGTGCTGTACTGCATACAGAAAGTTTGTTTTTTGTTTTTACATATTTTGTTTCACTCAATCCTAAACACGTAAAAAGATAAAAATAAAAAACATGTATAAAACGAGTTAAAAATGGTTCCNGGCTACATATCGTTGCTGGTCGTACAATTGGCAATAGCACTACTACCTCAGAAGTGCTGTACTGCATACAGAAAGTTTGTTTTTTGTTTTTACATATTTTGTTTCACTCAATCCTAAACACGTAAAAAGATAAAAATAAAAAACATGTATAAAACGAGTTAAAAATGGTTCCACAATGAAGTTCTATTACGTTTCGTTTTTGTTTTGTTTATCAAAATGATATTACCTTATTTCATACACCTCTTTGTAAGTATGCGGTATGCTTTGTTCGGAAAATGAAAGCATTGTCGTACAAAACATTAGCAAACAAAGAAGTTGTATTCACTTGATGATTTTTTTTTGTATACCGCGTGCGTGAGTGCTCCTGTTGTTCTGCACTTGTCCTTTTATCATAAACCGTAGCTACCTTTTGGAAAGAATTCTTTTGCTCGAGAGCCTCAAGTAGCCTTGTGTCGGTTACAGTACGGGGCGAAAAACGGTCAAGAACGGTGAAAGAGAGAAGCAGAAAACGGACCCAGTTAAGGTGAAGGCGAAACAAAACAAGCAAGTGAGCTGGCAAGACAATCCATAATGGCCATAAATTTATGTCAGGAACCAGCACCGGCTCTATTTGGTGCCGCTGTGAAGTTTTGTTGCGCGATGACGTCAATATGACGTCATGTAAATTATTCTATTTACTCGACAGGTTTCAACGAGAGCAGAATAACCATGAGAGTAACGAGTGACTACAGTGAGAGAGAGAGAGAAAGAGCGGAAACGTAGGATGGAGGAGCAGTTTTGGGAGTGTATCCGGGGGCTTTGAAAGTCTCAACCACGGCTCGAAAAGGACTTTCGGTTTTGGTGAATGAGCTTTCCACTTTTTCCCGTATGTACATGTGTTTGGATGTGTTCGTTAGTATGGGTGGAAGTTAGATAGTATGTGCGGAATATCCTCTCCCACACTGTACCACAGCCACATTTCCATCGATCTCCTGAAAGCTCTCCTGTTCGGAATGGTTCCGTTTCGATGGCGTTGAGATGACTCTCGCGTCCTTGGACGTCTTGACGGTGTGAGACGATGAAGAGTCCGAAAGATAGAAAAAACAAGTGGAAGCAAACAGAGTACAAAACCCTTCGGGCCGACCGGTTGTTGGGAACGGCAGTCCCGGAACGGGGGTTTCGGGAATAAGGAGATCCTCCATGGCAGGAAGGAAGGCCAACGAAAGCCTGCAGATGAAGACGTTTGTGTTATTCATTGAGATTTTCATATCCTCATTTCCGGTGCGCCTGTGGGTGAATCACCAGACACGAAACGGATGGTCTTTGGAGGTTTTCATTTCTTTCGCACACGTTCTTGTTCCTGTTGTCGTCAGAATAGCATTAAGATTGTCTTTCTTAGCCCTGTGTTGCTTTTGCATTGTGGTTGGAGAAAAGATCGGCGATGTTCTGAGGGCGGCTGCTGGCGATGTTCACAATTTAGCTGCAGCTTCATCCGGCACGGTAAGCAGCCAGTGAGACTTGTGTACGTATAAACATTCCCGAACCATGAACTCACAGATACACACGCACTCAACCTGTATGACCGAAAATCCGATCAGCTTGGCACCGGTATTTCTTGTACCATCCGGCCACACGGTTAGATAATTTCGATGATGAGGCTTTGGCGTGGTTTTTTTTTAATGTGAAAAGCTTGCCGGTTGAACAAAGACGTTGTCGTTTGCTTCGTTATTGCAGTTGAAGAGGATTTTAAGCGTAAATACACGGTTTGGGTTTTTGGTAGCTGTTGTATGAAACGTTTCAAAAATAAATGTTCTTGTGTATATTGTTAAGTTGTCACAGAATAAACCAATTAAAACATTGTTTTGTACTTGCATTAAAAGAGAGATGTAATATGGATATAAAACTTATTAAATCCTTAAGTGTTTTGTTCTAAATAATCCCGTAGTTAGTCAGAAACTGAACTTTTGCTACATTCTGTTTAAAATTGATTATAATAGCGGTAAACTAGAAATATTAGTGGTTCAAGATTAAATATTTCATCAAAAAAAAGTTCACTACTGTTAGAATTTCCTTCATTTTCATTATGATTTTAATTATTATTTCTCCTGTTAATAAATCTATTAATTTGTGTAAATACTAACAATGTAATATTTGAAGAATTTATCATTTTAAAAGTCTTTTTTCAGATCTCAAGAGATGAGCACATAAAGTTAAAGTTTAATAATGAGGTTTATTTAAAAAAAAATATTTGAAAAAAACAAACTTATTGGTTGTTTTTAAACTTTATTTAAAACTGTAAGAGTATACCAAATGTATCTAAACCGCTCGTTTGAATGTAGGACTAAGCATCCATGAGTCGTGCTGAGTTTGTAAAGCATAAAATAATTAATAAAGAAAGTTTTTTTTAATATGGGGCGGCCCGTCCCGGTGGTACATGTGATGTGTGGTTGGTCCACACGGCAGGACCGGGTTCAAATCCCATCCGGACCGTCCCCCGTAGCATGGACTGACTATCCTGCTACATGGTAAAATAAGTCTTGATACGGCCAGGCAGCTCTAACCGAGTAAAAAAAATAAATATTTTTTAATAAATTGTTTATTACAAACATCATACATACTAGTTTCTACAATGAATGGAAAACATGAAGAGATAACGTACAGGGATTACAAAGACCATTTAGGGATTGGTGCATTAATCACAGCATTGTTGTTTGCATAAAAAACTAATAAAATAAAATTCCTTTCAGTATATTGTAGCACGATGCAGCTAAGTAAAATGTAAACCGTAACTGTAATGGCGTTTGCTAGTTCTCGTTGTTAATTGTATTCAGCAGAAATTCAGATACTTCGTTTTAGATGGTTGTAAAACATTTTTCTTATTGAAATATTAAGAACAGTCTCTTGAAAATGTGTCAATTACTTTGAATCGTTCAAATAGTCATACTTTTGGTTTAGTCAAAATGAGCAGTAAACTAAGGGAAGTTTAATTATCATTTATGAGATATTGTACTACAAAGAAGAAACAAAGCATACATCATGATGATAATCCGTGCCACCTATTTAGCGTTAAACCATCACTATAGGAAGTGATGTGTTTACTTAGCTTAAGTAAGCAAAAGCTATCGTTCCTCGAAAAAAAAGGTGTGCGGGCAACAATCACTCTGCATTATTAAACTCCAAACCCCATTCCGCCCCGGTTTGTGTCGCCTTTTTAAGGAACTTAACAAAGGGAACTTTAATCAATTTATCACCACTGAAAGTGTGAACTGGCTAAGGGCTTTGGGTGTTAATAATTGATTTGCTCGCGGGTCGGATTAGCAAAAGTCGACGTGCACACTTTCTGCCAACCGAACCACGAGTAGGAAAGGTCCATCCATATATTGCCATCGAATTTGAGCGCCTATGAATGAACTCTTCCATCCGATGAGGCGATGGCGATGGAAAGTTTGACACTGAGACGCTCGTGCCGGGCACAGTAAATTCTCAACTCTCGAAAAATAAAATCGAAAAAAACACACCCGTAGAACAAAGAAACAGCCATTCCCATAACCTTGAGGGAAAATAATGGAAGGTCTTAACCAAAAAAAAAAAAGATGTACATACGACACCCGCTTTCCACGTCATTCGATGTTTGTGTGTGACGGAAATATACGGCCACTAGTATGCAGCAGACGCGTTGTCGGAATTACCGAGCATGGGATCGCCATGTCAGGCACGTTACAGAATCCGACCGGGACCGTGTGTTGAAAATAGGCACAAACGAGATGACGAGAGCAAGACCAGGCATGAAGCGTTTCCATTTCGAACACCGTATTAACATTCTATTCGCGTGCCCCTGTTGGGGTTTTCGGGCAGTAAAAAAAAGAAGCAAAACATACACGAATACCCAACTGGCGGA
Source organism: Anopheles parensis (assembly GCA_016254315.1). Taxonomy (NCBI): domain Eukaryota; kingdom Metazoa; phylum Arthropoda; class Insecta; order Diptera; family Culicidae; genus Anopheles; species Anopheles parensis. The sequence goes on from CM028126.1 coordinate 21,290,143, forward strand.
TTAGCCTTACAAACCCTGGCATGTTGGTCGATTAGTTACTCAAGCCATCACATTATGGAGGCGTAAGAAGTTTGGCCAAATTAAGGCGAAAGGAAATCATTTAGACTACCCTTTACGAGGAGACAAAAATAGGATCAATCTCGCCTTAAACTGGCAGCTCTTAAAGAGCTGTTTGAACACGTGTAACAGAGTGTGTTTTTTGTCCAGTTCCTGTGAAATTTTTGAATCTACTTCCACAACTCCAATAAAGCCTCTTGACATCGACCATCTTGCTTATGGTCGGATGGTTAGTTTTTCTGCCATAAAGTATCGACACTGGATCAAACCAGTAACTTCCGAGAATGACATCGGACGTGACCTTTTGCGATTGTTTTCCCCCGAGGTCAAAGGGGCTGATTGGGAGCTGGTTATTTTGCGCTAAAGACACGCAGATGACGTCGAGATCGTTTGCACCCCGAATCACAAAGGTCGTAAATTTTCTGTCAAATTTTATCCCGCTCCTTTGCGTTCTTTCCGTTCTTTTTCCAATGAAACCGTCAGCATGAGGAAAAGCCTTTAGTCTCGTAGGTTTTCGTGTGCACAAGTTTTAGTGTTCCTCGATAGCCCACGTGCAGCCTCGAACGCTTAGGTGGTTTGTGTGGATTGCGCTTGTTGTGAATTTCACTTTCCGCGCGAGCTTCTCTATATATTTACTCGATCGCTCGTTTGCGCACGTGTGTATGTGCTTCAACACGATGTTTCTAAGGAAATGGAAAATTAGCTTGTTTATGCCAGTGCGTTCACCTTGGCAAATGAGCCGCCGGGGACATATTAAACAGTGGCGATGATGATGTAGCACATTTTCCAGGATACCTGTGTGCCGGGCAAGAGTGTATCCTGAATGTTTTGTGCACAGGTATCCGTTGGATCCACAGGTGGATCGTAGGAGGAAATAAACGAGCAACGGAGACAGCCAAACTTTCGGCGTACTTAAGGGAAAAGCGTTAGCCGAAGCGCGAAACACTAATGAGAATTTCATACCGGTATAGTGTACGATATCACATTATGGGGGGCCATTTCGCGGTAGTACCTCCTGGAGTGTATTTTATTCTCACCGGAATGGTCTTTGGGCTTTGATCAATAGTATTAAGGTTGAAGTTTTTGGTAAGTGGTTGTAATATTTTTATTACGTGATGATGGTTTCCTTGGTAAACAGTGAATTTAATCATTTGAAGTTTGTTTATTGCTTTACACATTCAATTTTCGGCTGGATCGAAAAAAGCATTCCAATTCCAATTGACATCGGAAAGTATAGTTTTTAGAAATCCTAGTAAAGCAATCCCAACCGACACAAATGATTGAGATAGAGCTGAAGAGATATAGAAACATTAAAATGCAGCTAACATACTCTCAATCGAAATCGTAATGTTTTTTTAGATCGTCCATACAGGGTCCCACATTACGAAAGTTATGAAGCAGGTCAATGCCGCAAAGGAATTGTAGCGTAAGACAGGTAAGTTAGTAGGTCAGTAAATTTACTGTTGAACATGAGTACTAGTAACTTAAGAACTTTTTTTTATCAATCGTTTAGAGATAGTATAGTATAGTATAGTACAGTAACTGGCAGTCTCTTCTTAGTTATCGAGGTGATCGAAGTAAAAAAGCGAAAGTTTTATTAATTCATTCGTCACACAAACAATCTGGTGTCGAGCTGATGATATGAATCGAATCCAGGATGGACAATAGTGAAGAGTTTGTTTTGTTTTACTTTAAACCTCTGATCTGCCATTAAGTCGAATGATCGTACTACAGTAATTGAAGAATTACCAGATTTGACAGGAATTGACAAATTTGACATTTGTCGGACAGGTGCTCCACAGCTCTATGAATCATTTTGTCGACTATTCCTCGTAGAATCCATTTTGCAATTTGAAAGCTTACTTGAAGTGTTGAATAAATCTGATTGATACTTCTGAATCTGAATGAATCTTTAAACCGAATGAATGAATTGGAATCTAGATTCAATCTTGCTGAATTTGAATCAAAGAGCTTCTAGCCTTCGAATACTTTCAGATGTTTTTTTCATCAATCTTTTCAAAGTCAACTCAGTTGAAGATTCACTCTTCTCAAAAAAAAAGTATTATAGTCAACGTAAAACTGTGTTAGGAAGTATGTTCTTCCCTTTCGGAAATGCATTTTTTTAAACACAAAGAGAGGTTGTTGAACCATTTTTTTACGTATCACCATTTTAAATATTTTTTCCAGGATGCACGGGCGAAGATGAAAAGTTGTACAAAGGAAGTTGCAAACAACAATACGAGCACATGTTTAATGAACCAGTGAGAAACAGTGACGTACCTTGCCTTTGATGTTCGACAAAATTTGAGAACTCTTTGTTAAAGTTTAACGACGGTGACCAAAACCTGACTTCCAGTGTGAATGCACTTTGCCCCATCCGGAAAGGGAAGCCTTTGTGGACGTGCTTTTTGTAGTTCGTTGTTTTCCGGTAAACGTTCGTTAGTGTTTTCGCGTTCCAGGTGTTGGAGCGTAAAGAAAACTGTAGTTTTTTTGTTTGCATTTTCGGATTCTATTCCACTGGATTACTTCACTTGTTCCAGCGGTACAGCATGAGTCTGTTCACGAACCCAGTCATCGGTATCGGCGTTCAGGAGCTCGTTCGGGTCGGCAAGTGCGTGCGCTAGAGCGTAATTGCGATTATCTGCAGCCGGATAGAACTATCGCGTGCTGGAAGTTCATTTGGTAGCTACTACCGTACCTAAAGACTTTTTAAATGGCAACCATCGGTAAAATTGTACACCAGAGTACCCGCTTGATCGTTGCAGCACGGCAGCCCTTGGTTTTGTTCGCCACTGACGTCAGGAGTGGCTGTCATCAGCAGGGTTAGCATGTACAGAGTACCAGACTGGTTGCCTTAGCCTAAGTTTCACTCTTTTTTTGGCCATACTCTAGATGGAAGGGACTCTATTTGCTGGGTTTCTTATCGGACACCAAAGTGTATGGGTGAGCATTTGTTTTCGTATTTTGATTTAAATACAGCCAAATTAATACTCTCGTGCCATGGAAACCTTTTTTGTCGAGTTGTTTCGAAAATCTACTTGAACAAAAACAGCAAAATTGATAACACTTATTAACAGCGGGGCCAATGCAAAATAAAAATAATCATTTGATAGTTAGTTTCGTAAATATAGCTCCACGATATTTATAGCATTCGGACGCATGCAAAGTTATAAAAATGGGATCTAACCGTCAGGCAATGGTAACAGTTCGAGTGGAGAGCCTAGACGCTAAGGAAGGATAGAAATAAAATACTTTTATCAAGTCAACAATCGTGACTTGTTTGGAGGCGCAGAAGGAATCGGTATTCCAATTCGGTCGTCTTCGCAGGATCTGCTCAAACATGCACAAGAGCAAATAGGCAAACCGTTTTGGGGTGAAGCTCGCAACCAACGGTAGGTAGTCGTGTGTGCGATGCCAGAAATAGGTTGTAAATTCCATTTGGCCTGCGATATCCCTCAATGTCTACCGTGCTACTCATCGCAATGGCTGGCACAATCGCACATCCTCGGCTCTATCCGTCAACCAAAGTCAAGAAGGGTGCTTTTACGAACGGCAGCCACACAGCCAGAAAGTTAGCGCAGCAAGCCTTCACCAGCTTTTGGGGCGGGTACTGTGCCGGCAGCGAGCGCAACAGAGCGCAACAAAAGGACGCGCCGGGGAAAGCTTAGTTAAAGATTAATCGAAATGGTTGCCTTTGCTTTGTGCTTTTTGCTGCGCTCGCGTGAATGGCGCAGCGAAGGTACACCGTACCATAACCTGTTTGTCTGTAGGTTGTGTGCGTGTGATTCAAGTTGTGGGAAATCTCGTACGTGCCTTTTTTACAAGGCAACGAATCCAACATCTCCACTACGACCGCTTTTTACATTACTCTTCAGCCCATCCACCGACTGAAACTTATTTCCACGGACAAATGTTTTTCCTTTTTTTGCCTGGGAACGCTTCCACCGTGGGTCAAGAAGAATGCAGGGTTGTTAGATAACACAAATGTAATACCTTTTTTTTTTGTTTATTTATATATTTATATATTTATTTCATATTATTATGACTTTTGGCATAAAATGGTTTGGCATTTTTAGAACAGTATCGCTTGAAGTGTCTATTGGAATAATTTTTCAATTTTTTTTTGTTTGGCAGATCAATTATTCTACATCAAAGCGCATGGATCAGAACTTAGTTACAAACAATGTTACAAAATTACAATCCAGCTATCAGATTATGCAGCTATGAGATAAGGAATAACAATCTAAAAATATTTGTGCCATTTTGTTGATGACTATTGTTCATAGCTTACATTATGAAATTTGTTTCCATTTAGTTTAATATAATAAATGGTTACAGATTGAGGTAAGTGACGATAAATCAGTAAACAGCACTAGCACAAAATTAGGTTCGTAAAGCCAGTTTATTGACGCTATAAACCCTGTAACCCGGTGTGTGCAAAAGTGTAAGGAAGGGTGTGTGTGTGTGTGTGTGTGTGTGTAGGCAAACGGTATAAGTTTGGTGCTATTTTTAGACCACTGAAATGGGTTGGTTTCGCTCCAACACGCTCCCATCATTACCCTCGAAATGAGCGTCGGTTTCGAACTGTCCATCGTCTTGCTTGCGGAAGTTCACCTTTGCCAAGGGGTTTCTTTTGCACCTCTACGAACGAACACGTTACACGGGACGAGGACGAAAGCTATACGTGATGGCTGCAAAATGCCGAGTTTGTTGAAATGTTTGCTACGCAAAATGTTTCGACAGTGGAAATGGAGGCAAATTAAAGCCCGTTGCCCGCAACCGGCGTGGGTTGCGAGCAAGGGAACGAACTATCTTCGGCAATAGGATGCTCCAAAAGCGTAACGGGGGTTTCGTTGAGTGCTGATATGTGTTTCATGCTCGGCAAGACGGGAAGTGAGTTTGAGTTTGAGCAAACTAATTGAATCAATTAAACCTGTTGACGTCATTTAAGTTTGACAGCTTAGGGTAAGACACGTTTTACAGCAATGTACAAAACGAAAAAAAAAAAATCATTCGTTGAGGATGGTCATGAAATTCAGTGACTTTGAGGAATTTGGCAAACAAAATCACTTAAAAATGGTAAAGGTATTTAAATGTGATACGGGTAAGCAATCGTATCAATCGATATATTACGTTGGAATTTATCAGCTTTAGTAATAAGTTTATCTAAAAAAAAGCACAATTAGTCATAACAAAAAAAAAAGAAAATAGTCCAAAAAACGTACCAATCCCTGAAAAAAAAGAAATGTTTGGACGCTAAAAAGTTTTACAGTCATTTTAGCTGCAATTTAAGCGGACATTGTTTGACTGTTAGCAAACTTTGGGCAGCAGAGGGATGCCGATACGGTTCGGTACACAAAGGCACCTTGACACCATTGACTGACCTTTTCAATGATCCCACAGGATTATGCTAGATTAGACACTATTGTGTAGAGAAAACATAATGCTGGGTTGTTTGGTTCGAAAGTTATTCACAGCGTCCAGATGATTGGCTGTTTGTCTAGTTGGTAGTTTTTGATTGTTGGGTTTATTCTTTGTTCTTGAAGCTTAAATCTGATGTAACTTACGATCTGCTTGAGGGTTGCTACAAGGTGGAACTTGCGTGTAAAACTTGCATAATTCTTATCAAGTTCTTATCAGAAGATACATTCAGCTGCGAGATTAAAAATGCAAAAAAAAAACAGAATTTTGAGAATCCTTTGTTTATTTAAGCACTTTCCCGTAGCCTTGTGTTTTTAATGTTGAATTCGACGGCAATTGAGTCTAACGTCTTGTATCATTTTAGCGCAGACTTAGTCACAACACGCTAGACTAAATATGCGTTTTCTATTAGTTGGACTACAAAATCCGAGACCTTTTTACTTTTTCAATTTGTAATTTTTGAAAGATAAATATACATATGTCGGATTTTTTTACTTGATTAGTTAGGAGCTTAAGGTCGTTTAGATGTGTTGTAATTATTTATCTAGGGTTTAAACTTTATTTTAACCTTCATTGACGGATAAAGGAACGGATATGCGTAAGAGTATATTTGCCATTCAACGTTTGGTGAACATATTTTCTTAGCATTGTGAAGTAACTGTGATGAACAAACTTTATACAATTTGAAAAAAGCATATTAAGATAAGAAAATATTAATCAGTTTAGCAATTTAGTTTTCATGAAAATTCCTATCACTAGAACAAAGTCGNCATATTTTCTTAGCATTGTGAAGTAACTGTGATGAACAAACTTTATACAATTTGAAAAAAGCATATTAAGATAAGAAAATATTAATCAGTTTAGCAATTTAGTTTTCATGAAAATTCCTATCACTAGAACAAAGTCGTAGAATGTCATGAAGCTTTTTTCTTCAAAGAAATCCATAACTATTTTGATGGATAATTTACGTGTGTGGATAAAACATGTAAGAAAATTCATGGCTTGTCATTCTTAAGGAAAGAAAGAATTGTTTTTTAGTAGTAAAAAATCGTTCCACTTACCAGCATTAACCGTTGAGTATATTGCGCCCAAGGAAGAGTTGTAATCCGGATCACATCTCACGCCCAGACGCTGTACAATAATTCCCTGCTTTTTCTCCGGTGCGTTTTACTTAAGGTGCGGACTGTTGCTCTGTGCCGTTTATATCATTTGCCTGCCGGATGTTAACTAAGCTTGAGGGTTTATCTTTTAATTTTAGTTTCACTACATAGTTGCTGCATTACTTTGCCGAGAATTTTTATTTAAAATGCATTTCTTTTGTTGCTCGATGCATTAACTTTTAAGCTTCTATTTGCAGCTCAGTTTTGCGTTAAAGCAATTGTGCCTTTATTGTGTCTCTTTCGCTCCGTAACGTCTCCCTTTTCGCAAGGAAAAGCTCTCCAACTTGCGCTTTCCATTATCAAATACTGTATGTGGTTGAAGATGGTTGGTGTTGATGGTTAGTTGGTGTTATAGCGAAACTAGTGAAACAGTATAAACAGTATATGCATCGTGCTTGGTGCTTGTAGGCATGCGGTGCGGTGCGTGATGGAAATTCGGCAGAAAGTGAACAGAGAGAAAGAGGGAGAGAGAGAGAGATAGATAAAATGCAATAAGATGGCGTTCGAATGGTAGATCAAAGTGGACGAAAAACACGTGTGTTTGTGTGTTGTGATGCGATGAGACTCCAGTGCACTAACTGTACGCGTTGCTACTATTGGTATCGATATGGGATCAGAAAACCAGTTATCAAGGCTCGGAAAACACAAAACTATAATTTACATAACAAAAGAACATACCACCCACCCCCTTGAAACCTTTCTTCCTTCCCCTCTAAGAATCCCTTTCGAACGCACGCATTTCCAAAACATTAAACCAACCGGCGAGTGTCCCAAAGACTCCGAAAGCAAAGAAACAAGCAGAACAAACACAAAAACCCATAAAAAAACAACGAAATCAAACCATCAAAGTAATGTTCTGTTTTTTCGTATTTTTATTTTAATATATTTATTATATCTAAATTAGTTTATATGTTTTTCCAGTTGCATTGCCTCCCAACACTGCATCACGCTCTCACACTCCTTTTTCTCCTTTTGAAACAACCTTCGTGGCTTGTTGTCTCATTATCGCGGTTTTGCCCTTATCTTTCATTTTGTGTTTTATCTTTCCTTTTCACACTAACACCAGTATTTGCATCGTGGAGTGTTACCCCGTGTATGTATGTGTGTTAGTATTTATATGCCTCGAATGTGCAACGTGTTTGTGTTTGTTTGCTTAGGCCTTTCGATTTTGCTGCTGTTTATGTTGCACACATAAACACACATGCTGTATAATGTTTAATGCTCAATAACATCTGTTGAGTTCTCTTTTTTCAGGCTTTCACATTGTTTCAACCTTTTGTTTGTTTGTATGTGTGTTTGTGTGTGTGT
>CM028126.1:21299183-21311834 GCA_016254315.1 Anopheles parensis
TGAGCATTTAAAAACACCCACGTTCAGGTCGAATATATTGTATATACTCTGGCTAGCTACATGTTTCCTCACGGTATTAGGTTTTAGTGTGTTACGCGTACTTCAACTGCGGGTCTACTAAGTCAGTCTTTTCATTATAATTTACTTGTGTGTGTGTGTGTGTTTTTTTTGTTTTGGTTGTTTGGTTGCTTATAACATTTACCTTTCGTTCCCAGATCAGGAGCAGTAGGTACGCGATTGCGAGAGTGTAGTAACGGTTTTTAGCAAATCGAGGTTGCCATCGGGGTTACTAAACTGGATATTGCCAAAAGATGTCCCCGTAAAGCATTCACAGTGCTGCTACCAGATAGCAGCACCTTAACAAACCGAAGCGTGAAATGTTAAAAAAAACATGGGCTCCCAAGCAATGATAAACACTTTCTCTTCTCTCGTACAACTTGAGGCTTTTAAGTTTGATGACTCATTTACCGACAAACATGTGACCCGAATATGACACGTTGCTACGATTTTCCTGACGACGTGCTGGCAATCATTGACCGCTTTGTGTATTATAATAGATGTCTTTTTTTCTTGTTTTGGAAAGTACTAATGAGATTACCAATTGACGAAAGCGTATCGGAACTAACTGTTACAGGGCATATTGCTAACGGTGTTATCAATTGACATCGTTCTTTTGAAGAACTGAAATTAACTAGCAAAATCAATGTAAACCATTTTGAGCCATAGTTTTAGTTTTTTTGTTTTTCTTTTCCTACCTGATAATATCCTTGTTTTCTTCATGCAACCAACAGTAACAACATCGATAACAGCAACAAACAATGGATTTTTGCAACGAGAAAGACAGATAAGAACATATGAGAAAAGTAACAATAACAGATGAACATTCAGTGCCAGGCGTATGAGTTGTGACATTGGAATGTATTTTCCATTATATTTTTTTGTTTGTTAAACGGAATGAAGATGAACAGAAATGCACAGAAAACAGATGATGATGATGATGATGGGTAAATGATGATGTGTCTTTGTGTGGTGTGTGAGGATTCTGTGTTGTGTGTGAGTAACGTTCAATTTGGTTTTTTGAATTTCCTTAAGACACATTTTAAGAAAAGATAAAAATTTGTGACATTTTTCCTTAGTGTGTNACGAGAAAGACAGATAAGAACATATGAGAAAAGTAACAATAACAGATGAACACTCAGTGCCAGGCGTATGAGTTGTGACATTGGAATGTATTTTCCATTATATTTTTTTGTTTGTTAAACGGAATGAAGATGAACAGAAATGCACAGAAAACAGATGATGATGATGATGATGGGTAAATGATGATGTGTCTTTGTGTGGTGTGTGAGGATTCTGTGTTGTGTGTGAGTAACGTTCAATTTGATTTTTTGAATTTCTTTAAGACACATTTTACGAACAGATAAAATTTTGTGACATTTTTCCTTAGTGTGTTTGCATGTTTTGACATTTCAGTTTTTTTCTCCTTTTTGCTCTCACTATTGAATAAACATTTGTCTTTCGCGTACAGCAATTTAAGACCGTCGGGAATGAAACGTATAAACAAAGAGCAAGAATAATCATATGAACGAATTAAACGGATAGTGGTTCGTGTTCATCTTTGCCTTGTTTCCTTCTAACGTTGTGTTGTGTCCACTTCAGTAACGTAACGCAATTATCACCGTTTGCTCGATCTGGCGAAGTACACATTTAGTTTGTATTCATCGTTGCATCACTGCTGCTGCTGCTGCTGCGTTTCTTCGTCAATCACTGTCACTTTTGGTTGCGTACGGTAAAGCACTCAGGACCGCAGCCACTATTTGAACGTACAATCGTTTCACTGTTTACACTGTGCTTACTCGGGGCACTAGAATCAGTCGTCGATGAGACACGGTTTGATGAGTTGAGGTTGATCACACCGGTTGCCGGAACTGTCTTCGAAGATGTTGAACCGATTACAGGCGCTGTCGTAGATAGTGACCGCAATGTGACAACGCACAACCCTTAACTGTACTCAAACCTGGCTCAATATCTCTGTGGTTGTAGCAGTTGAGAGAGAGAGAAAGATGTTTAATTTAGCTGTAGATCTCTCCGTCTGTTTTCTATCATTCTCTTGTTCTTAATTTTGCATCGCAATAGCTGTGTTTTTGTCTTGTTTTTTGTTTCACCGTCATTTGCATCGGTGTGTATTCAGGGGGTTTTTCTTCTCGTCAATATTTACTGTTTAATATTTGTTGTTTGTAGATATTATTGTGCAAATAGACATTTATAAGTAATGCTTTTGATGAGCGTGATTTTGCAAAGTCGTTTGTTTGTTTTTTTTTTCGAAAAAATAAGAGCGCGACTGTGTACATATGGGAATGTTCTGCTGCTGTCTGTACGTTCAGTGGCGGGTATGTGTGTATGGTACGTGCTTAGGCGTAACTTGAAAGGTAAAATGTTATCGTTTCTAACGCCTCGCTATCGTTCGTTTCTGTCCTCGGGAGTGGACAAACTTCCAAAGCTTGACACAGATCTTTTGGTGGCGGAATTAATAACCTTTTCGGTATATTGACGCTCATGTACATGCGGGGTGCACTTGGAAACTGAGAAATAATGCGCACGCGGTGCTCCAGAACTGAATGACATCACAAGCGTTGAACACATGCTCACGCTCGCGGCATGTGGCGATGGCCTTTATGCCGGTGAGTTGCTGATGTACCAGTANGTATGTGTGTATGGTACGTGCTTAGGCGTAACTTGAAAGGTAAAATGTTATCGTTTCTAACGCCTCGCTATCGTTTCTGTCCTCGGTAGTCTTCCAAACTTCCAAAGCTTCACACAGATCTTTTGGTGGCGGAATTAATAACCTTTTTGGTATATTGACGCTCATGTACATGCGGGGTGCACTTGGAAACTGAGAAATAATGCGCACGCGGTGCTCCAGAACTGAATGACATCACAAGCGTTGAACACATGCTCACGCTCGCGGCATGTGGCGATGGCCTTTATGCCGGTGAGTTGCTGATGTACCAGTATGTTCAGATATACTGTTATGAATTCCTAACCTTAATTGTAAGTAGAATGCTACTCGCTGATTTACACACATTCGACCATTTGCTTAATCTAATCAATTGCACTGCCTGCTACGAAACGCCCCACAACCAGGTTAAAATGAGGAAAAAAAGGTTTTCAAAAATCAATTTTTCTCACATGTAAAATTTATCTAATCAATCAATAATCTTATGAAAGTCGTTTAATTGTAGCTTAAATGATTCGAAAATTCAAATTTAAACCAAATAATAAAAAAATTGACAGAAACCCTACTGAAGAATATAAAAATAAACTTTGTAAAATTTGAAAAAAAAAAAACGATTCACAAATATTTTTTCAACTTACTTTCTGTCTCTCCCGCTTCTCTCTTTATCCCACCCTAACTCTCTTTCCTTTTTCACGCTAAGCATACAGAATTGGTTGCACTGCCGCACCATTGACTGTCGCGTGGATGGTCGTTTAGAGATATTGATATCATCAGTCATTTTGTTTTTTTTTTAGGTTTTGTTTAGTTATTTTGGTTCACTTTGCGCACCCACCCATCACCCTCCGGGGGGCTAGGTTTCATATGGCTTCGGTGATTAAATCATCCACTAGTCCTTTCGTTTGCCTTGACAGCCGAGCGACTTGTTGTCGTATTAATAGTTCTACAATGGCTCCTTCTTCGGGGGCTGGTAGCTGCACCTTTTGCATAGTCCATTACGCTTCGATATTAGCATTTAAGGATCTAAAGAGTTTGTATCTGCTTCTTAAACTGCTGACTTATCTATACAATATAGCTGCCTTGTCCATGAGAATAGTTTGTTTTCCTCCTCAATGTGTACATGTGTAAGTAATGTGCTGTGATGTGTGTATGCTTCTAAACGGGAACGGTCGGATGGACATGTGCGTTCCCTTTTTTTTTAAGAAGTGAGATGGTAAGGAAACGTTTCTGGCGACATGTTCTCATTTGCATCAATGAAAACGCTTTTGGTTGCTACCAGATTGGTTGGTGGTTGACTAGTTTAAATAACTGGTGCTAACTATATTGACCCATTGCATGATCTTCGTTTCTTTAAATAAACTTGGATTTTGGAGGTCTTGAAATGAAAAAGAAAACAAAATAGTATCACGTAAAACTACTGATTTGACGTAAGAAATTGAAGTGATACCCCAGAACCAAAAAGAGGTTCAACGCGGGCTGTTGAACTTTATGCTTGTGATTGAAAACGGGCTGTTTACAGTTTGTTTTGTTTTTTTCTTTACAATTTAGAAGAAAGAATGTACATTTATGTCATACACTTACTTAACTACATGTTACGATCGGTTGTGTATGGGTGTGTGTGTCTGTTTTATGTGAGTATGTGTAGGTTTTCGTTTTTAACATGCACAACATGAATTGTTACAGTTCTTTTGCAGTTGTTTGCTTTTGTTTTTGGTTTCTTCATTCAACGCTCTATCTGTGTTTTAAATCCTGACGGTTTATCTAACGGAATTGGTTTTCGTATCATGTTTTACTTACTGCCGTAACACATTCACACATCCTCAGACACTCGTATAACAATCCACTGCAATGTACACTCGCCCCACTCGCATGTCCGTTTACATCGTGACGCTTGTACATGATCAACAGCCATCCACTTCGAATTTGATTCGCTTACCATCGATGCACAATCATCCCTTCACTACTCCACACTCATCACATGAAGTACGGAATTTCCTTGTTGCTGTTGCTTCTCCTTCGTGTTGCTGCTTATGTTCCTAGTTCTTAGTCGGTAAATATATGTTTGTATATGGATCTATGTATATGTATATATATATATATAGTAAGATCATCTGCTTTTTGAGTTTTGACATTGTTTTTTAATTGTTTGTTTGTTTTGTTCTTTTCGGTATGCAGTTGTTATGCTCAGCCTGTAGCAGTTTGCTTCCAGTAAAGTGAATGAAGTGAACACAGCATTGCATAAGGAGTTACTTTTACTTTTTGTTTTCATCAGTATCCGTCTCAGTGTGCTTCTCTTAACCATATGTACAGAATTCTTCAAGTCTATTTTTACATCGTCTTTACTTTCTCCCTTGACGCATTACTGTGTTTTTGTTTTGTTATGATGTGAAGTATAGATTTCTCTTCATTCACTTCTAGTTGTTGTTAAGATTCATTGTTGGACTTGCTTGTGCCGGGCAATGTGGTTGTTTAGTGCTTTTTTCGATGATTTCTCTGATTTTCACAATGTAAAATAACGTTCGCCTTGTTCGTGTTTCTAAACGATTTACTTGATTTCGTTCTTTCTCTTTGACTTTCTGCTCCATATGTCTTTTTATGGCTTTTACTGACCATGAAACTTTATTTCTCTCTCTCTTTTTTTCTCTTTCTCTATTTCCCTTTATGTATTAGTCTCAGTTTGTCTGTTTCCCTTTTCCAACACTTTTCTACAGTTTCCTTTTTTTCATCTATCACTATTACAGTGATGTTGTCGGGAGCTGTTTGTAATGTACAACTTAACGGCCTCGGGCCCATCTCAATAAGGCGTCCGCTAATACGTCGAGATGTGCTTTTGTCTGTAAGAAGGAAGTAGAAATGTACAACTGGTTAGCATTAAGTGCTCTTTTATTTTTTTAATGTGATTCAATTTGTTTAACTGTTCTTAATACAAAATGGTCGAAATCAACCATCAGAAATGGACAATACGGCACAACTTCATACAACGATAATAATTATTTATTTCATCTTTATCGAAATATTGGATCGATTTGTAGAATATTATTTTATGGCAGGAAAGTAAAGTTTCAAGTAAATATTGAGTATTTTAATCGTTTTACTCTGCGTTCCGTACAAAACACCAGGCGTCTCCATCAATAAAGAAATTTTGCGATGGAGACGCCTGGTGGTTTGTTCGCGTACATAATAGGAAATGCGATTTGTTGCAATCCGAACAAACTATTTTTTATTGAGGAACAGAATAAAACATTAAATGATGAGCTTACAACTTACCGTTTTGTAGAACATACAAGCCTGCCTGTCCTCGTCCTCGCCTTCGGGGCAGTCGATGAAACCGTCGCATAGCACGTGATCGTCTATACATCGGTACCGGCCTTGCCGATCTGGTGTAGGACAGGCAAAACGCTCCATGCCATCCATCGCAGGTGGACATTCTGAAAGTGCAAAGAAAACAAAGTATTGTTAGGTTATTTACTTATACATAGCAGATTATGTAAAACACAAATACGAACTTTATTTTTTGTTAGTTTTGATAGTTTTTACGGTAACAATTCAAAGGTTTATAATTGTTAGCAACATTTGAAGACGTAAAAAAAACATAGCAAAAGAAAAGGTTCAGACAACTATTAGAACTTGGCACGAAAGAGTTGATTGTTATGTAAATTGTTTTGACGACCATAAGACGCTCGATTGCAATGTATGAGACAGCAGAAGAAGAAGAAGAAGAAAACAAGCAAGATTTCCCAACGCAGGTGGGTGGAAGAAATCAATTTTCCTAAATGTGCCGATCAGACGCAAAAGATAAGCAAACTGAATGGCTGGAAGTAAGGGCAGGGCGTTCTTTACCAACCAGCCAGACAGGTAAATCTGAGGACAGAAGAAAGGCATAAAAGGCGGGCCCATTTATTCTCGGTCTCGGAGACTGCTAGCGAATTGGTTTCAATCCGTGCCAGTATTTATGCCGCGACGTGACGATTTTTGCGTTGGCAAATTTCCATTTTCTCGCCAGCCTTGAGCCGTGAACCGTGTCGGCAGCCCGTTCACATGATTGTATGCTTTTTTTTGCCAACCGTTTTGCTTGGTGACATGAGGCGGTACCCTCGCAGACAGACAGTGAACGGGAGAAATTAATAATTTTCTATTTCGATACAGCATGGGACTTGGTGGAGAACGGCGAAAGAAGCTGGCGCTTGGTGGTGTGCGATTCTTCGGGTTTGTGATTTATTTTACCGATCGATTTTAGCTGAATTAATCAATTCCATACTCCGTTGCGGAATTGCAAGCACCAGCTGCACGAGTTACTTCGCTGAAGATGCAAGAAGGGTGATTCAAGGTTGGTTGCTTTTTAATTGAATACCCAAACCGTATCTTTAAGAGCTTAACTTTATCACTGTATGTTGAATGAATACCGTTTAATAAAGAATGAATTTTCATGAGAAGTTTCGAACGAATCGTTTGTCGATGATCCAGTTGAAAATCTTTCGGTTTCACCAAATGTGAAGGATACAGTAAACTAATTGGTGTCCTGTTATCAATCATGCTGCGTAGCTAAGAGCTTTCGAACCTAAAGTGACCGGTCGGGCCGTAAAGATTGTCGCTAGCTTTCTTATCTCACAAATTAAATGCCGTTTTATACCAGCTGCTTCCATCGAACAAAGGCAAGCGTGTTGATCAGCTATCGGTACAGCATGCTTCGTCTATTAGCCGGCCAATTTACTTACTCTATCACCCTCTCCGAGACATGTTCGGTACGAGAGAAATCGATAGAAAGCACAACGACACAGTAGCCCCGATTGTGCTGAGCGCCGACAGATAATTATTTGCATATTTTATTGATATTTAAATATCAACATTATGAATTTTGTTCAACGTAAAGGGTACGCAAAATGTGGGTGAGGAATTGCTAATATACCACCTACTTGCGTTCATAACACCGGGAATATACGTCACAAGCTGTGTGAGAATTGAAAGCTGCGGTGGTGTATTATAATGCTTGGATAATATATGCAATACAAAAATATTTTTTTTACCAAAGTTTCGCTTATCGTATATCATTTTGAGCAGAATAAATTATAGCTTAATTTCGTTTTATTTCTTTAACATTTTTTTTGTTTTTCACCATTTCAATTGCAAGAATAGAAGCGAATGAATAAAACATGTACAAATCGTCTATTTGACAGATGAGCTTCTAAATTAAGTTACAGAAACGTAAGTTGCACTTTTATTTTGACAACTATAGCATCTTAAAACGTAGCGCATTTTGTAAATGTAGGTCAGATGGTCACACTTTAAAAAATTTCTATATTGGTTATTAGCTATGTATTACTTAGCTGCTATCAGTACAGTGTAAACTGAATTAGATAATTACAAACTATTTATATTCCATTGCATTATTATTGAACAATTCGATGCAGCAATTTCGAAAGTACTGACCGGTGATAAATTCAGAGGTAGAGATAAAACGTGAAAGTTTCTGTATCTGCCTTAACAAAAAATAATTATTAACCAGAAAAAAATATAACCTCATCTCTTTCTGCCATTATCGTGACATTGACAATAAGTACTGTATTAAAAAAAATTAAATAAATACAACATTTGGCTGTAAAAATCCATTCGTAAGACAACCAACGAAAAATTACTATCTTTACAATCAGAATAAGATCTCTGTTAATCTGAAGCGCATGTTTCAATTAAGCACCGAAAATAAACAGCTAGCTGGCCAGCGGCGGGATCGGATTATTTATGAACCTCCCGAGGGTGGACAGTTTTGAAAAGGGGTGGCACTAAATTCGACAGCACTATAGCTCTGGCGGCTAGTGAAAAGTACATCCCGTTAGCTAGCCACGATTTATTGTAGTAGCACTAGCCTTCACCCGAATGGTAAGGTACGTGGGACGCGAAACCCAACCGAACAATGGTGAACGTTTATCGTTCGACAAGATTGGAAATTTTCAGGATCCATTTACCGAATACGCGCCATGCCTTCCGCTTCCGCTGCCTAACCCAACTGCCACCATTACCCGCCGCTTTTAAATTCCATATTTCGTCCCACATTATCCCGGGGTGCGCGGGTTGGGCATTGGGGATTCGTAAAGAAAGGATCTTTTCTAATTTATCGACATTGCAGAAAACTTTGTCCCACGCCGAAACATCTCAAACCAAGTCAACCAACCCACGCACCCACACACACCCGTTTCATCCATTTCGGCATATCGGTTTTCGCTCCGTACACCCGACAAACGGTTTCCTATTGCGTGAATGGTAGAAAAAAGTGTCCAAAAATATGCTCCACTTTCGGACGAGCAGGGAACGCTACCGGAAAGATGGATAGAACGGCGCGGATGGTACGGAAATCGGTGGATGGATTGCATCACCGAAGCCATCGCCGCATGTGTTGCGCTCGGCGTGGCACATATTTTCCATCCGTTTCTGGCACCGCTCGACCAAACAGTTCCCGTTTTGTTCCAGTTCAGCAATTGGCCGTGCAGCAGCAGCAGTGTGGCGTCGTCTGCGATGCATTTATCTTCGCAGACCATTTCACTTTTCGCCATTATGCTCAAACCATTTATGTGTGTGCACAATCGGGTGTGCGCGTACACTCACATGTGTGTGTGAGTGTGTGTAGTTTAATTCCTGGGTGAGAACACAGGGTGGTCAGTTTGAAATTTGCCACCTTCTGCTGCATAAGTCCTACGCGCTACACTCGTAGCAAAATACCGAGAAGTGCCAGCAAATGGCCATTAAACATGTCACTAGCTAGTAGTGTCCGCCCGCAGTATGGGAGTTCATTTCCATCGTGTGTTTCACAAGAAAATGGGTGCGAAATGGACGAACAATTATGGCAATAAACTGCTTCGTTAGCGTCATCAGCGTCTTGGAAATGGATCGTGTTCGGATGACCAATTAAAAACAGGGTACGACCGTAATACGTTGCCGTGAACAGAATGAATGAAGGAGGAAAATGCACGACAAATGTTGCAACAATTACCAATCAAACCATTTCACATGCTCCACCGTTCTGTATTTTAATGAGTGTGTATGCATGGAAGCCGACAGAAGGGGGGCAAAAAATCGAATTCGTGGAAGAGTTTGTGCATTGTGATGGCTGGTTTTTGTTGTCTTTATTCTTCTCGTTGCCATTATTTTCCCTCCCCATTTCTTAGTGTAAAGTTTTGTTTTCCAGGTACGTGGCAATCCAATATGTAGCTAGGAACAGGCGGCAAAGGGATTAATTTTCATCCTGCCTTCCAGGAAGCTAGGATAACCATCGGCGACGTTTTCTAATTTTATGCCGCTTGCTTTCCATTTGTGCAAATATTATTAAAAAAAAGTAAGTACACAAAGAATCATATGACATAGGGCATTGTTTAGAGCGAACGTTAGCTTACGGCTAACACGGTTTGTGCCGAAGTTGTATGGAGGAGGAAAACATTTGAGGAGCATACATTATCTTGATTTTAAATTTATAATTATGAAAGACTACTGTATTTTGGCGCATATTACTGAAACCCGCATAATGAGGAGATAATTAATTTCGTTTCTTAAAACTAAGCACAATTTTTGGCGCACACATCGACGTACAGCTCGTCCCAACCCGAATAAGAGAACAATTTGAATAACAGGAACATCTGGGTTTGTTGTTTCATAGTATTGATGGTGTTGAAATAAATGATGAGGTTTAATGCTATCGGATTTTAGTTTCAAGTTTATTGTTCAGAACAAAGTTTTTAATTTTTAAGTTTTCCTGAAGTATCTATATCGTTTGTAAGTTGACAGTTAATATGTCAACACCCTTTTAAAATTTTCATTTCCGAGCAGCACGGATAATCCGTACACCAGGTTAGCAACGATTTCACATTTTTAATCCCTTCTCTAAAGATCGCGAAACGCGCCCGTTAGCTAAGTGACATCATCAACAAAAAATGTCGTTTGCATTAGCAATGTGACATTGCAAAAAATCCTGTTCCTTTCATCCTGCAGTTGCAACATTAGTGGTGCAATGAGCTTAAAGCTTTAACAAGCATGAAGCAGTCAAAACGTTTCTGAGGAACAATTAGCGCAACAATTTACCCACAGTGGGGTGGGTTTTGGGGTTCATTCGTTCAGTCATTCGTTGAATCATGCTTTTTTCTTACAAGTACTATAACCAAGTAATTCGACAATTTAAAATTTACAACAACTGAAGTGAAGAACACGAATAAAATCAGCCTGCAAACGGAATTGATTGTGAAATGAACCGCATTGTGTAGTATACATTTGTTCCCGGGGGAAATTTGTTTTTTATAATAGGCTGTAGACTAGAGTTTTAAAAGAACATCACCGATCGAAAACCAACGAGCAGCAATTAGTGCGTTAGCTTAAATTAGCAGGGAGCAGGAAAGGGAAAAGAAAAGCAACAGAATGGTAGGCTTTTTGGAGGAGAATTATAAGAGAAACTGATGAGAACATGGATTTGCAAACGATAAAGAGAAAATTAGAACAAATCGAAAGAAAATTAACTTAACAAGGAATACAACAATTCGTTCGCTTTTCTGTTTCACCATTCTTTCAAACGTATTTCGTTGGCGTACGTACGTAAGACTAAGCGTTCCGGTGAGACAACAAAGAAAACCATACGCTCAAACGTTAGCACACAATGGAAAGGTGTGACCGGAAGTGAACACTGTGGCGAAAGGATATGCCGCAGTAAGCGTTAGAGTTGTTATGAAAATTTATGGTTTCACACTGGTGGCCAGCGTTGTGTGGGTTGTCGTCTTCATAGCCCGGTGCGTTCCGGTGAAGGCTATCATCTGTGAGCTGCACATTACGGGCATTATTTTTCCCGCGACCAGTGATTCATTGTACCCCGATCAGGGAAAGTCGCCTGGTGTTGGGGAAAGTTTTCTGTTTCCTCCAGCATCGGTCAGGTATTTTTCCGTTGGACAAAACTGTTACCGAGAGCAGAAGAAAACGGTGTTCCGAAGCGAAGTTTCTCGGCAGGGTGAGTAGTTTGCGTGAGTCGGAACACGCCGTCAGTAAACCATACCTTTGCCATAGTGACCATCACTAGGATCCCACAAAACAAGAGGGAGGTTAGTATTGTGCAGTGTGTTGGGAAAGTTTATATTGCTTGCTGCTAATGCAGACGAAGAGGAAATGAAGCTTTTTTTCTCTGTTGAAGCCGCTTTCTTTCCTACACTGCACTGTCATTTTCATACACTTTGCCAGACCGCAAACTCGAACCAGTGTACGGGAAACTCTTTGCATGAAGATAAAAAAAACAAACACACAAAAAAAAACGTTAAGCTTCATGGAAAAGGAATCCTCTAACTGATATTAATGGCCTTTTCTGTGGATAGGTAAAGAAGTCGTTGCTGCTACCAGAAAATTAATGGTCAAGGTCGTTTCGCAGCAAAAGTAGTATGTTCAGAAGAATATGCATTCGTTTTAAATTCATGAAATGAAAATATAGTTATAGTTCGAAAGTCCACTTCTTTGCAAAACAAAATATTGGAAAAACTTTTTAACAGAAAACAAAGTTTACTTAAAGTGCTTGAGAAACATTTTGAAAAAAAGCTCACAAGTTTTTTATAACGATATTTGAAATGTATAATCAAAATTGGTCTGAATACCTGAGGGTAAGGTTTTTCCTACCTCGAGGGCGTCTATTACCAACACTGAAAGAAAACAAGCACTCAAAGATTATACTTATTTCCAGGCAAATGTTCCTTCTTTTTGGGAATAACGTCATCCGCCCTACGTCACTATATAGCAGACATTCAATCAATCCAAGCCAGGTCGATTACGAGCCTCCAGCACCGAAAAACTGACGATTTGAATTTACGTCACTGACACCGATACCAGTAAGCGATCCTTCATTTTGTGTGTAAGTCTTCACCCACATCTAATCGAAAAGTTAAGACTTTCTGAACCCTAGGTTTTTT
>CM028126.1:21343941-21434268 GCA_016254315.1 Anopheles parensis
GGGTGCGTGTAAATGCGTGTGTGTGGGTGTAGAGGTGGTGTATCTAATGAAAGTTGGCATGGGCCATAAATTTTCACCGATAGTAGCAGCAGGGAAATGAAGACGGCGACGATGAGCTGCCACTTGTGTTCAAATTTTATCGTCCTATCGACTAAACCAAACTCTTTTTCTTTCAATATGCCACATTGCCTCCATTTCACAGACACACACACACGCAGAACCATTCCCTAGGATGAGTGAAATTCCTACGCACTGGCTCGACTAAAACAAAAGCGATCAACCCGTTTCGCTTTCTTTTGCGCGCATTCCGATCAATACACCAACGTAAACTCATTCATGTGCGATTCTTTTGCCATGGCTTGTGGCCCGAAAACACGTAGGTGTCAGGTTGCCTGCCTATTGTTTATCATTTGTCTGCCGAGCGTGTAAATATTGGGCAACATGCATGAAGGCGATGGCGTTAGATGGTGAACCGACGAGCAAGGACGAAAGAACAAAAGCATTTACAATACCTTCATTCCGTAATTTTCTGTGCTGTTTGGTGCGGCTTATAAAATGTGCAAAATAAATTTTATGATGGCTTTTCCGCTCTGCCTTTAAATGCAAGCGTAATGGAATGTTTGTACAGGTAGTTATTAACACGTTAATTACGTTTAATAATACACAGCGTGTCTAACACGAAATTAAAATTATTAAAAATTAATTATTGGGAAAAAGTTCATGAGTTGGGTTTAACATTAACGTTGCGTTAAACGTTGCTTTCTTCGTCTGTCCAAAAATAGCAAATAAAGCCCCTCGTAAGCCTTTATTGGACAGATTACAATCCGTAGGAGAATTTTAATCAAGATTGATACATCCAGGACGTTCGCAAACGAATCCACCTTGCCTAAATCGTAATTTATTTCGAACACCCATCCCACCTCATGACCGTCGTACAACGGGGACAGCGTTGTCCCGAAATCCTTCCTTTAGCGTATCAATTTAACGGCTTTCGGGTGGCTTAGCTTAACCGATTTAGAAGAATGTTTGCCAATTATGTTAAATCAAATGTAATATTTTTCGAACGGCGGGAGCCAACAACGAAACGAACAGGCACAATCTGCGCCGTTTTAGGTGGGATTAAAGGTAACCGCGAAATGCCCGAAACAAATTTAACGATCGCGTGATTTTGCTGCGGGCTAGTGGGCTGGAAATGATGATAAGCCATAAATTCATTCGAAATGTTTGATAAGACAGCTTAAAACTATGGCTCCGATTAGCTACTGAAACAGGCCGGTTTTCTATAATTGGATTAACAACCGATGGGTGAGCTTCGGTTAAATTGTTTGCCTTTTTGTTCGATCGTAACAAACGCTTTGTTTTGCTTTCTGAAATCGTTCTAGATGAATACGTGAGCATTGTTATCTTTATCGTTTCATCGATGAATTATTCACTTGATTAAAAGTGGCTAATGATGCATAAAATAACATTAACATGTGTCACTAATATCGTAATCATCTTTGTCAAATATCTCTTTTTTGTGGGTCGATTTTTGATGAATTTTTAGATGACTCAAGATGAGATTCAATTTTTTACGAGAACAAAAACGTTTTAAAATCTAATTTATTTGAATCTGTTCTTGCGTTTTTACGGAATATTGTTACCGAAAAAATGCAATCCATATGAATGTATATTGATCTCCGTATATATTGTATATTGAATCCGTATATTGTTCTCTTTATCGCCAGTTGTAATTTCTCTTCACAGTCTGTACACATCTTCTGCAGGAAATGGAGAATTAATTTAAAAATATGCCTAAAAACGTATCAAATGTGTTGTAATACGGAATAGTGGATTGCAAACAAATCCAAAAACGTTTAATAGTCAAATTTTCCCCAAAATTATCTCGGTATGTTCGACAGGGTTTTGCACCTAAACCCTCGTAAATCTGCTATCTTGCGTCACTCGCTACGTAAAGCACCGGATTTGGGGATCACATTCCGCAAGCTTACCTACAAGAACGTGCGTGTACGGAAGAAAAGTTGCAGCAAAGAAAGTTACCGTTTCAGCGTCACAAACTATCGGTGTCGTGCTAATCTCCCAGCTGTCTCGTTTAGCTCAGCTTAGTGAAGCTGTGGTTTTTCGGCAAGTTATCGTGGTTCATCCTTGGCAGTGTGTTTGCAAAACTTGCACTCTACCGTAGGTTCCGTCCGTACTCAGCCGAAAGCACGACACGGACACGGAAGTAAGTACAACTTTTGGTCGCTAATATTAGTCCGTGGGAAGCAGTTTACGTGAGAGTGAAGCCTTTCATGCAACGGTGTCAGATGAGCTTATAATTTGCAACACTTTAATGAAAGTTTATCGGATCAGTTTGTTGAAGATGATGTGGGTTTCGGTAGTTGGTTACATTGACTGGGTGTATGTACATTTTACGATACGTACCGGAATATGTTCGAGCCCGTATAAGCTCGGGTGAATATTCATTGGATGCCTCGAGTGTGGCAATGTTTGGTAGCAATGCTCATACATGTGCTTTCGAGAGCGAAACAGTAATTTCACTTGCAAATGATTCTACCGAGCGGGTAATGAGTTTTCGGAATCGAAAGTTGCGTTATTGTATGGAGTTGGGCCATGACTGGTTCTGCGAACAAACAAAATTACTTTGCCTGTTAATTTCAAATTAAATTTGTATGACATTTGATTATTTTCATGTGAGAAATGTGAGAAGTCAACCATTGTTAAAAAGAAACTATAGATATTAAACCTTTCCTTATCGTACATGAAGATATTAATACTATATGACATTAGTTTTTTGGTTAAGCGCTTATGATGAAACTGGCAGGCTCGAATTACTGAATATAGCAACATTTGTGTGAGTGAAAGCTCTACACAGTAATGAAGTAAAACAGTAACAAGGTGTTTTTGGTGCAACAGACTCATTAATGTAGTAATTAAAAACCATTACATCGTTAACGGATAAAAGAGGGATGAATATTTGTATGAGCACGCTGTACTGGAGGTTACGCACAGGCGCACATGCACCTATGTGCTAGGATAGACACCTATCAGAGCCTAACTAGTGTGGAAAACATGCACGTTAATATGATTGGAATTTGTCCAAACTTTTACCAAACAGCTTACACACACATATGTACAGCCGGAAGGAAACGAATTATCAATTCGTCATGTATATGTATTTAAGTACGGCGCCTAAAGGTATGCAATCGCAATGCGTATTCGTACTATTAGCTAGTTTTCTTAGTTCATTCAACGTAGAAATTCCGTACCATTTGTGTTTTGCTGATAAGAGATGATTTTATGCCATTAGTGCTGCTTCTCGTAGCAATAAAACGACAAACATACAAAATGAAAACAAATAAACAAATACCGAACTGATGGAAAGCTTTCTACCATGGGAGTTTCGTTCGCGATGTCAAATTTTTCTTGCCCTCGTCCACTCGGTTCGCTGTCGGCGGTTGGTTTACTCTTCATTCATTTCGGGAGTTGTCCCCTCGGGAAAACACGCGGCACACCGGGTACTGGGTGTTGCTTTGTTTTAGGGCGAGAGTGACAAGCATCAACGGCAGACAGCAGGAAATTGCGCAACAGGTGAGCTTTATCGTCCGTGGTCGGTTAGTCGTACTGGTAAAATGGCTTTTGGGCGTGTGTGTCTGTGAATGTGTGTTGCTTCCGGTGCGGATACGGCAGTACGGCGAACCAACCTACGACCCCGCGACTTGATATAAGGTTAGGCTTAAGCACACGCATCGCCACGGCACACACGGCATCCAAATCGTGGCCCGATGTAAGTGTGAACAAATGGTGCGTGCGTTTCTCGGAAGTAAGCCAACGGTGGCCGGTTGAAGTGAAGTGTTTGGAGGTTCGCGTTTTGAAGGTTATATGGTTACCATGCAGGAATATGATTGTTTCGCTCCTGCGTAAGCGCAAGTAAGAAAAGTGATGTGAGCTTCTAAACGCTATTTATTCCCCCCGCCGCTTCCCTAACATGCATCCCGATTTTACTCATTCTACGGAGTATGGGAAATGGATATATGACGTCCCACCGTGCCGAAGGCTTCCCACGGGTTTTCGTTGGATTATCGCAAAATGATATGTAAAACGGTAACGGCGCATCGTTACACCATTAGCGAAAATGGACGACTTTGGTTGAGCTCCTGCAGCGGTTCCCATTTACCATGGCACGTACATTTTGAAGAAAGTATTTTTGCACCCGACAGCGACTGATTGGGTTTTTGGGGTGGAGTGGAGAAGTGCTTTAAGGAAGGATTTCCACTTTTCTTCGTCCATTGGACCACCCGCAAGGGGGTTTTTCATAACAAAGTTCGTGCGAAAAAAAAAATAGGAAGAACCAAATTTCCCAGGAACCTTTCTCACACACACACACGCATGGCGATAATGATATGGCGATGAGGATAAATTCGCAGGAATTTATATCCATTCGCCTCAATGGTTGATTTCTGTCCGACCCACACACATACAGACAAACGTACGCAGCAGGGAGTGCTAGAAATTGGAAAAGGTTCAGCAATGTTTTGTGCTGCAGCACAAACCATCCATTCATTTTCCCATTCAATGGATGTCTGTGTGTGTGTGTGTGTCTGACGCACCTGACGGGACAAAGCGAGTGAACCGATTTCACATCGTGTGCACTCGGTGTATAATGTTCGGTGTAATCTTTCCAAGCTTTAAATTTGATTTTATTTCATTCCGTTGTTCCATGCCCGAGACCGACGCCGTGTTTGTTCCGGCTGGCTTGTGACTGTCAATTTCATTTAATCCACTAGCACAATCGACTTAATTTGACCGCAATTTGTCCCCTTTGCTCAACCCACACCGGTTTGGCGGTTTCACTACGGGCGGTGTAATGCATTTGCTTTTATCGCGAGTCCACCCGAGATGGGACCACTGAGTCCCGTTTCGCCAAATGATCCAGATCGTGGAGCCTGTCACGTACGGCTTAAGGCGTTCTGGTCGGTGTTGTGTCGTGAATGGGGAGGATACAACGAACAGCGAACAAAAAAAAAAGGATAAAAGCATAAAAGCTAGTCCGATTGAATCGATCGGCCCGGTCTGGTCTGATGTTGCTCATTGGAATGCATATCGTCACACCGACGATGCACAACACGTAGCCAATAAGCCGCGCGTACCTGTAGGATTTGAACCGTTTACCCACCGGTTGTTACTCGAATGTATCGTTAGTTGAGCTTGTTTTCTTCCCACATCCTTCGGTTATGTTCAGGGGGGGCATTTTTGTGCTTTCTCTTGGGTGGCTCATCGTGGCTTCGGCTTGCTTAATGCAAATAGTACCATTTTTATCCCACGCTTCAAAACGAAAACATTCAAGATGGCAATAAAATTCAACCTCCTCATCAAATAGGACTATTTCGTTTGCCACTTTTCACAAGCACATCTAGATCAAGAAGCGTATTTCTGTGTGATTTTTCTCTCCCTCCCTCCCTCTTTCTCTCTCTCTCTCTCTCTGTTATTCTCTCGGGAAAAGCCCATCCAAAACCCAAAAGGTACCATGGAACATCATTAAATGTGGAAATAAAATATCACCAGCTCCAGGAAGCGCCCACACACAGACCCGCGTAGACGATGAGCATGCCAATTTACATTATGTTCACCACTAGGCGGCCTCTTCACATCGAACCGCGTTCATATATTTCATCCCAAAAACATACTGCTCGGCTGCTGTGTGTGGACATTTTTCTTGAACCCGTTTCTCTGTGCTTGGATGAAAATTTAACCCATCCTTACCGCGCTCTGTACCCATCCATCATCGAAACATCCACTGGGCGTGTGACTGAAACGGCAAGACCAAGGCGGTTACGCTTCGGTACACTATCACAGCGAGCTTTCCCATGACGATTGCCATGGTTGCACCGTGCAGGCAACTGACATTCCTTACCACAAATCGACTCACGTATCGCTTCGGTATGTAGCATTCCGGACTTCAGGGTTCAGATTTTGTGTCGCACTGGTTCTGGTTCTCGCTCGCCGTACGATGTGGACGATGGCATTTATTTTGATTTGATTGTCGTAACCATTTTTAGTGTGTAATTTGATTTAATTTCCAGCGAAACGAATCGACCGACGGATTCGGTCCAAGTACGGTTCAGCGAGTAGAAGTGGCAGCACTTATTGGATGCGCTGGGCCGAGCGCACTTGCAAAGAATGCAGTTTGACCTCGACCGTTTGTGCAGAAATATGGGCAAAGTATGTAGCGAAGAACAACATTTTGAACTTTTCGAATATTTCAAGATGCACCAGGTGCACGGAATGAATGGTCCAGTGTTTCTCTAGTTGCTCTCTTTATAACGTTACAAGTGTTCTGTGAGTTATGTTTGATTCCAGGATTCTCATCAAAAGCACTCCACAATTGTACTGAGGTATTACTTCTTTTTTTCTCATTATTATTAGAAATTTAATGATTACTATTAGTGTTATTTATGTTAATACTATTACCATGTAGGGGATTTACCAATTTAAATTACACGTTATTTCAATAAGTTGTAATTGTTGTTTGTTTTGAAGATTAATTTCATGCTTTACCAATTGTGAGAAAACTTGTCTATTGTTGATAACTCGTATAAAAATGGGATATAGTTTGCGGGCGAACACGTCTTTAAAAAATATTACAATACACTCTTAAAATCATATTTCTATTTTCATATGAAAAATTACCATTTTATAACAGATATTATATCAATACGGCCGTACTACACGAATAAAAAAAACTCAGGTAATTTAATTTCAAAATAAATTTGTAACTGACGAACATACACATGGTAAAGTTCAACATATAATTCGTTTCTTTATCCCAAAAAATAGTGTTGAACGATAACTTCTAACATATCGATCTAACAGCTTGATTCCGCAGTAGCATACTTTACTTTTGAAAATACGCAATACAGATTGGGAATTCCTATTTGATGTTTAAAAAATAAAATAAAATAAAATATATCGGTTATCTTCATTCAGTACATTCTTTACATTAATGTTTATTGTATGATAATATACAAATTCAATTTCTGTAAGCTCCAGCTGAGTTATTTTGTTCAGCATTCATAATTATTTAACAAAGATAAGTTTTTACTATAATATTTAGTAAAATCATAAAACACGAATCATAGAACTCGTTCTGTGAAGCGACCCATTTCCCAATTATGCAAATGGAGGGGTTACTAACATTTTTCATAGCACAGTTTATAGCATCATAAAAATTAAGTTTCAAATAAATTCAAATATTAACTGTCACTTACCAATTTGCGGCACATCGTACTGTCGCTGACCGCGTGTACTGCGCAGCATCATTTGGTTTGCGATGCCATGCGGAATCGATGGCAGACCGCTACTGCTTCCGCCGACATCTTGGGCGGAGTCGGCCATCATCTTATTGCGACCACCGGTCGGTGACGCTCGCTTGTTGCTTGATGCCGACCGCTGCAGATTCGCATTGCCCTGTCCACCAGCAGCGGCAGCTCCGTTGAGGTCGTCATCACCACCGTTACCTCTCCCGTCTCCACCACCACCTTCAGCGATATCTTCATCCCGATCGTCTATGCCACTGGAGGAGGACTGGTTGACGTCGAAGGTGGATGTCGCACCATTCGGACCGTGGGACAGTTGTTGCTGCGCTGCACGAATATCGAAGTTAGTCTGCACACCGAACAGTTCCTGCAGGCCGCGCGGTGGCTGCCCAACAAGTGGCCCTATCGGACCGTGGCGTAACCCCGACGGCAGATGCGCTGGTGGCGGACTAAGCTCGGGCAGCTCATTGCTCGCCACATGGTTCAGGGTACCTAACGATACTGCGCCATTGTTACTGCTGATGATGCTGCCGCTACCACCAACTGCACCACCACCACCGCCACCATTAGTGCCACTGTGTGTCTTCTGGTGAACGGTGCCCATCATTGGCCGCATCAGGTCGACACCGTTTTCTGCCAGCAGCTCGGACATATCGTCCAGATCGTCGAGCAACTGGGCAGGTGGTGGTGGCGGCGGTGGCTTGATGTAAGCATCGCGTGCCATGTGCAGCGAGTACGTACTCGAGAGCACGCTCATGTACGCCAGTATCGGTAGAATCGGTCGGATCATT
The DNA here is from genome assembly GCA_016254315.1 of Anopheles parensis. Lineage (NCBI taxonomy): Eukaryota > Metazoa > Arthropoda > Insecta > Diptera > Culicidae > Anopheles > Anopheles parensis. The sequence goes on from CM028126.1 coordinate 21,352,049, forward strand.
TTTCACTGCTACCACACACACACACACACTCTCACGCGCGCGCACACACACCCACACTCGCACACAAACAGGAGCCCGGGTTTTCGGCAGTGTTCACGGGCACGGACACCGAATGGGTGATGTGCACGTGAGACGCGGTAAGATGGATGAGGTATTCTTCGCGCGGGTCGGCTGTTCCCGGACGCGGATACCTGGGGACCTTTGGGACCTTTTGTTCTTTTCGTTTTGTTCTCGATGCTTGTGCCGGTTACGGCGCGGGATGATCCTGATGACTGCTGACACGAACGTCCGTAACGGTTAACCTACCGCAGTTTGATATTCAACAGGTCCTTCCACCACCGAGCAAGAACACACACACACACACGGACGAATGCTTCGGTTGCTTTCCTTTTTGCTTACTTTTCGTGCTTGTTGTAAGTCCCAGTCACGAAATGGTTCCAGGAAACGTTACACCTTCACGTTCGCTTTGCTATCGGAAAGACTAATGACGTCGGGACGGGATCAAGTAGTGTAGCTTCGGAGGTCGAAAGTAACTAAAGTCGAATGCTATCTTGTACCGCTGTGTTACTGCGCCTGTACGGTGCGGTTACGGGTGTGGAAGCAAAATGTCGGAATGCGTGTTTTGGAATGTAGCTTCAGAATAGGAACTTGCTACCACACTACAAGGAATAGGATGAACTATGCGTTCTAGTATCGCACCGTATGCATTCCTAGAGGATCTCGCACCATTATCCGAACGTTCATATCAAGACGGTCAGTCAGCTCAGACTTTCGGCAAACGCGAAGCGACTAATAACTTTCTTGCTTTTTTCACTCTCCTTCTCTGCTGCTGTTAGCCAGAAATAGATGCCTATTAGCGCGAAGTCTCACCTAATGGGCCACTTTCACGTACGATCGCTGTGGCAGCTTGCACGCCACACTAACAACCCACGGGTAAGCTGTACGCACATAACGAAACCGGACCACGGAATGACGAACCGAAACCAGGAAACGGGAGTAACCAGACGGGGGATATTCACTTTCTACTGTCTTTACTGACAAAATTGCGAGGGTGGCAAGGTTGGAATAATTTCACGGCTATGTTTCGCACACTGTAACGCACACGCTGGCCAGTTTTTCGGGTGCTTCCTTTATCGCCAATTTACTGGACACGGTTTCCGGGGCGATTTTTACAGTGTGGTGTCGTACCGGATGCACCAAACCGTTGGCATTCATTGCACGTCCACTTGCACTGACAAACCGATCTCAGTACACGCACCATACGCACACACACACACACACACCATCAAACACGGGCAGACACGGATCAAATGTACACCTTGTGCACACAGGACACTCCGCTAAGTCATACGCACGCACACACATACGCAAAACAGAAAATTGCTTGTCGCATCGACCAGTGAAGGTACGCACCGTCACCGTCGGTTCGGAACAAACAGTTGAGAGATAATTACAGATTATCACCCGTGTATCCTTCGGTTCTAGTAAATCGATATCCCGCACATGAATATCTAGCACAATCGCATCGACTGCAGCTTTTGCTATGCGCTTTTTTTTTTCTTCACACTGCTGCTGCACGGTGGAACTCCCGAATTGCGCCCGGAACGATAAACAGAGTTGAAGTGCCTTCCTCTAAAGCCTTTAGTGCGCTTCGCTCGTCCTAGACACCGTCAACATTTCAGAAGCTATTTGCTAAAAGGAATCGAAAGACACCGAGACTGAGGATTCGTTTTTACACTAGTTCACACGCACGGCACCCTTTTCGCGTCAGTTGCGGCTGAAATCCTGCAGGATGTGTAACAACAACAACGATAATAATAATCAACAACAACACTTGCTCCTGGTTCCCAGATTTGTTTTGCGGGCTCCCGTATTAGTAAGGTATCCTGTTCCGATACGGCTGAATCGCGGGAGTAGTTCTGGCGTCGTGAGAAGTAGAAGTATCGGCAACTCCTCGCAGAGCGTCACGGGTGTGTTGATTTTTTTTTGTTTCCTTCTTCCTTTTCAGTGGCACCTTAGTGAACTAATAATAGTACGATGGTGCTGCTGCTGCTGCTGCTGCTGTTACTGGTTCTACTGCCTTTGCTGGTGCTGCACAGTAGGGGGTAAGTATGACCACCCTGGGAGGCCGCTTTGGCCATGACGCGCGCTTATCGGACCGTTTTAACACCCTACTAGCCTCGTCAAGGGATGGAACGCGAATGAACGGTACCGAATGGTGCTCGTGTCGGTTTTACTAGCCCTGTGTGGCGGCTCCGGGCACCGGGCTCTCGGGTTACTCGGTGGTTCGGCTTTTCCGACAAAACACTCACGATACGCGAACTCTCTGTCCTCCGTTAGTTCTCTCCACAAAGCCCCATCGCCGTACGGAGAAAACTTTATGAAGCGCGTGGTCGTCAGATTCGGAAAAAAACCCCTGGAAAATGAGTGCCGAAAAATTCGTCAAGGAGCTTTTGCCGAGCAGTGACTTTTGGTGACTTCGGGCCCTGCCGTGCCCAGACACGCGTGTGGTGTGGCAGTGGGTTGTCTTGTGTTTTTCTCGGGTGAGTGTGTGAATGGTTCGCTACTAAAAAGCACCGTCGATCGTGGACCAGGAAGTCGCAACCGAGCGTAGGCAGCAAGCGAAGGCGCATACGATGGCGTAAAAGGGCGCCTGCGCATCATCTGCGAGGGACAGGTCCATTCAGGAAGGTCTCGACAAGGGCCACAGATTCTGTTACTTCTTTCTTTTTGTGTATTACTATTTTTTTCATTCGCTGGAATTCGCACACTGACGTGGTGCTGGTGGCGGTACGAGGTGACGGTACGGTGCTGTTTTTCGCGTCGTCATGTCATGTCGTCATCGTCATCGGTTGTTCTCAGAACTGGGAAGCTTCCGCTTTGCCGCTGCTTACCGAAGGAGTGATCCCTTTTCCGGTTACCCGCTGCATGGTGTAATGTTTTCTTTCCCATTTTCCGCGCAACCTTGTCAGCGTGTGTCACTCATTCCTTTCATTGTGTGCTTTTAGACCGAATTGTTCACTGTTGTTTTCTCTACCGGTTCTGTGAAGTGTGAGCAAACGCCTGACAAAACGTGGAAACTATCCATTGCAAAACCGACGCATTCCATGGGCATGATTGCGAATAGAACACCAGAACGGAGTAAAGTACCAGGCGCCTCCATTGAGTGTGTTGATTGAAGGTCAGATACTTTTTTGCCAGTAAATTGTAATCTAACTCTCGCTGCTCGTTTGAATTGCACATTAAGCGTGTCGCTGCAAAGTAACATTATTCAGGTGTCCTGTTTTCCGGTCCAATCGGGCTTTATCGTTCTAAATACGTCAGTAAGAAAGTATCAGAACAGTAGTACTTAGTAAGCGCGACAGCATTTTTAATGCCTTTATTGCAATTTGCTTAAAATAATAGGCCATAATTTGAAGTCATATTTCATGGATAGGTATAAACGTCCCAATGACGCAGATCAAGCGGTTCTTTCAAGGTAAACTTTACAGGGAAATGTAGCCATGACTGTCCTTGCTATAATCATCTTCATCATAAACTAGTATCGTGCAATATTTAAGGTTGTTAACAAGGAGTATAATAAAGTCTTCAAATGATTTATACATGCTAGCTTACATTATGAAAACAATCGACAAAGAATTGTGTGGATCCATTAATAAAAATTATACACTTTCTTTGTTATACTTCTAGTGTCTGGTAGGTTCAGCGAAATTTTCACTTTAATTTTTTAGCAAAATTCATCCTTAATAAGAAGAATTTACTAAACATTATACCGACCTTGATCTAGATTGCTTTGCTTCTATTTCACACTACCCGTGAGATAATTATCCAACGCTTATAACGTACATACAGTCGTATTTACAAAAGGAGAAGCTATTAAATTCAAATTCTCATTCCCGAATCACCGAACGACTCGTGTCGGGAAAATCCCCAACTTCAACCAACACAATATGTCGCCTAAAGTATAGCGAAATGCCCTGCAACGCAAAAACACATGCTTGATGATTAATTCCGACGGATTTGTCATGGAAATTCCACCACAAATCCCACCTCAAACGCGAACCTGTATCAGCACACTGATTGACATGTAGGAAGATCGTAAACTAGAAGTAACAATGAAAAACCCCAAAAACTACCCACCCCGGTAGGTTCTGACTCAAGCACTCGACGTTTCGATAAACTTAGAGGGGGGATTTCTTGTTACTGTTTTGTTTCGCAACACGGTTTGTGTTTTGTTTTTGTTTTGATATTATCAAGGATAAAGGAGCCGCACCGTGCCCATTGTGCCCGTTCTGATGACACATTCGTTCCAATGTTTCGCTGGTCTGCCCTCTCTGTTGTGGTAGTTTGTTTTGTGAAAGATAATCACCACGGTTTATGGAAATGGAGCACCAAAAGGGTGGTAAATAATTTTGCCGAAAGAATATGCGAGGACAGGACTAAACACAGGTAACTCGTGAGTGACCAGTTTCCATTCAGCTGTTTTTCCCATCGATCGGTTAGAATTCCATGTAGGCAACATCGGCACAGACAGGATGGTGACCACCGTCATTCTTTTTTTTTCTCCTTTCCTTCCCATCCCAACCACTCTGCAGCGTGAATCGGCTCCGTAAAGCTCCTTTGAAGCGTTCGAGGAGAAATGTTGAGTACCTGTCGAATGTCTTTTCCCCTGCTTAGCACGCAAAGCTTCCCGAAACAAAAAAGAAAACCAGGGGAAATGTAACGATCCACCTAGTTCGGGTTGGGGAAAATTCCGACATTTGACATGCTACCCCCACATACACACACGGCAGCTTCTTCCACGCACACCACACCAAGCTTAACCGTAACGAAAGTTAGACACACACCAACTGTTGGTGGGGAGAGAAAGAAGAGATCGCTTTCTCTGACGCCTACGCAACGTTCTGAGGTGTTCGTCCTGCCGAGCCGATCCCCAACTGACGTACGTTCTGACATCCGCAATACCCCCTCGATACCGAAACCACATAGAACGAGACCAAAACTTTCCACTCACCAGTCCACTCAAGCAACGGGAAGAGAAACTGCATGGGATAAAGCAAGAAAGAAGGACACGGGGTGGAATAGTTAGAATAAATTTGAGACACGATGTACTACGACGAAATTGAAGCTTTTTTGGGGCCTTCCCCATCCCCTTGCGTTAGCTTCGTTTGCCGTTTGACGTAAGCAAAAGCTCAGTTTTGTTGGTTTTGTTTCTGGCGTTGGTTTTTTTTCTGTTTTTGTTCCTTCTTTCTTCTCGCGATTGCTTCTTTATGAATATTGCTTCTTTTCACACACTCACACCAATTGTGTGCCGCGTGTTGTACCTTCTTCTTTACCGTCGGCTTTCCTTCTTCTGCTGTTATTTATTTATTATACTTATTTCTTTCTGCCCATCGAAAAAGCTTCCACATTCACACACTGGTTGCTTACCTTACCGTTCGAACTACGGCGCCGATCCTTTCAGCCCCTGTACGTTTATGTATGTGTGTGTATTTATATGTTCTTAGAGGGTCAGAGTTGGTTGGTGTGTTTTTATACATGCATTTTACCATCAATGTTACGAAGCATCTGCCCTTCTTACATTCGGGCCTAGTATATTCGCGAAAAGCCTTCATCAGACTGTCAAAATGATGGTTGTTCTTTTATGATGCGTGTTGATGCGTCCTAACACAAGGAAGAGAAAAACGAGAAAGAAACGAAACACACATCTGTGTGTATCTGTGAGCGGGTGCGTATGTGTTTGTGGGCTACTTTCATTCATGCGAAAATACCAAGCAAGCTAACGTGCGAACTGCGCGAGCATTCGGCGAAAGGAAATTCAGCCACCTTTTGCGTTTTGCATTTCCCCATGAGACATTGTGCTTTCTTAGCTGGAAGACGACGCATCGACGCAATTTCATTTGATGATGAAATTGTTACTCATATTGCCGTTTCATTTTATTGGTATGTTAATGGATGATGGAATGTTCGTTATGGTGGTTTTTGGTATGTTTGGTATGTTGTTTGGCTTTTATAACAAATTATTGTAAGGAATTGCACGTGTTCCACAATATTGAAATAAAAAAAAATTGTTTGCTGTTTTGAAACTGTTTTGAAAACACATTATTGTACAGCTCAGGCCAAAGAAACACTTAGTTGCTTTGAAATGAAGACTGTGTGCAGTTTTTTTTATAGAAAACTTTCATTTATAGGACAGGGTGTGAAAACCGAAGTGAAATGCAGGAGTAGATAAACAATGAAAAAAAAAACACAAATACTCACTTTTTTATGCTTTACTTTTTACCGTAAATGGGTTTTTCTACACGACAGCACTCCGACTGAAAAAGAAACGAAATAAACAGTGTTAACAGCTTAAGACCAACAGATGGCAAAATTTTGCTGTAAGTCAACATGAAATACTAAAAAAATGTGAAAATAATAAAAAAAACTACGTTGGACAGCCCAATTTGTTTGTGACAGATTTCCACTTAGCCGATGTCATTTACAAAAAGTGGTAAACAGTGATCGAACAAATTGTGAAGAAATCAATTTATAATAGGAAAAACATTTTAAAAGAAAATTCACTGGTTTTTTTTTGTTTTGCTCGGTTAGAACGGCCTGGCCGTATCAAGACTTATTTTACCACGTAGCAGGATAGTCAGTCCATACTACGGGGGGACGGTCCAGAGGGGGTTTGAACCCGGTCCTGCCGTGTGGACGTGCGCCGTTTATCACATGCACCACCGGGCCCCCCACAATTTCACTGGTTTTCAAGTTACTTGAAAAAAAACTGTGGCAAACTCTGCAGAAAACTATTTCCATGTAAAAATACTTCACCCGTTAAATATTCGCATAATACGATATGTTTTCTGATTCTATCAGACACCAGTAGTAGTTCTTGCTTTCCCTTTGCAGGCCGAATTGAAAGTCGTCGAGAGCTTATGTTTGACATGTCTGTTTTATACTTAAGTTTAAGTTAAAGTCGACATCCTTACTTACAGATAATACAATTACAGCATTTCAGAAGACTTTTTGAATGAGCACATTTGTATGCAATGAAAATATTATTTCTGATCTCTGTTACACCGCAAAGGTATAATATTTATTTTGCCGAACCTCTTTTCTGCAGTACCTGTCAAAATACACTGAGAGACAAAAGCACGGATGACATTTAGCACTGTTCAACGGTTCAGATTTTCAGACTACAAAAATATAAAACCTTTCCCAAACGTATGCACGACACGAAGATTGGGAACATTTGCTTACGAAGCCCTCGTGTTACATTGTCATCGTATCCTTTCCGTTTCCGTTACTGATTCGATTAAAGTGAAAAAAGACATCTCCATGACGCCCTTTCTGTTCAGGTACACACTGGGAAACACATGCTTTAGTTGCATGGTGAGCTACACTGGAAAAATGTATCTACTTTCTTGGCCATTTGATACGCTGCAGGCGAAGATGTAGTCCCGGTCGTTGTTTTATTGTAATCTCTCTAAGAAAGCACTCAGCGACCGTGAAGCATCGCATTCCATTTCAACAATGCACAATTTTCCATTCCGTACGATGGCTTACGTTGGTGTTGTAGCAGCATCTACATCTACAGCAGCCATTCTACAGGTATCAATTTGCGCGTAAGTTGAACATGGTACAGGCGATATGTGTAGGAGCGGGATAAAGTGATGGGAAATTAGATGTAACATTGTAAATCCGATTTCGATTGCAGAATAGTCGGTTGTGTTTTTTTTTTCGTTCATAGTAATACGATATATTCAATGCATGAAGTTATGTTATAAGCTTTTACGGTTTTAAGGGATTTCTTTTTTTTTAGGGGATGAACAAACACTTCGATAAACATTTACAAATGTTCGATGTGTATTTATCTCTTGCAATTTTGTTTTCTAAACAGAGAAGGAAGTTTTTGCATGTTAACACGGATATAGTACTAACGATTTACCGTCTACTCAAATTACCCAAATTCTTCAAATACAATTTGGTGCGTTGTGCTAAATATAAAAATGTGTATTTAAACTAAGGCTCGAAAGCCCTACAATGAACTGCTGTTCAAAACTCGGATTGACTAATTATGGGTGATGAAACAGATATCAATCACGATGAAAATCGTTTCCCATTTTTATACAACAATTAACGGCTCAGGCCACAAACAAGGGAAATGATGTACCTGCGTCAGTGTAAAACATTTTCATCAAACAAATTCCCCAACGCAATGCAACACTTTGATCTGATCTTGTTTCTCATCATCATTCGATAGATACAGTTTATTAGGATCAATGACTTTTTTGAATCAGAGAAAGTGATTAATCACTACGAGCTTGCAGTGATTTGACTTACTACAGTTTTTAGCTGAATTAAAAACTAAACTAAAAACTAATTACTCACATTTTCTTCACATTCATAAAATTGAAAATTTTCATCAAAAGTATTGAAAAATACACGTTTCTATAAACGTTGCTGTATCTATTTTTTAGATGATATCTGATTTCTCCTCTTTTTTACTTATTTACAAAAAAAATCGAATTTTCTCGAAACACTTAGAAGTTAATTATAAACTTCATTAATTGATTTATTTACCTATTTATTATTTTTTATTGTATAATTATTATCACAACCTGATCTCATGAATCAACTACTAAATGACCTTTGGCTCACGATCGTCATCACCGTGCGTTATGCTGTCCTCGTAGGATGAACTATCAAAATTCCACCTCCAATGGTATTAGCCATGGAGCTTTTCTGCATTCCACGAACTCAGCATAACGTTCATTAACGAAAATCGCTCCACATTTACGCTCCTGGACAGATTTCTGTGTACTGTGGCTCTGTACAGCGCTATGTGAAGTGTCCTCGTTAATATCCGAGCGTCGAAATATGATTCCAGCACTGACACTGACATTAAAAATACCACTACACCGTCCCGCATTCTGTCAACCCTTGGAAACACTCCCCGTTCCTTGAGCTTCCAAAAACACCAAACCAAAAAAAAAAACAGGTGGACCATTTTTTTTTTTGCCGCTCGGTAAATTTGCTTCTGCGTCACCTTTGTCCACAATGGGGACCTTTCAGCATCGTGGGCAAACACACCGAACTCTTAATGAAATTACACATTTCCTGTAATATACCCACACACACACACACGCCCGTTTTGTAGGTTCCATACCGAGATATGGCCGCTTCGTGGCGGTTTGCTTCGATGGTGTCGTGCCTCGCACCGTACGAACCGTCACAGGGTAAAAAAAAAATGGAGTAGATGGTTACGGTGCGTGTTAATAACGTTAAAACGCTCTCGTTGGTAATTATACACCGTGTCGAGATTTTAATGAACGTTAGCTTACGAAATCCCCCCGTTCATTGCGTGAATGTGGCGGTTCGAGTGTGGGCGAGCTCTGTAAAAGTTAGGCTTTTTGCTTTCTAATGCATTCCGATGCACTTCTAAGCTCTAGCTTTACCACGAAGGTAGCTTAGTGGTGAATTTATTTTAAAAGAAAATCTTCTCTATCTTTTGCAAATATCCAAAATTTGGTACTCCTTCTGTTGTTCACTACAAAACATAATTTTATAATGCTTGTTTATGGAACCCCAGCCAGCCACCTGTTGATAAGTGGCGAAATTCAAACCTTCCAAGCATTTACTTTTCGATTGCTCACTCAGGCCTGTTCTAGTATTAAGCGATTAATTAGGCGGGAATTCCACTGCACGGTACAAAATCATTTTCTCAGTATTGCTTTTTCCTTCCTCAAAGGTTTCCGTTTGAGGTGCTTGATAGCATGAACGTAAAAAAAAGGTTTTACTATTGTATGATGAAAGAATCTGGGGAAAATCCAATTACAGTTACGATTGCCGTTGTAAAGATGGCAAAGCACAGTGAAATGCTGCTTCCCGTCATCGAATGATATGAATATCTTTTTTTCTCAACGCCAGTCACAATACTGGCAAGCTTTTAAATGCGGGAAAATCCGGTGAACTGTGGGTTTGTGGCATTTAATAGCTTGCTATCACATGGAAGTTACTATGAAGCAACAGTAGCTTTCCCTTACCATCCATCGAATGCAAAATCTCGTAAAACATAACATTTTTATGTTCAGCGATGACATTTACAAGAAGAAAAAAATATTTGCTCACACTTTTTATAACACCCTCACATGTCTGTCTGTCACACAACGCAGCAGGGAAATATGTGTGTCTGGTTGTGTTTTATCTTGGTGGAAAATTATCCCCCCCCCCCCCCCCCCCCACACACACACACACACACACACACACACCCACGCCCGAGCGCGGTCAGCCAACGTCGAAGGTTGATCCATAAAGTGAGCACGAGGCTTCGAGAAACGACATATTGCGTGGCCACAATATAAACGCGTCGGTTACGGTGGGCCATCATTCTCCACCGGGTATGTGACCTTTCGGGAGAGCTGTTAATATTGCGGAGACCAGAGCTTGTGCATTTCCATGCATTACTATGCACCGGTACGCTTCGTTTGCTGCGAAAGATCATCCCAGATGCATTATCGTCCATCGGCACCGAGAAGACACCGTATGGATGTTGGCAATTTTCTCGGAAAGATGCACCGAATATTGTGCACCTACGCGATGCCTTTTTGCTACACGCTCGCGCTGGTCTATCCTTGGGATTATATGTGTATGAAAAGCATCAGACATGTTTCGTTTGTAAAGAATGGCAAAGGCTTACATGAAGCACTCACGTGTCGCTGCTAGAATAAACTTTCAATGTCAAGATCATTGTCTTCATGGTTGTTGTGAGAATAGTTTTTTTTGCCAGAATGAACGGTCGGATGCAATTGTTACATTTTGCCAAAGTCTGTTTGCCAAATATTTTTTTATAGATGAAAATAGAATTAAAATTTTTGCTTAATGTTCCACTTTCATCTATGTCGATTAATAATACCACTATAGCCCACAGCTATAAAACCCTTGTGAAATGCGTTCTATTTATGAAATATTATTTTTACATTTTTAATTAGATTTACAAAAGTTCACTGCTACGTGGTAAAATAAGTCTTAATAAGACCAGGCCGTTCTAACCGAACAAAAACAAATAATTTTTCATAGCTTTGATTTATTTAGCTTTTAAATGCGCATAATAAATAATCAATTTTCGTATGTCGAAGTACTTAATTTAATGTGATAGTCATTTTTCATTTGTTGACTTATTGTTATTGTATTTGTTTTATAATTCTTTCATGTATGTTTCGTGTAAAAATGAGCAGCAAACCTTAAAAAATTTATTCTTCTGTTTGAATATGTGATACAATTTTCATCCAAGAATTCAGCTGTCGTCTTTTTTATTCTCACAAATTAGTGTTATTTAGTATATGTTATGGAATAACTAGAAAAGCATAGCCATTTACCCTTCATTATTACCTTGAAGTGATTGGAACTACTACAAAATGGAATAATAATAAAAATTTCCCATATACACCTCGGACAATTGATACAAATAGCTAAAAGGTGTTTAATTAATCCCACCAGCAATAACCATTTGATTGTTTGAATTTAATTGCTAGTTTTACTGTTTAATTTACTGTTAAATTACCACGCTTAATTTCATTTCACTCACTCTTTGCTGTTGCATGTTTACTCACGAAGATAAAAGTTGTAAAATGTACCCAACAAAAACGAAAAAAAAAACAAATCAACCAGAAAGTAAGCAGCCGCTCATCCTGGTCACGGCACCATGTGGTCACGTAGGTTGTGCTTATGCAACCTTGAAGTGTGCATCGTACGCTAGGGGGGGGTTGCAACTGCACATTGCATGCCACCGGCCAGCGCTGATGGCCATCATCATCCAACATTCTGGATAGCAAACAAACAAAAAAAAAACTCATCCCCAAGAACTAAGCGCACACAAAGTAAAGGCATCAGCGTGGGCTACCTGTGTTCGTAGTTGGATAAAACACGAAACAAAAAAAACTTGCTGCCATCCATTTTGTGCAACCTTGCAAACTTGGTCGCAAACACAACGACCGAAATGTAAGCCGCGAGTAACAGCAAAAGGGTGAAAGATTGTGAACATAAATCTCACCTCGATCCTACGCCAATGTGTATAGCAGGTAGGGATGTTTATTTTTTGCTAGTTTTTTGGTTTTTGCTGATCGTATCCACGCAAGGTAAATATTCCACAAAGCCGTACGAAAGCAGAAAGCGTGGTTCACAGATTCGGTAGCACTAAAAGTATACGGTGGCGTTAATGTCCAGGTAGCCAGAGAACGTACACCCAAATGCACGTGCTGGGATGTATTTCCGTACACAAAAAGGTGACGCGGTAAATAGAGTAAGCAAACGCAATATCCCGTATTGCATGTAGCTTAGTTGGAATAAATGATGAGAATGAATTAATTTTCACAAATTGTTGTAGTTTCTCTGCTTGTTTATTTGCTTCTTTAATCCTGGTTGGTTTTAGCAGACTGATTATTAATTTATATATCCACAGCTGAATTGCTGAACAGTTGCACATGGTTTTGATCATTTTTAAAATAGTATATATTTTTTAAAGAGAATGAAACTACCCTCGTCTTTATTGTTGAAAACTGGTAATGTATGCGTATGTGGTTCATTGTGGCTACATTTGTTTAGCTTTTTCATCATGAATTTTTTATATTGTTAAATTAAGATACAAGAATTACCTTGTTTCATTTAAAAAAAACACTTTACGGTGACTTTTTTTGTTGTAAAGATAACGACTGAAGATTTTGTTGGTATCCTATTTGAAAAGAAACCACAAATTGGTCCTTATTTCCTTTACAATTTTCATATTTGCTTTCTTATTTCTTTTTTACAAAGAGAGAAGTCAGAAAGCGCGCTTTTTACACTTATTTATACTGTTTTCTCGCGGCCATTATGTCGGCTCTTGTCATAATGTTCCGACTTAGGATCATTCGGTGATTAGCGCTTATTCCTAACTTGCTATAAAGTTTGATTCTGCACCTATCTCTCATCAAGCACACAACGACGCGGTGTTATTTACAATATTTAAATTGAATTAATTAATGTTAACTATGAACAAATATATCGGATTTTCAACACAACATTTAGTTTAAAATAATGATTAAAATACATTTTAAGGAGGTTTTTTTTGACAAAAAAACCTTTTGCTACACAAAAAAATCTATATGGATTTAGACTCAAACGAAAGCATTAAATATATCATCTCTTTGAAAATAAAAATAATTTCATATACACTTTCGTTTCATTTTGTTTGTTTGTGCTCGTTTAGCAAGATATTGAAATTTTACCGAATTATCGTAAAACTAAGATATCTAAAATATTATTTCTGTTAAATATTCTGAAATATCTTCTGTTCACAATGGGGTGTGTGTTACTACGGTTTGTATTGCCAAAAAGGTACAATGCAATGGATAAATAAAAAATTACTTTATTTTATTTGTTTCCAATGGCATACAATAAAAGTACTGAATTGCAAAGGTTTTGATATTATTTCTACTCAAAAAATAAATAAAATATTACCTATCAAACTTCTTATCGTTGCTTCTTATCGTTTCCAATGATTATTCCCGATGATAAAAAGAACGCTTTTTTATACTCAGGTTTGTTCAAATCCTTTAGAGACAAATTAAAAAGCTAAGTGTACACACAAAACAAACTAAAAATTAAAGTATTATCATCAAAATCACGTTAAACCTTTGCGCTAGAATCCATTGCACGCTTGATCCGTTTCAAATGAGCCGCAATAGGATCGTTACCTACGCGTTGCACTGTAAAACTCACTAAGAACTATTCCACTTTTCATCACCCCACCAGCAGTAGATGGAAAGTACGACCGACTAAAGGCAAGCAAGGAGTAATGCAATACGCTGAAGTTCATCCCACCTTTCATCGCGGTCGCGTAATCAGTGCGGCTAATGAAGAGTAATGCGTTCGCCGGATGAAGTTCGTTCAAAACGCTACTGTTTTACGGCTTGTTGCTTTACTATGGACCGCAAAGAAAAAAAAATAAGCAGAAGCGGAAAATTTGTTCCCAACAATGAGCGCTTGTTTTGCAGTTTTTGAAATGTGAAATGCGTTTCCCAAAAATGGCATCATTTGGCAAAGGCGTAGTTTCGTGTTGCATTTTAAATGGTACAGTAAGCATAATAGTTTGTCGGAAAATATTCCTTTATTTTCTCTTCTTTTTTAACTATTCAAAATACGCATAAATAAACACAATTGTTTGGCCTTTTGTTAAGTATTTTGTTTTTGGCTGAAGAAAAAAAGAAAAAAAGAAAGTTGAACCAAACTAAACCATTACGAAGCCATGGCTTTAAACGGCTCGTTTCATTCGTTGCATTCATTGTAGCTTCGAGTGGTCAGCAGTGTTTATTTCTATTGTGTATGTATGTATGCGTGAGGTGTATGTGTGTTTTACTCTTTATGTTCCACTTTTTCGGTACGATTGCTATCTCCACTGGAAACCGTCCGTTCGGCCCAAATAGCCTTCGGGTCTCGTGCCGGCGGAAGCGGAAGTCGTTTGCATAAAAATGCATTAGAAATGACCATTTTCTCGGTGCGGCGCTCCGAGCACCATTAGCTTCGGAGGACACATTAACCGTAGGATGAAAAACCAGGACGCAACGCTCTGTATCGGGAAATCTGGTGCGGAAAAGTGTACCTTATGCCGGGATGCCTTGTTTGCAACAATTAAGTACGCCTCGCTTCCCGCTTTTCTCCGCTGGCCGCACTGCTGAGCAAGCATTATTACTTTCCTGACCATTTCATTCTCTGTGTGTGTATGTGTGTTTGTGGGCATTTCATTTTCATCTTCTCGCCTTGCTTCGTCCTGCCCCTGCACGTTCCGCTCTGCGTGTCACGCTGCACTTGAAAAATCAGCTGGTCCAGCACAGCTGGAACGAGTGCCGGGGCTGCAGCAGCATCGAGCTCATAAATATGCTCGATTTCAAGGTTGCCCGGTGTGCCCGGTTTTTGCGAACGCACACCAACCGACCGGCTCTCGGTACGGACATACCATCGAGTCTAGTGGAAAACCGTCGACGGGCTGAGTGACTACGGCCGCTGGGAAATTGCATCGTTGCCTGCTGTTGCATCCAAGGACCCAGCTCTGTCGTCGATGACGTCATGATGGTGTTTTCTCTTGGTTCGCTCATTGCGACCGGTACCCGGGACATGGTGGTAAAGTTCACGACTGCAGTATGTATTGGTTTTCGCGTCGTTGCATGCAGATTCAAAACCCATGGGTTCCCCGGGATGCTGTACCTTGGAAAATCTGCAAAACCAAATGACACTATTCGAAATTTCGCTTCACTACCAAGGAAGCTTGCTGATACTTCCCGTTATTCGTGTGATGGTATCAGATTGCAAAAGGGCACGGAAAGTGAAGATGTTTGTTATGATGCCACTGCAACAATGAAACAAACGAGCAGATCAATAATTTGTTCAATAATATTGTGTTCGCTGTGTAGTTTGTACTATTTAAACTTAATCATAACTGAAGTTTTTAATTATTTTTTTAATTAGTCGCTTAAGTTTTTCAACGATATAAGCATAACTTTCTTCGACCAATAAATTCTATATGTATTTAGATAGTATCGCTAAGTACACTACTGTAGCGGACAAGGGAGATTTCCAAAAATCTGGAAATCTCGAATTTCCACGTATGTCTAACCCTCTTGCAATTTCGTTTGAAATTGACAATTACAGAATCACCATCCTTCTATGCTGAATTCCGCATTTTAACCAATTTTTTGAAGGCAAACATTCACAAAAGCTATAAAATGAATTTGTTTGATTGAGTTAGAAAATATCTTCAACCAAATGTTTACTTATTGCTTAAATTTCTTTTCATTACTAAGCTTACCTATCACAAAATTGTCAAATTTCAAAATCCGTGTATCTGCGCATCATCATATAAGAGGTACGATATATCTCGACGACTTCATTAACGTATTGTTACATACAATACAATTTTAAATTAGATCCATCTAGTGTCATCAGTTTTGAAGTTAAAGTCCTACAAGTGTTTGGAGCAACATAGACAAACCACTTGCTATCCAAACGGTCTTTTATAATACTTAAATGTCGCTATAACTTATCGATTATAGCATGTATATAGCTAAGTAATAAATTAGATTATATAAATATAATACAAATTATACCAGATTTTGACAATTTGATTGCCTTAGTGTCTGCGTCCTGGGTGAATTATTGTTTATGGAGGCACCTTAATGATTTGCTTATAATGCTCTTCGCTTTAAGAACGAAATTTACAAAAAAAAAATAACAAAATGAAAAAGATCTTGGAACTTATTAGAAAGTATTATCTTTTTAATCTAATTTGTTTAAAATGCGAGGCTGTGTAGTATTAAAATCAGCTGCTAAATTGCATTTATCACACACCGAAGACTTTTTCATTACGAAACTGTTCTATTCTAATCTAATCTAGAAATTGTGTATTCAAGTATTAAAAATGACTATTTATTTGTTAACTTATATTCACACTTTGCCGTCCAGTTATGTGATAAACAGAGCCGATTCTACACGACATGACCAATCTGGATTCAAATGTAATCCAGACCGTTCCCCGTAGCAAGGACTGACTATCCAGCTGCGTGATAAAAATAGTAAGCCAGCATGACCTTAGAAGTCGTTAAACCAAGAATAAAAAGAAGAAGAATATGATAAGAAAACGATCGAAGCTTGTCCAGATACATTAGGGACAAGCAGCCTTTTCACGATTCGGAGAAGAAAATGTCTCTTTCCCTACAATTGTTAAAGAGAAACAAAGGATCAAAGTGTTCTTAACGATTACAAGTGATAAAAAGAGATTGATTAAGGAAATTTAGAAGAAATTTCATACATCAGTTCAGTTCACTTTCATGCTGATTGCAATCATCAAACAAAGCGTTTATTGGAAAAAGACCCAAGTTTAAAGTGCACTATGTCATACCTTTCACTATTGTTTGTTTGTAAAATTTTTCTGTTGAAAATGGTCGCTCTTCTCTGCCGAAAGCATCCTCCCAAGAGTTACACAGCGCAACCTTGCAACCGTTACAGGAAGGCTCTCTGGAGCAGAGTAGGAAAAAAGCACAGCTTACACACGACCTTCAACCTTTGCTGTGCCAGGAATGGTTCCGTTTTGCTTGTTGCAGTCGTGTGCAAAAGCATGGAGCCGCCAAGCCTCGCAGAATCCCTCTCACCACGCTGGGCTTCATTCGTTGCCGTCTGGCGTCGGGACCAAGGATAGCGAGTATGACGCTTGCGTTTGTAATTTACAACCTCCAAAAATGGTACCATACCATAAGCAGTACCGTGCCACTGTATAGTGAATTTGTTTGCCCTTTTGCAAACGGCAAGTGAAACCACCAACGGATGATCGGACAGATGATTTATTGGATGCAAAGGATTGTTATTTTTTTTATGAGCAGTGACTGAACCAAAAAGAAGGCAAAAAAACGCATTTGAAACGTTACGAAATGTTACACTTTCATTTCTAAAGCAAACAAATCATTTTAAATGCCATTCGTGGGCGAAACGACCAAACGATTCCAACCGACGACGGTCTAGAATGTTTCTTGCTAAGTAATTGTCGTTTTAAGTGTTCTGCGATAAGCGACAAAGCGGATTTTTCGAAAAACGTTTTCAACGACACTGACTTAAGCGAGACGGAGTTTTTGGGATTAAACGAGAAAAAAAACACGGCAAAACAAATTCATTTAATAAAAAGTTCAGTTCCATCGGGACGGGATCAATCCCGGTACGGTAATGGCACGTCCTGTAAGATATCGTCATCTTTACAGCGCGTCAACTTTCGTCATTATTCTCATCCCTGCCTTTGCTTACACCTTTATGTATCATGCATCCCAATCACGAATGCGCACCCACCGCTTACACCTACACGAAAGGGCATTGAAGAGAAAAAAAAGCTTCCTACTACTAGACAAAGCCTCAGACCGCACATGGCGCCCCAAAAAACTTTCGACGCCTTTGCGGTTGGCTGTCAGTTATAAAAAGAACACGAAACAGTTTCAGACTGCTGGAAAGATTCTTTTCGTGGGAAGATTAGTGAAGCCCTTTTGCCGATAGGGTTTGTCCTCAATTAGGTGAAATCTGTTTACGCCTTTTGCCTACCACACCTGGTTCCGAGAAGCAGGAGCCATTCATTTTTCAACCCGTCGGCGGTAAGGGAGAGTTTCGACAGGCAGTAGGAGGCCCTCAATGGTGGTGTTGACAGTGAAATGGCAATCACGGCTACAAGGGTGCTAGTGCGTCATCGGGTGTGTGATTACCCTTGAAGAAGCTACCATCGCAATAATGGGCACTGAAAGCACCGCAAGGCTCACTCTCACGCAGTTTACGCAAATCTGAAGAACAACAATTCCGGCGATAGTTTGCTGCGAAATAGTAAAGAACGAGATTGCGGAAAACCGCCGGCGGAGGACCACTTGTGGAAGATAAACAATCTACCGTCACAAGGCAATGACGTTGGGTGGACTAAAACTAGCTCATTAAGGATAATCAATGCTAAAATCAAATACATTAACAGGGTTCGATGACCAAACGAAAGAAGAATGTAATGAAATTTAATTTGGAAATTATTTTAGTGGCTTTCTCTTTCATAATCTTAAATCAATTAAACTCCAATGAAGTGTTTTGAGTCGTAAGAAATTCTAGAGAAAAGCGACCCACCCTTAATCAACTTTGGCGTGCAGAAGAATTTATTCTGGTATAAAGAGTAATTAGGGATGATTCAACTATTACGTAACCCAAAAATTGTGAACCGCCCCCAACCCACCCCCTCAAATTTCACCAAAAATTAAAAAAGGACTTGTAACACGTTTTGTCAAGCTAATGGACCACAGATTGGTTATCTTAGACGATTCTATCAGAATGATTTTTTGAAAATTACTCAGAAAATTTGCTCTACAGGCGTCCCCCGAGTTACGACCCCCTCGTGATACGACGATTCGCAGATACGTCGATTTTGATCTTGACAGTTTACATTTAGCTCAAATTGTCAGTTTTTTTTTAATTTTCACCGGCAACCGTTAAAAAATCACTGAATTTAAAATATAAATTGTTGGAATAAAGTTATACATTCTCGATTAATATTTTAAGGGAATATTGAAAAGGTTAATTAATATACCATTCAAAACGATTTCTAGATTATTTTTTCTTCTAGAATATTTGAATAAAGCTTTCGACTCTCTACGTATGGTTATAAACGATGTATTCTCAACTTACGACAATTTCGACTTACGCCTTGGTTCGGGCTTTTTTTTCGGTCCCAAATACAGTCGTAACTCGGGGAACATTTGTATTTTTTTTTGGCTCGGTTAGAACGGCCTGGCCGTATCAAGATTTATGTTTACCATGTAGCCGGATAGTCAGTCCTTGCTACGGGGGGACGGTCCGGATGGGATTTGAACCCGGTCGTGCCGTGTGGACGGGTGCCGTTTATCACATGCACCACAACATGTATTTGTATGTATCAAAAATATTTTGGGAATAACATTTTATAACAAGTCTTTGCTTTGCTTTGCAGCAGCCAGTTTCATCATTGGTGTTTATTCGGAAGATGATAGCATTAAATGAACGTATGAAATGAAATAACAAGAGAGAATCTTACTAAGGACTTTGTCTCCGCCCACCGATAGATACGCTACTTTGTGTGAAGCGTATTGAAATAACAAATAACAAATAACTAGTCTGGCCGTTCTGTAGCTCTTAATTTAGCGCTCAAGCAATCGTTGAGGGCAGCGCAGTTTGCTGTTTGGGTCTTGGAAAAAGTTCTATACTTTTGTGCGTGAAAGATACCTGAAGTACGAAGTTGCGATGTCCGAAATTGCGTCACCGAAGGCTCTCGATTCGGATGCAGTGAAGGATCATGTTTTCGTCCTTCTTGCATGTGGTGTTTTAAATGCAGCGAAGCATGCGAAGTGACACGAAGTGATGCTATCTTGGTGTCGAAGAATTGTTTCTGGAGGTTTTTACCGGATAGTCATGGCGAATTGTAGGAAAGAAAAAAGTCGAACAATACTTTACTGTTCATCCTACCTACTCACACTATCGATCGAATGTTAGAATTATCTTATGTTATTATTATTTTTATTTTTGTAACGTAACACAGCTCCACCTCCCAACCACTACGCTCTATGTGACAAATCGTAACGCTAGTAATCGTAACTCCCTCCTTTCTTTTAGTGTTTCGTAATATCTGAATGATCCCTTATTACATTAGTAAATATAAAAAGGGAATCGACATTCTTGGCGCATAAGCATTGATTTATTTTGAGTTGTATTTTCATTATATCACATGCCTTATTACACTTGCTGACGAACGCAAATTGTTTGCATTATTATATACTACGCAAAGTATGTAATATACTTTTGCTAAATGTGATGAAAATTTTGTATGTCTGTGTTGGAATTTTAAAGCCGAAACTCCGTCAGGAAAAGCGTATCAAGCGAACGTTTGAAACATGTCTGAAAAGTTTAAGCTTACTTTAAGATAAATTGAACTGTTTTACGTGGGTGTGTAGCTCAACTCAGCTCAGTGGGCCAAATTTCGAAAACATAAACTTTTGCTGGCCTTACAACGCACCGATCCGTTTTGGGCGTGCCGCTCCTTTTTTCAACTTTGACCTTTTATTAATTTATTTTGTATTTTCCATTTTAAATTGCATATAAATTTGTAGAAAAAGTATTGATTTCTACTGACTATATTAAAAGTTTAAACTTTTTAAATTCACTTTTAAAAAAATTAAAAAGTGAAAGCTTTAATGCAGAAATGATCACATTGAAAATACCAAGTTGGGATGTGTGGGCCGGGCTGCAAAATTATGCTTAAAGGGAGGTCCCTGGGGACGTTTCATTAACTTTTGGAACTTTTCGGAATATTGTTATTGTTATTAATATCAAGTGAAAAGGATGAAGGTTATTTAAATTACAAAACGCCTGCCCTATTAGAGCTATGGTTTTGCTAGTTGTCCAGGGTGTGGGTGGTTTGGTTTCAAAGCGTTCGAAACGATGATTTTTTTTATCTTAAATAGTGGATTCACGAAAAACTGACTGTTTTATAGTTCAGTTGGGTAAGCCGCTTTAGTAGCTTTCTTTGACTTTGATTACCCGTACCAGAATAGTCAGTCCTACATACGGGAGTTTGGCCCAAATGAGATTTGATCCTCCGACTCTGTCATATAGAGACCGACACTACCATCTTCTCCTCCACTGGACTACCGCAGTTTACACTTCTATGTAATATGGTCTTATCCGAGTGGCCTCAGTAATTTAGTATGATGCTCGGTGTGGCTTTTGGTGCATAATACTCACACCTTTCATTTTTAAATTACAGTTTTGAAGCTTAACTAATAATATTTAACTATGGTTAATGGAGTTTATAGGAGATGAAATGTTAAGATGATAGTAGCAGCAAGCCGGCATGCTGTTAATGGGCTTCTTTTGTCTTCTTTTATGATGCTACAATCTCCAGAGGTTTCAGCTTACCATTTCTTACCTTCCTTGAATTTAAATTATTTATTACAATTTTCTAACTTTCTCGGTCCTACCGCGGAAAACATCTGTTCTAAACGATGGTTTTGAGAACTTTAAGTATCAATTCTAGAGACAAGAGCTGGTAACAAAACTCAATCATTCGCTCAATATAACAAAACGATTTCCGTGCAATGATTAAATTAATCTGTTTCATTTACTTCACCTATCATCATTATTGCGTCTTCACCATTTCCATCACATTATACCAACAAACTCTCGCCTAATGAAACGGTACGGTTTGCTAGGAAACACTTACTTACCTACCATTCAATAACACAATTACCTACCGTTCCACGTCCAAAATAGCTGGAACACTAACAAACAAACAGATTGCAGAACAGCTTCATTTCGGCAAATGATAATGGGTTCGATATCGTTTCGCTAGTATCTAGTGCGATGGTACGCTTGTTTGCATCAACATTGACCTCCATTTACCGGATGATGCTAAATAATGCTTATTGCGTTGGTGACCTGAAACCTCAACCGTTGGCAAATCAGGCGTGGGATTTGCACGAAACGGGATGGGTTTAACTTCCCGGGCCATAGATGAAGTATTTTCTATGCCGCGCTAACATAAATAGCTGCAAACAATGAGTTGTTATAGAAAGACGGTTTTATAATTGTTATTTTAAGAATGAGAAAAAAAAACCCCTTATGCGTTAAATTGCTCAACTTTTCTACAGTCTGTAATAAAGACTGGAATAAAAATGAAAACTTACGCAGATTACCTTTTTTTTAAATGAAATTGTTTATTTTCTTTTGGTTTTATTTTTTTCGTTAGCCAAAACAGGCAAATTTGTAATAAGCTACGCGAGTTATATATCAACTTTGCCTGCATCTGCTCATCTCAATCAAAATCCAGTGCTCCATTTCCATCTTTCTGACAGGGTTGGAACATTTATTTTCACTGTCCGGAAAATATGACCCGAACGTACAATTTTTGGATGGATAAAATAAGTTTGAAAAAAAAAACACCATCGCTTGCTTTTAGTACACACCGGTCTGCCTGTCATGGCATTTTGCAAGAGCAATTTACGCACACTTGACGCTAAATTTGGCCATCCCGTAGCCGGCGTCAGCTGTTTCAAGATTCTTTGGAACGGCATACCAACACTACCGCAACCGTTCCGTAACGTACACTGTAACGTTCACTCCGTTTGCCGTCAGCCTGATGCGCACAGTGTAGCGACGCAAGCGCAATGCGCTTTCAGCGGGCAAACGAAACGCAAACAAAATGCAACGATCCAACCAGACGGACGTCATAGGGATGGAAATGATCACCTACTGCCCCGTACTGCGGTACGCATCATAATGTTCACGGGGCAGTATTTTCGTACACCGCACACGAAATGCGAAATGCGAGAAAGTCTAACAGTCGGTCAGCAGTCCGGTTGGGCATTCGTCCGGCTTGGTAGTGCGTGTTCTAACCGTGCAAGTAAAGGTGAGCAGTGTGAAAGAATTTTTTATTAAAAATTTGGGTGGAAATTTGTGCTATTTCGGGACAGAAGATAGGCTTTTTCTTGTAACGAAAAACTGGAAGATTATTTAATTTATAAAACAGTGATGGGAATAAGAGGTTTAGTGATAGAATAAAAAAAAAAAGGCCAAGTGTTATGCAACTACTGTCTAATCGTGCGTGCGCAAGTTAATGCACCAACTTCGTATCGTTTGTTTTACGTTGCCTTGGAGAAATTGCAAGAAAAACATTAATTCTACTGGAATTAACCAACACAACACAAGTTGAGCCTGTGGATATTATTTCGCCCTGTGATTGAAACGAATTATTATTAACGAATTAATATAAAATTTAAATAAACTTGTTATGACTCCGCATGGAAATATTTAAAAAAATCATAAGATCATACATACCCCATGCTGGATGCTCTACGTAAAATATACGCACGAACAGGAAAAAAAACATCGAGCAGAGATATTTGCAATTTGCGCACTTAGCGTTTGCCTCCTTCTTCCTTCCTACTAGCTCTATTTTTCCTCCTTTGCTAAACTGCCGGCAGTTTCTATTTCCATCATTCACATTTTAACCGCTGACAGGCTTTAAGTTGTGAATTGAAAGCCGCCAAACGGTATCTTTTCCTCCCCCTAAAATCCGTTTGCGGTCGCTGTTTCCGTTTTGCCCTTGTGTGGCCCACAGTTGGGTGCATCAACAAATCCGTTCCCAAAACAGTAGCACTTCCGTTGAACCGTCATGCGTGTATGTGTGATGTGAATAAAGGTCGTTCGTTAGGCCGTTTTTAGGTAGAGAAATAAAACTTTCCTTCTTTTGGGTGGAAAGTTTTAATTGCGTGTCACACGGGTGGCGCTGTGCGCGTAGGATTTTTTTATGTCCACGCACAGGGAAAGGTGTTTCCGATAGCCCGATGGAAAGGTTGTGTCATTAACAGAAACTTTTTGCGAAGTAAGAAAAATAAGTGTATGGAACAGAAGGTTGACAGAACAGGATAACATATCCTGTACTAGCAAGTGTACGAGATCATTATTGAGGAAACAATATAATATTTAGCATAATTTCAGGCCTAATTCTGAGCAGTAATTGTGACGTGCAAAAAGCAAAAGACGTGCAGTCATGCAGCCCAACTTAACGAACAAGGTAAGAAGTGTCGAAGGGAAAATTAATTAAAATTTTGTATTAAACTTCTTTGGGCCTTCATGGAACGACGGGGCGGTCCGGTGGTGCATGTGATAATCGGCGCCAGTCCACACGGCCGGACCGGGTTCAAATCCCATCCGAACCGTCCCCCCGTAGCAAGGACTGACTATCCGGCTACGTGGTAAAATAAGTCTAGTAAGCCAGAAATGGCCGGCGTGACCTGTAAGGTCGTTAAGCCAAGAAGAAGAAGAAGAAGAATTTCGAGCTTAAATTCAAAATTATTTCTTCTATTATTTAAATAGATTAAAGTAATGCAATAGAAATAGCAAATAGAAATTATAGCAGGACTCATTTTTGTAGTATTAAAATATAACGTGTCGTTCGTAATATTTGACAAAATTTAACAAATTTGACTACCTAAATCTTTACATCTTCAAATCCAATCAATAAGAGCATGAACTGGTTTGGAACAATTTATTTGCCCATGGTTTTGTTATCAATATTAAATAAGAACTTTTATTACGAATTATAAAGAAAAGTGAAAGACAACTGGTAATCAATTCACTTTACTCTACTATCATTAGTATTCGATACGTTTTCATTAGTACAAACTCAATTTTGCTTAAATTTTTTATGTCATCTTAACCATTTTGTCTCACCCCCGGTTTCAGCGTTTGTCCATCTGCGGATGGAAAAAAAGTGGCAACGAAAAATCGAAGCTGGTACCGTGGGACGTGATCGATCGATTGGTGGTACCGATTATTTGCTGTCACGCTGCGGCAATTCTCATTTCCGGTGCACTGAATCTGCTACGAATTTCCCAAGTGTCAGCATTGGTCCTGTTCATCCTGTTCACCATCCTGACCGTTAGCGGTGTGTTCTTCTACCACAGCCTCACGGTAAGTACAACGACCCTTACCAAGAAATACAATTTGCTCCGGTTGCTTCTGCTTATTGAAGCATGCGTTGGGAGTTTACCACCATTGCATTTGCGCCTCCCTTGGGGGAGAATGGGTGGTTGCGAGAAGAGATCCACCTGCTGGCAAGCGCACTAAAGCTACTTCCAGAAATTAGTGACTCGAAGGTGTGCTGGGGTGTAGACAATGGAAGCCATGCGAATTCTAGCAGAAAACAAAGTCATGCATAAAACTCAAACTTTTAAACTCGTGGTGCGATGCAGCTTCTTATCCCCGAAAGCATATCTTCAAATGGGAATTATAGGAGCTAAAAAGAAAACAAGAAGAAGAGTGAACATACAAACAAGTCAAGCACTGTAACTGCTTCGCTACATCAAAGTGTACAGTTGTTTGCAGTGAGTTTTCCAGGATCTGTGCAACATTCGCCAAACGTTGACTAACATACTGTTTTGTGCTGTTAAAACAAAGCTTTAGTACATGGAACCGAAGTTAAAAAGCGTGTATGCCTTTTTTTGTTAACGTTATAAACTTTTTCTTCACGAACAAAAGGATTCATCAAGGATTTCAGTTGTGCTAGCTGCATCTTGAGATCATTGTAGTTGTGTTTTGTTCTAACCACAACAATTTCTCACAAGCTGCAAGCAACCTTGTAAAGGGCCTTCGGTATGTACTTGGTGTGGTTTTACCTTCATTGACGTCAAATTGTTTTAAAGTTTTGTAACATTCGCTGTGCTGAGGAGTTTTTGTGTTTAGAACTTTGAATACCTCACGTTTACTGTACGTAATCGTCTTTGTGTTCGCATGATTTGCTCCATGGGAGATATACAATTTTATGACTTAAGAATTGAGATAATGATTTAATCCTCTTATATGTACTTAGAATTGACGGATAAAACAATTGCAGAACATTTATACTCTTTCGGTTCGAATCGTCTATAACTCACACAAAAACAACTCAGCTACAATAAAAATAAAATCAAATTATGAGCTCACATGCGTTTATGCGTCTGGCTAGTAACCCTGCATTGGTTTCTCGTGCAAAGCGTGTTACATACTTTTAGGCTGATTTTATTGATGCGAGTCGATGCATTTGAGTTCACTATAACTTTGCTGACGCCACTGCAACCATGCTAACAAGCTGTTGATAAGGTTTAGAAGAAGAACGTCAGAATCAGAAAAAGTGTATAATTTTAATTTTATTTCTATATTTATAATGGTTTGTATCCTTCACGAAATATTATCGATATACTTAACCAATCCTTGAGTAAGTTTTTTATACTTCATAAAGAAGGAATAATTCCAACCATTAAAATAGAGAAGAAAACGTTTAAAATTCCTA
Organism: Anopheles parensis; assembly: GCA_016254315.1. Lineage (NCBI taxonomy): Eukaryota > Metazoa > Arthropoda > Insecta > Diptera > Culicidae > Anopheles > Anopheles parensis. The sequence continues at coordinate 21,378,429 of CM028126.1, forward strand.
AAACAACAGTCTTTAACCGCTGGAACCTCAGCCACACGAACACGCATCAGAAAACAAATGAAAAATAAAAAAAACATCTCCCAACTCGAATGTAACGGTCCGTAACGCTTCTTTTTCTGTCTTCACGATCAATCTAAAACACAGCTGTGATTCGCTAGCAGGTGAAGGTGTTACGTGGCTTAATAATTGTTTTGGTGATGTTAAGTTTATATATATTGCAATAGTTAGGTATTGTTGGAATTTATAGTTTATAGTACGAAAAATATTTGAATTCCGTTTTTTGAATTTACGACATGACGATACAGGACAACACTAGGAGCTAGTAGTATAAATCGGACGCACGAAGTAAGGAATAGGGATACGAAAAATGAACTCAACGCATGAACTACGAATGAACTTTGTAACCGGACAGAATAAAAAACAGTAGCAAACTGACCCTCTAACGTGCAACATATCTTTTCTCTAAATATCACCTTAATCCCGATTTCCCGATCAGTGAAATTCATACAGGTATTTTAAACATATTCTAGTAATTGGTTCAAAAAAATTTGCCAAAAAAACCCATTTCGGATGCTACTTGAAAGTTTTCCCAAAAAGACAACAAAAACACCGCTTTCGTACCGTTTCTCATTTCCGTGTTTAAATTAAATAATCTAGCAAAAAAAAAATTAATAATGTACATCGCACGCGTCGGTTTTAGCTAAACATAGTATATAAAAACAATACACTGCTCCCGGAAGGACTAAACTTCGGTTTGAATGGTGGCTTCGATACGACCATCTTTGCTAGTACCCAACTGTAACGCTGTAACGCACAACGGTGGTGCAATCATAACGTTGACGACCTAACACACGTGTTCGGACATACGTGCGTCTCACAACTGCAAATACCAGTCCGTCGAAGGGTTCACATCAAGATCTTGCTTGAGATCATGAAAGGCATGGACCGTGATGGAGTGAATGTGTATGATGGTGCTGTTTCTGATTTACTTCCCTAAGTGATATGCTTCCCAGCTATTAAGCTACAGATTTTCTTTTTTTGTTTTAGTCCTACACTCTAGCAAACTCCTGCGAGCTGTGTGGAGCTTGCAGAATTAGGCCGTGGTGGGAAGATATCTGTTGACTTTGAGCTAGCCCTTTCATCCGTTTTTTTTTTGCTTCTCCCCATCATTCTTTGGATCCCTTTCATGTATCCACGATCTGTTCCGAACTCCTACTCCAGTTCAATTTTGCCACAACCCACCCTCCTGAGCCAGCGTGAGTATACTCGCGCACGCAAGAAGAAGAGAGATTATCTTACGCATAAAACTAGCCTACAGCTCCTTCTTAATCTCGCCCGTCGCCATTACGGCTGTCCGCGTGTTCACCTCGACGGCGTCCTTTGGTTTGCACTCCAACTGGTTGTTGTTTTCCTCGCCGGGCTTTGCGGTGCGCTTCGCAGCCGCATTCGATTTGCGGATGTACGAGTGCACATAGAACGAGCTGAACATGTAGATGAACAGGCCGGCGTTCAGGGTGAGCAGGGCGGCGATTGATTTCGGATAGGAACAGTTTGGCTGGAACTGTACCTGAACGGTGTGGAAGAACACGATAATGAACTGAACCTGCAAAGTGAAATCGGAAGCAAAAATGCAGAATAAGCATTAGCAAACCACGGCACGGTTGTTGCCAACATAGGGCGAAAAGCCTGGCCGTCAAGAACTCGTTTCGAGTGTTACACCATTGAGGGAGAAAGTGTAAATGGATCAATATCCGAACATTTTCATGTAAAATTCCTTTAAAAAAAAAGGTACGTTTAACACTCGAAACAAATACTTTCCACCAAAAGAATGCTCAGTCTACTTACGATCTGCATTACGGTCAGATAACGTTTCCACCACAGATACTTTTGGACCTAGTGTTGTGAAAAGAAAGTTGTTTAAGTGGTTCAGTTATTAAATGTCTGACCCTTGTCCAACTTGTCCGTAACAAGGAGCGGAACATACCTTAGGGCCCATTGCGGCCAGCATATAGTACGCGTACATGCAGACATGGATGAACGAGTTGATGACGCCCAACAGCGTACCGTGGCCCCCTGCAAAGAAAAATATAAGACGACAGAAGACACATTTATAGTCAGAACTTTCCAGCAGATTAATGACATTAGAGACAAGGCAATAGTGTTGGCTGTCCATTACATCCAGGAAACGGCATTAATGTTTTTGGTACGATTATTCGGTAATTTATTTTATTTTTAAATCACTTCAGTTCGCCAGCGGTACATCCTGCACGTGTCATTCATATCGGATGTGCTAATCAAACGTTTGTTATGGCATTCACAACATTCCTTTCAAAAAGAAAAAAAAAACAACAAGTGAAAAGGAAGTCTCGATAGTTCTGAACATAAATAACATGTTTTGAAGAAGGTAAAAAAACAGCCACACACCATTCATTTATAAGATTATTCTGCACCTCGGAGGCCAACAAAACATGTGTGCCGTTTGTTTTGGTGTTCATGCTACAGTCAGTCGCTTCAATCGAGCCCCAAACAATCGCATACACAAATGGTGGGGACTAAACTACGCGTTTTGTTTTATTTCCACCGAACGTCTTGATGACGTTCGATTCCACCCGTTTGGCGTATTTCTCTTTTATTCGCTTGGTTAAGAGCACAACTAATCACCTGCCGCACGAAACCGTTCGCAGGCTGGAGGTCGTTGGGAGGATTTTAGTCACCGATTCGATCGCGAGCCGCAACGCAAGCGGGCAGATTTGCAAGCGACACTGGTTGCGTTACAAAGATTAAGGTAGCGTTAGTTTAAGTTGGAGCTGAAGCGTTGAGCAACTGTTGCTGATCCTGTCAGCTGTGTCACTATAAACCGTTCGATAGCATTATTGACTAAGATTCACCCGTAATGGCAAACAACAAAAAAAAGCTTTGAAGAAGAAAGCTTGCCCAGCATGGTGTTTTTATTTGTGTAACTTTGCCGCATCATTCATCGAGACGCTGTGCCAGTGACACATACATTTAACTAAAACATGAAACTAACGAAGTGTTGAATGATTAATTGATATTATAATATCTCAAGAAAAACCTTGATTTACAAACATTAACCTTTAAAAAGTCTAGTCTAGTAAGCCAGAAATGGCCGGCGTGACCTGTAAAGTCGTTAAAGCCAAGAAGAGAGAGAGAGAGAACCTTTAAAAAAGCGAGTAAAACTAAATATTTTAATTGAGCAACAAGACAACATATTTGTAATTTGACTCAATTAACTGCTGGCTGCTGCTTTAGAAATAATAATTTGAAAGCTTATCAAAATTTTATGAAAAACACTGCTATCAAATGTTAGGTCAAAACGTTGTCTTCTTCCAGCTCTCTTTTTGCATACCAAGTAGACTTTTCTCATAGTTTCACTTCCTTTTTAAACACAAAATAAGAGGGTAAATAGTAAAACGCTCATTTTAAAATTATTACAAAAACCTATCTGAAGCAAAACACAAGGGATTATAAATAGATAAGAACAACAGTATTGCAACGTTGTGAACACTATTAAGCAAGAACAGCGCAAATCTTACCCAATAGGAGGGTTTTCCTCGTTAAAAATCGCCTTCCCATCTGCAAACAATTAAACACTCTTACAAAAAGATGATAATAAAAATGCACCTGCTTTCCAGCAAGCTACTGTTCAGCAGACCCCGATTTTGTGACGAAACCGAACGCCGGTGGAAACCGAAATAATGATTCAATCTGTTACGTCGCCGTCGCCGTCGTCGTCGTCGGCATCCACGATGATAATAAACTGAATTAAATTGTAGTCAGTTGTATGGAACTGTGGCATGAAAGCGGTGAGCTAACAGCAAGCATTAAGTACCTGCACTGCCAATTAATTATTGATTTTGGGAGATAAATCTTTTATTCATCCCTCAGCATTATGGGGTCGCGCGTTTCCGATAAGCTGTACGATTGTATTGGCATGATGGGAGTTTATTTTTTGTCTGTGGCGTTCCGTTTAATGCCCATGTGGAGTAGATAGAGTACGATGAATGTACTGTTGACATTCTGGCTCCAGACAACAGACAACAACTCTACTAACCTCCAACAATCATGCATGAAGTGGCCTTCGAAAACGCGAACGCATTTTTGACTAACTTCATTCACGCAAAGTGTCAATGCAGCCAAGCGAATCCCCAGTAGAGGAGACAACAATTAGCACGACGACACTATGTTGACCATCAAAAGCACTCCACTGACGCCAGCTGATCACCGCCAGGAAGGACAATCCTTGTGCTTGGTGTTTGTGTTTGAAATGTTTCTAAGGTACATCTAACATTGGTCACTACAAATTTTGTAGTTGCTACCGGTCAATGCTATTTGTTTTTCACACCACGGCGTGAAAAATGCACCCATTTGGGGTGAGTTTTTTGGGAAGATATGATTGACACTGACCGCTTCCTTGATGCCCTTGTACCAGTGTCAGGTCAGTGTGGAGCAGTGTGATATGTTCCAAAGCCATTCCGGCGGAATGATACTTACCGGCAAAGTACTTGACGCCAATGAAGCCACAGATTGGCATCAAGGTGTGGTGGTAGACGTGCAGGAACGAAACCTGGTTCTGTTTCTTCCGCAGTACGAAGAATACCGTATCGAGCAGCTCCACGACCTTGCACATGTAGTACATCCAAACGGCACGAGCCATCTGGAAGATGAGAATGCGACGGAATGGTCGGTTAGGTCGGATGCATTAGATGCAATCGGAAGTTTGTACGGAAAGGCATACACACCCTCATTGCTACCGGGTTTCGACTGTAGTCCACTGGTTGACACGAGTAATTGTAATGTTTCCTCCAACCGCCTTCAATACCCTGAAGAAAACAAAGCTTATTAGACATCTCAAGAAGAAAGTTGTTCTATAACATTTAGTGAAGTTATATTATATATTAAAAATCCATTTTAATTTTTTGGTATATGTAGTATGGTATGGAATTAATTATAAAGAAGAATAGAACGGATAGTCTATACACAAAAAGAGGCGAATCAAACCGATCAGCAAGAGTTGTTAATTGCTAGACAAACAACTCGTCTCCTTCAAAACGTACCTTGAAATCATCTGATCATCTTAAAATAAAGATGTCAAATAAAGATGTTTTTTTTTCACAAAAGTCCTAACAAATCACATTTTTTACAAACAATCATTGGCGCCTTTTTTCGATCAATTTACGATCAAATTACCTCGAAAGTGTTGTGCGTTGTGATTTTATTGACCTCAGTCCACTTGATTCTAATCATCGTTCAAAGAAGATTTATTAACAGAAAATCATTTTCAATTCAGATGGAAGGAACAGATTTTTAAACAATATACTAATTAGCGTTTCTCAGACATTCCTGCATTCCTGCCTTTTTTGTGTCATTGTGGTTGACCCCAAAAAAACATAAAGCAAAATCAGCATCGATTTGCATAAACGTTAAAATTTGTTTCACCTGTCGTCTGCTTACTGTTCTTTAGCTCTCTTCCTACTCTTTTAGAAGATACACGAAAAGTTCATCAAAAGAACGAACGTTCGCACACATTACCGAGCCAACGAACCGAAATTAAATTTCCTGATCGAAATGTTACCCCACCAGACCGAAACAAAATTTAAGTCACATTTTAAACTATTCCGTTTTACTGGTCGCTTGTTTGTTTGAAAACACTAGAGCGTCAACTTGCTACTAATGCTGGTAGGGTAACCTGTTGGTAGGGTTAAGACATGTTGGCATAAGACGCGAGTCACTCTTAATTTTGACTAGAAATTGTAAGCTGGATGGAATTGGTGACGCCACTACTGGTCGGTTGTGGTTGTGATGAAACGTATCAAAGAGATTGGACAGTGTTTGGGCAGTGATTTCGATTATATAAACACGACATACTAAAACAAACGAGGAGAGAGAAGCGAATTTAAGCAACAAAAAAAAAAGACCAAAACCATTCGCTAACACAAAATCAACTGAAAAAAAAAACATTTTTTTATATGTTTGTAACAATTGCTATGAATTTGCTGATTTGAATATTTCGTTCTTTCGCACACACTAAGAAGATAAAACGAAAAGAATGGGACAGTAAAAAATTGAAGCCATTCACTCACTTCATACACTAACACGATGCTGAGCAACACCTGGACCGCATTGTACGCAATCAGCACATTCTCCAGCTTGAAGGGCTTTCGCTTCGCCATATAGCGGGGACCAGCGTACAGGCAGAAGTACAGGTACGTCACAAGGATCATGATCAGGGGGGTGATCGATCCAGACAGGAACCACTCCTTCGTGCGCTCATCTACAAAGGAAACAACGTAAAACACAAACGCACAGTTATTGATGGAATGTTGCATGCACTTTAACTAAATGTGAAACTAACAAAAAAAAAAAATAACCACACCAACACACGCACACACACACCTTGATTATCAACGAAAAACCTCATCACACGGTCCAGGATGCCGTTGCTGGGTTCACTTATCTGCACGTCTGGATTCATTTTGGTGAAGCTGGTTTGCTCGTTTTTTGGTATCTCACTCACCACGTTTCACCTGCACTTACGGCTTTATCTTGTGCTTGCTTTGTGAACTCTTCACTGGACGCTCTTTTCAAAGGCGAGTGACAGAACAGAACGCTTGTTTATTGATTCTTTTTCTCTAGTGAGAAAATCTGCAAATACGAAATGAATTTAGAAATAATTATTTATTTTATTCACACTGTTGTCTTTTATATTTATTAGCTATTGTTTAGATCGCATTTGCAACTGAGCATAAATTTTTCTTTTTTTATATGTTGCACTATCACTTATACTTGGTACGCTGCTTCTTTCTATTGGTTAAAAGCTAAATTTTATTTTCGTCAAGAATGATCGAAAATACGAAGAGTAAACTATTGAGCATATTTTTAAATTCCTATTACCACTCGTGATCGCGTCAGGCGTTGTCGAAGTAGCAGCAGGTACTGTCGAGTCCTGCCACACCGTTCAGTGCGCGTGTCCGAATCGAACTGATCGTTTCTGGCCAACAAACGCCGGAGAAGCTCCGACAGTCTAAAACCTAATCTATGTACCAAACAAGCGGACAGCGGAGCCAAAAACTCTACTGAAAACTGGATGAGCTTTATTGCAGCGATCACCCCACTACCATCATTCTTCACGACCGTTGTCTTTTACGATGGTGTGAAGAGTCTTCCTTCCCCTACCAACCTCTTACGACCAAGCACGCACACACACACACACATATCCACGCACGCACCAATACACGTTTATTATCAACGAACGTGAATGATTTTCGCGCCGCCAAAGCGAGACAGATTCCAACGAAACAGACAAAAGACCGCAACGGTGGCATAAGCGACGAACCGGCAAAATCCCAACCCGAAAGGCTCGCTCAGTGCCATTTGGCCTGCAGTTAATCAACATGCAGACGACTTAGGGTGGGTTTCGTACAGCTCGCCAGAGTGTGACGAGGGTAGCCCCGGCGATGTAGGGAAGTGGTCGGCTTTTCGTTGGTGATAAAAGCGGAGCGATCTCTCCCCCTGTAGCGGAACAATGCCGACCAGTCTACTTCTCCTCAGGCGTACTTCTACACTTTATCTCACTTACCATGGGGTGACTAGGGGGTTTGCTTATGGTACTATATCACTATCGTCACACGCTGAACTTCCCTTTCATGGCTGGTTGTGCGGTGCACAACGGACACCAAACCCCAACTATACCGTGTCGAGGATAACACCGTATGGTCACGCTAAAAGAGGTCAATCTTCTTCATCTTCATCTGGTGGTGTTGCGGTTGTACGCTAGCATCCGGGGATATGCGGGGACGAACAAGTCCATCGGTCGCTGTGTATGTGAGAGTGTTGTGGCCATTACATAAGGAGTGACCCTCCCCATCTACCGGTTGCTATATAGCGATATGCGACACCAGTTTTTGAAGGTCGCGACCCGGTCCACGTAGGCCCACTTTTGCTTGCGGTGAGGTCGTCTGCACTAGCGTATGTGCACGCGCCCACCTATGTGGCGTGTATTTCCGAGGTTAAATCGCAGAAAATCCCAAACGCTATCGAGTGCCAACCCTTTTCCGTCCGAACCGGAATGCGTTTTTCCTTGCACGACACGGAACGTCCGTTTGGGCGTGAAGTTCAACCAAACAGGGGTTTCGTTTGCATTGCGACTCATCATCAGCTGACCAATGGGTTTCACTTTCCGTGAACAAACAATCGATGGCATTGATGAGTTGTTGGGAAGATTTTATCTATTTTAACAGAAATATGTTGTACTTTTCATGATTGTTTGGCTTAAATTTTGGCGACCTGTTCAACGGTTTCTTGCAGCTTGCATTCGTACACCAAAACCTCCATTCCAACTGTTTGAACGGTCTTTCTCACTCGCCAGAGTTGCGTAAGATCTAAACGCTTTGCCCACGATAGTTACTGTTGTTCCAATTTCTATTTCTAGTCTGTCAAGCGAAAGGTTGACAAGGGAAACTTTAACCTCGAACACGAACCACAGCAGATTATCTATTCTTTCAGCTGACAGACAGAACGACGATTACCTCGTGCTATGCATCGAATTATTAACAAAGGTTGGCATGTTTTTTTTTACAGATTGATAAACTGGTTTCATTGCGATTGATTTGTTTATATCTGTTGTTTTTTTCACCTCATAATCCACACTCTATTTTGCTACTCGTCTGGACAAGACTAGGCTAGTGTGAGCTGCGGAAGTGTAAATTAGATTTCAAATTCATTTTTCTAGTTTTTTTCCTCCTTTACTTCAATGCTATCCACCTAGTGTGCGTGTCTGTCAGCTAAATGCGTCAACAAAACCTTAGTAAGGCGCGAGACGTATTTATTTAACGCATGACTCTATCAGCTAGCGGGATTGGGTTATGAACCATTCACCAAGCAATGTTGCCTTCAAAATATGCCAAAAAAGTTCCTAGAAAAACGCGATCGAACGATCTGGAGGCACCTGCTATCGGATTTTAAATTAAATCATTCTTTAAATTTAAGTACATTTATTAAGTTACGATTTTTGCGAAAACTTTGAAAATTGGAATCATGAATTGAAAATTTAAAAACATTTTTTTGTTAATTTTATAACAATTTCTGTTGTTGATTATTTTTTTTAATTTTTTACCTTAACTTATCAAACGTCATGAAAACGTATCAAAACTTATCAAAATTTAATGTTAAGATCGTTTATTCATCTCACAACATTAGATATGTTGAGCCGCATTTTTGAAATATAATTTTATGCAAAAATTATTAGCCATATGCAATTCTAAATATATTTCTTGAAATTCTTGAAAAATGTCCTCCATCTGCATGACTGCATGACAAGCTGTTCAAAACCAGCAGGTTTTTTTTTGTTCAAGGTCTTCTTCTTCTTCGGAAGGTTATGCTAAATATCACTTCACGCACAAAGCTTCTGTAAACAAACATTCGGACGAATGATATCGTTATGATTCAGTTGGCCTTATGCACCACTGTCGGCAGGCAACAACAACCAGCCACAGTTCAACAACCCAGACTGACCCGTACCGTAGCGAGTGACGAAAGTGCATTCGATGCACGATGCTTCAAATGGTGCGACGTTGCAAAGTTCAACTAGTCAGCACATCGATGATTTGCCCTCGATTCTGCGGTGTTTTTTTTACTAAGCCACGACAGTAGGTCGGACAGAAGAAACAAAACACCAAACACCAAACAGCGGCTCGTTCTTCCATTTGCGTGGAGGAGGATGACTTGTAGACATTTACCCAAGTGCAACTCGTTTCGTACCAACATGAGGGTGGAGTTGCATTGAAGTCCTCTGCCTGTCGAATGATCTCTTGTTGCAGTGCTTACCTCAACGAACAAAACTCTTCAAGATTTCTCGAGCTACGGACGGGATGTGGTTTGTGGGATATTGGTAAGCAGGGGGAGGAAAATATTTTATTTTATTACAACATCTCCATCTATCGACACTGCCTACGGAAGGATCTGTTGCGAAATGTTCACACAAATCGCCCGCAGCTAGTAACTACTGCTATGCGTCTACTACCACTCTGTCAAACCGCAACCAAGTGCAGTGTAAAATAGAATGCAGCGGACAGTTGTTGTTTTGTTTTTCCATTACCGCCGATTAATGAACAACCTGCCGGCGATCGCATCCACGACCACCACCGACCACAAAGCGCTGATCGGACTTCTCGTGGTAATAACAATTTCACGCTTCTTGCTTGCATGCAAAGCACGCGCCGTTTATGATCCGTTGATTAGTTCGCATATCTTTTCGATCATGCTCTGCTGCTCGGTAAAGTTATTAGAACTTTAAACGTTACAGCCATCAATTTTATCGTCCCAGTTGCAATACACAATCAATTTTCCTTCATCACGAACAGGATACCGATCGCATCAAATTTAACCTAAAATCGTTTTATGATTTTGTGAAATATTTTTCGCAACAAAAAAAACACACACACACGATTGCATGCAATACGCTTCTAGCACACGAATTTAGCGAACAAAAACTGGATTGACTGGATTTTTTTTTGCATTGTGATAATGTCATAAATCCAATGCTAAAAACACAACAAGATCAACAGAAAGTTTGGCACAACCTCGTTCGAAAGGTGCTCCGAATGATGATCTAGGACTTGAAGCATATCTATCGGTCAATATATGCAGATCTGATGCATAACGATATGTCATTGGGGATGATTGGAAAATGAGCTTGTTACGTGAACGTTTGGAAGCATTACAAAACATACTTTAACTAAAGATGATGCATTTGATATTAGCAGATAACTGTACCTTTTATTTGTACCTCTATTAACCTTGTTTAAACCTTTTCAGCTACTAGAAAAAATGTATCTTCCCTTTTTTCTTTAAGTAAAGTGTAGAACATTAAGTTTACAACATTCTTAAAAGAGTGTTTAGTTCCTACTACATTAAACATGGGCCTAAGTTTCACTCACTGTTCGTCTACTGCTACATTTGATATTGTTTTATAGTTAACTTTTATTGCGTTATTCAATAAAAAAAAGTGTCCGCACTGTTGACATTATGACAGGCAAGTACACGCTCAATTAACCTTGGTTGTCCTTTATAATATCATTCATTTCTTTTACAAGTGCTTTTGAGCTAGAGTCTAGAAGGTTTAGTTATGTTTCCTGTTAGATTTCCTTTAATAGCATTATGGCATCCTTTGAACCAAGTGGAATCGTTTCATTCTTCAGTATTATGCACCAATGAAAAAAATAGCTAAAAGTGAAGAATAAGTATAATATAACAAACGAATTTATTACTTTCATATTAGCAATTGTTCTGCGCATGAGACAAAAGTATCCAAAAGTAGCCCAAGTTTGGTTCTACAAACATTCGCATATTCGAAAAAATTGAATATATTGTATTTTATTTTCACAATTCTTAGGGATTTATTTATTTTTATTTTATTGAATTTCGAGTTTGGTACATTGTTGGGGTTTCAATTACATTCGGTTAAAAATTTAAACCAAATAATCGATAACTAACCTGGGGATCAAATCCCATCCGGTTATAAGAGCGCCCAAAGCTTTTCAATGTTTTTTTTTAAATTAAATTCTAAATGGTTTTGAATTTGTATACCTTTAAAGGGAAAAATATCTCATCTGGTTAAAAAGATAACTTTTCATTATAAAATTTCAAAATGATTCTTTTATGAGTTTCAGGGTATATACCACCTGTTAATAGATGCAAATTACATTTGTAGATCGACTGGATGTGTATTTTTTTAAAGTGAAACATTGGCCTTTATGTATACATAAGTCCATCAAAAGTGCTATAAATTTATAAAACACACGTCTATCTAAGAAAGAATTTCATTCATCTTGAGGCAACATCAGGAATAGACAAGGGCTGAATACATTTTCCTACGACCTTGCAAAGGCTGTGCACCTGTCCGTGACTCTAGCGCACTCGCAAACCACAGCTTCCATGACAAACAAGCGTACATTGTGCCGCACAGTACGAAGAAATAATTTCCACTCATATTTGTACATGCGGCATGCGGTTAATGGGCCGATTTCCCACCCATTTTTTTCTTCTTCTTCTTCTTCTTCGTATCATTCACCAAACATTCCCTAGCAAGACCCTTTCGTTTACATTTCTACTAATTCCCTTTGTTGCATTTGTTTGTCTCTCAATTGCCGTATCGCCGCTGAGGTTGTGGACGGTGTGGTTTCAGTAGTGAAGAAAAAGAGCTACGAAAAGGTAATTAATGAGCTTTGCGTAAGGTGTCTGGGCGAGACACTGCTCTATGGCCCGGACTGCTGGTGTGTAAGCGCCACCGACCGGCAGCATTCGGCAGCACGCGTTACGCGTTCACGATCGCTGAAGCACGCGAATGCCACTAAGGGGAACTGATCGAATTTCGGGAGGTCTGTAGTTAGCTAGCTCTGGGGGAGGAAAGTGAAAAACTGTCCCGTGAACAATGCTTTCTATATATTCAATCTCGGTTGGAATTGTGACGGAAGCCTAGCTGAATCTACCTTTTTGCCGCCACGTGTCGGGGATTGGTGAAGAGTCGTTTGCTGGAAGCGATCCCGCTGGGTGGTCAGGCGTGGCATGATGGCACAAGTGGCAGATGAAAGTAAAATTAAACCACCGAAAAGCCACAATGATGCGAGACGAACTATTTAAAGGGTTTTTTTTTTGTTGTTATTGTGGTTTGTTTAGCAATCGTGTTTGTAGGCCAGCGTTTAAATAGATACGGTTGCTTGTAGGTGATGAATTCATTGCGTTTCTAATATCCATTTTTTTTCTTGTCTTGCATTCCGTAAGCAATTGCATCATTTGCTCTTTAGTAAAATGCCATCTGTTTGTTCTTAAAGGGCGGACAAGGTTTTATGTAGGATAAAATTAACACAGAGCTCATGAAGTAACTTTATGAAATTGTGAGACATTGTATTCCATGTGAAATTGTTTTGAAAACTGTACTACAAATTATGAAGATTGTATGTAAATAAAATTCATTCTTGGAAAGAGATCATCCTACCGAAAAACAAATGCTGTAAAGTGCTCACTTTGAGGTTAGGTAAGGTTTGCTGTCTTTAAAAAGACATTTGAGAATGTTGAAATGATTAAAGCTCAATATCTGCTATTAATGAGAACTTCACGATAGGTAATAGATACACTGAACAATGATCAATTACCAAGCAGATGAGATAAGACAGCAATTGCGATGCTGGTAAATGGCCACGAAATAGGTTGTAGCAGCACTACTCATCAATCCCTTTCAATTCATTCCCTTGCCAGTGATAGACAACGTCCATTCACTTGTCGCGGAAGTAAGAATCGAATTATTTGTCAAGCACGGTTTCACCTCGGTACGATCGCCGGCATATGGGAAGATGATCGCTCGTGACTGCGTGCGAAACATCAGCAGCCGACCGGCAATCTAGCAAATTCAATATCGCCACACTTTATATGCGCATATACACGATTGCACCCCGAACGGATGTCCTTCGGGGAGGGTGCAGCTTACGGAAGGCGTTACGCGTTAGATAATAAATATTTCCATCCAGCCGCACAGTGTGCGCTCGCAATGTCACCCGCTCGAGCCGCGGCGATGTGTGCGGCATGAGATGTATTGCACGGCAGTTTGACGTCATTCACCTGCATCTGCAAGGGTTTTGAGTTACCACCAGCAAAAGGTTCTGCTGGCGGTGGGCATCATCGGTACCGCGGTGGACGGTGGATATAATATCATGCAATTTCTCGAGGTGCGTTATTTGCATAACGTCTAGCTGCAACAATCCAACATCGAGCGAGCGCAATCAATGCGCCTCCGAACTTGATCGCAACGCAAAGCGGGATACTGACACTACGTACCGGTTCCGAAAAACCTGACCTTAACTGAATCGTTCCAGAGCGTGTTCCGATATCGGTACTCGATGGGCCGTGCCTTCAATTGCTCGGTAAGCTCGGATCGCTCGGCTGTACGACCTTCATCGAAAGAAGCAAAACAAAACAAACAAAAAAAGAGCAAACCTTGCTTCAAGGTTACTTGCCAGCCGCCCATACAAGTTCTCCCAGTACCGGCCATATTGACACACGTGCGGCACCGTAAGCGACCATGAGATGCGTGTACTTGATTTTCATGTACACACCGGTTCCATGCTCCACATCCACAGGTGGGTGTTTTGGGGGGCGGGGCGAGGTGGGCTCTGGGAATCACATTTCACTCTTCAAAACTTTCACACACCAACAAAAACCGGCGAGAGCACACATACCACCATATGCAACGCACGCAAACGAATGCGTCGTATTATGCGCGTGTGCCCATTTCGAAGCGTCTCCTCATCTCGGCAGGAATGATGTAACCAGCAGGCCTTTTAGTCACTGTGACTCCGAAAACGCAAAGCATCACGCAAACACCCAGTTTCCCATCTTGCGTACCGGTTGCGGCTCGGTTGCGGCGCACCAGATTACGGAATCGCCGAGGTCTCCGAGGGTCTCCCAATTCCGCTGCAGTGTCTGGTCAAAAGCCGCTGCAGAAAAACTTTCACACACCCCGAGGGTGTTCAGATAAACGGAAGATAAATAATCCTTCTTTAGATGAGGTGTGATGAAGAGGGTAAAAAAAATTGTTGTTCACTTTTTAATAGGGGAATGCCCTCAAATATTCAAAAGGCAATCATGAATTTACCATTCGATCGTACCCGGATCGGTTGGGGTGCTTTATGCAATCATGACGGAGCTGTGTGCTTTGCCTTGGCTTTGGTACATGACCGACTGCAATTACTCGATCATACAGCAATTTAACATTTTTAGTGACCATCGAATTTCTTTCATGGTCAATATCCGAAAACTGGCGTAAAAGAAGGTTCCGTGATCGGGATCGGGAATGGAAACCATCCCGAAGACGTCCCCAAAACTGGTTTGCGTGCCAGATTATGGACCGGTTTTCTCAATGTTTCGTTCTAAAACAACCCACGGTGTAGGTAAAGGGTAAATCATTGAAACATTCTCCTGCGCGTCCTGTTCAATAAGGTCCAATAATACCAAGATCGCTTGATGCAGGTGTACGATCGATGCGGATGTTTGGCGAGAACAAATAAACCGAAAGTCGAACATCATTTGATCGCTCCATCGTAACTTGCGTCACTCCATTAAACTTCCTATGAATCATTTAAACAGTTGTAGGAAAATTTGTCAAGTTTCAACTTTCCCCGATTATGTTTTTGAATAGAATAAAAAACATGTTTTATTTTGCTTGCCACGTACGTACATGGTCTGAAATTTTGTTTGCTTCTCATTTTTTTAAATGTTTTTAATGGTTTTTTAAATAATTTCTAGGTAATTTTTCATAGCCCATAAATATAAATTAACTACATTAATTGTATAATACACTTCATAGTTAATTATTTTTTATCTTCATTTTCTAATAGCTGCAATTTTTGTAAAACTTCCTAAAGCTAAACTAGATTTCGCAAATGCGAATGCCACAAACGATCATGATCGAGAAGGATCTACAATCAAACATATTTGAAGCAATATTTCAAATGCTCAAAGCACACTAAATCAGACTTCCAAATGAGCTTATTTCATATGTTGGCAATTCATTTTCTTGCATTCATCATTAGTTCCGCTCGGCAGACTAAGTTGATCCATCATTAGCACACACCAATGCCCTAAGCATTTCTTTGCCAGGGTATGGGTACGGAGCACCCAAACTATAGAACCGCAACCGTCCTGCATAAAATGATGAGCTTAATGTAATGGTCGTTTTTGGGCGTAAAATGTATTAACTTCCAATTAGCCTTCCGGGTGACGCACAATATGTATGATTACATTTCATCATCCAGCGGCCCAGCTGCTGACGGTTTTTGGCATCGCAAAACAAACGTCCGGAAGCCAAATTTTGCCCGTAATACTCTTGTCGTCGCTTAGAACAAAGCGCAATATATTCATATGTCGGCAAACAAATCAATTGCCTTAATTGAAATTGGCACGTTGGGCAAACATGGCTGGATGGTTCTGTCCGGCATTGAACCGGATTTTGTTTCGGTGAGAAAATCGTTTAATCAATCACCGTGAGTTGGCTGATTGTGAAGTTGATTTGAACGTTTTGGGGTAATGGACAAACATTATGATTCTAATGGTTGGGTGTAGTTTATTCTCATTTTATAACTGTTTTTTAAATAACTATTTGCACTTTAAATTGATACAGATTTTCGTTCCACGGTTTAAATCGATTTTTTGTTTGTTTTTTTTTGTTTAATAATATAAAACTACCATGCGTTTTTTCGTTGGTGATTAATTTTTAAACAATTTCGAAGAGTTGGAATATATTTTATTGTTTATTGGAGATCATACTATAGAAAATAGTATATGAAAAAACATTATTATTTTAAAATTATGTTTTCAATTGACAATTTTAGACGATGATTTTTCACTAATATTGAAACATTTTCTTTTTCAAACAATTAATGCGTCTTGCCCTGTTATGTCATTCAAAATTAGGCGACCAATTGTCTCGGAAGATCAATGTTCGCAACAGCTATACATCGTTCTTCGAAGAATAAAAAAAACATTCAAACTCATTAGCAATGGAACCATTAAATTGCCGACAAATCTTTCAATTACGCTGCATGCTCCCATGCGCAACCCGGCTACCTTGTTCTTGCAAAGAAAAAAAAACTAATACATTGAGCGTTACGCCGCAATTATCCTACACCTTCGTACGTGTGCCGATGCGTGAAGTTGCGTGGGAAGTAGTTGCTAGTATCTTTACTTAGCTCACCGCACCACCGGACCCTGTAAAGCCGGCAAACAATCATTGAAGCGGTTCAATTGCAGGAGAGAAAAATTGAACAACAAAAAAAAAGGAAAACACCGAGAGTAATACTAAAGCTAACTAGCAATGTTAAACAAAACCGAAAGCCCTAAGTGTGGCAAAGTGGTAAAAAACAAGTGTAAACAAACAGTACAAACAGCAAAACAAGCCGGAACGAACAGTGCACGGATCGCGTTTTAAGGCACGATCATAAAATTCAATCATCTTTCAGGCACTTGTTTCGGTTGTTGACCATAAGCGTTTATGAGGGGATTTTTTTTTGTTGGTATCATTTATCACCATTGATTGGCGCCACTTACCCGCTTCAAACGCTCATTTTAAAAGTTGTGAAGAAAAAGATAAACAAAGTAATGGGAAAATGGAACTCATTACGGTCATTATGTGTACATGGTGCACCGCAAAGCCACCTTCGCACCTACACTCTCACACAGGCGAATGCACAAATGGAAATAGTTATTCCGTACCTGAAGTGACACTAACGACACTATCCGGCTGGGTGAATACATTTTCTCTGCGCAAAAATGGCAAACCCCGTCTAATCGACTGCAAACCCGAGTGTAGAAACGATTTGCATTGATTTCCGGCAAAGTTACATACCTTCGCGCTTTTCTGATGGGTTTTATGTTACTTTAAATTCACTCATTCTTCCGCCGACTGTTCCGTACCGAGTTGATTTCCGACCGCACTGCCAGAGAAAACGCACGGCAAACGTCGCCCAGGGTCAACCAGTTTACGGTACGATGCACTGACGGAACCGACACCGGCTAGACCGCCCAAATTGCGCTCATCGGATTGTCTTCCGGGCTGAAGGTCGGACACAAGTTTTGCGCCCATCATTCCAGTACGTCGCCGAAAGTAGTAATGATCACGCGTGTGTCTCGCGAGTCCTCTTTTCGGTACATTCGAAGTGCAATGGAATGCAACCCGGAACCGCTGATGACCGTGACTGGATAGGGGAAATTATTTTTATCTTTGCTTTTTGTACATCAGAAATACAGGTTTGCTGCAGTCCGTTCAGGATTATTGGAAGTGAATGTCATTGCAGTAATATGGCTGTTAAAAGATCGTGCTATTGGAATAACTGATGCGAGTTCCCTTACATGTTCTTATGCTCTTGTAAAAAATGGCTTTACTTGGTGGATATTAAGAAAACTATACGCAATTTGCAAAATATCACTTCTCTCCACCACTAAACAAAGGTGCATCAAATCCTTTTACATTTGATTGAAATTTAATCCTATTTTATGTATTTATATTTCATTTTATATTAATTACTAATCAAAACTTCTTGAAATTTAAATAAACAAATTATAATAATAATCCCTTCTGCTTTCATCAAAATATAACCTAAAAATTCCACTTTCCGGGTGTTAACCAGCAAACCGGAATGGATTTGCGTCAAATGGAAGAACTTTACTGTTCTAGGAAGGTGTCAATTAGCACAGCACTATAATAAAACAGAACCAGTGACAGCTAACCATACTGTGAATACAAAGTTCTGCATTGTTGTCTTTCCATTAATTCGAAAATATGACGCAAAACGTTCCGGAAAGTTGCGAAAATTTCATGGGAAGCTAAAAGAATTCACTCAAATATTGTCTTCAGAGTTAGCAACTGATTAATCGAAGTGATTCTAATTTACTTTAGAACAAGTTGTAGTATTGAGTTACGGTTGATACAAAATTGTGAAGAAAAAACAATTTAAATTCAATTCCTAAAAAAAAAAAATTTTCATCAAATTTACTTTCCAACCCTTCGCGAATGACCTTAAATCCATATCTGAGTTCAATATCTTTTCGGGTTGATAATCTGGAACCCGTGACTTTACCTCTCACTTTCGTTTATTTAATGTGTGACTCGATCAAACATTTTGAGGATAATCGAAAGTCCAATGTTTGATCGTAAGTCAACTTGCAATCCTGCAACTTCATCATACATGCATTAATTCTTTCACCATATTGCAGCAGCGTACAATCTAAAAACTTAATCACTAACGGGTCAATCTAATTAACCTAATCATTCCGAAGGTTACAGTTTTTCCTTTAAGCAACGTACACAATCCTAACCTTCACTTTTTCCAACGACGCCTTTTTCGTTGCCGATCAACAATTAACCCTGATCTTCATCGAATGCTCATTAGCACAAATATTGATCTCAGTGGAATATATTACTTCATTGAGCAAAAAAAAAAATAATCAGAAAAAAGCACATTACGATATGTCGTCGTATCAAGCGTGCAATCGTGCAATCAAAAAATCATCCACTGCACGTGTCTATCAATCATGCCCTCACATTACTCAAATTCCCGTTTACCGGGGATGCCTATATCGTTACAGTAACGATAAAAAGGAAGCCATATCCCGAAAGCTGCACAATCAAAACATCCTGCTCTAGGCCCGTTCACAATTCGTCTTCGGCAAGACGCGTTCACGAA
Organism: Anopheles parensis; assembly: GCA_016254315.1. Taxonomy (NCBI): domain Eukaryota; kingdom Metazoa; phylum Arthropoda; class Insecta; order Diptera; family Culicidae; genus Anopheles; species Anopheles parensis. The sequence continues at coordinate 21,397,679 of CM028126.1, forward strand.
ATGGGGGCCTATAAAATCGCTTACCTAAGACAACGCGTGCTATCGTGGCGCACTAGCAAATCATTTCTCTCTCACACAACCGTACCTTTGCACACCGTTAAGATGAATGCAACAGGTCGCCAACAGGTTACATAAGCACTCGAAAAAAAAAAGGTTTTTTGGTGGAGCGTTAGTCACGTTAGTACGCTTGTTTTTCACAGGGTTTCCTTGTTAAAACTGTGGCACTCTGTGCATCGTGCAAATGGTTGGGTGTGTGTGTGCGTGTATTTCTTTTTCCACGTCGCTTTTAGGGTCGCTTGCTAAATATCTTAGTCACACGTTTTTGTTTTCTTCAACACCAAAGCCCTTGGCGCATCAGCGTATCTCACCATTTTGTGGGTCATGTTTGAAAGACACTACAAGATGCTTAATTCCTTCTCGATTGTAGCAAAGGAGCTCAAATCGGCAGAGAAGGAACGGATCGCAAATTAATCGCTTCCTTGGACGCTCGGAATCGCTTGCTTATCTTAGAAGTGTTCAATTAGAAAGTTCATCCCGAGGTCGACGATGAGTGCATTTAGATTGTTTTGTATTGGTGTGCGGATCACTAGTAACACAATTTTGAGCTGTATATGTGATCTTGCACAATGCTATCGTTACAAAACCGGATGCTGCCACTAAATCAACATGTTTGAATATTAGCTACCAATTAATTGATAAAATAAGTCCCCCACTTAAACCTTGACAAAACAACACGTGGGATAGAACAACAACAACAAAAAAGTTGTTTTTCAAATGTTTAACTTTCTAAAACATTGACATTGGCTCGATTTGGTCCCTCATTTAAACTGTATGGTAATGTAGTATACAAACCCGAAATGTTCGGAATTCACGTTTGATATGAATACATTTGGTAAAAATATATATCTGCACATTTGAATATAACGGTACGGATGTTTTAAAAAGAAGCACACACACACACCACTCATTCGATTTTCTTTGCGGCTGATAAAACTATGCCAAACTTCACCAAAAGTAATCCAAACCAGTATCACTCTTTGAACCGGTTTTTAAGCATCCCTTCGATAAGGGGCAATACTGGTGAGATTTTAGCGTCTTGGAATTGATTTCTTCTGAATTGAATTCTAGCCAAGGGATAGTTCGGATCATTGAACTGACGATTCATCACCGGACAGGCTTTCTAACGCGATCAGCAAACGTTAGTGTTCCGAGCTCTCCCAGTGTTCCATTAGCATTCGCCAGTTTCATCTGCTAATTTCCCATGTAAATTTGGAACGATTGTTGTTTTGCATATAGATGTATCCCCTGGAAGAAGCTTTGAGCGTGGGATTTTATTTGGTGATCCATAAACGAAATCCAAACCCTTAACTAGCCCGTTTGTGTTTCGAGAAATTTGAGTTCCAAGGTTTTAGGGAATATTTCCATATATTGCTGTCGTTATTCTGGTTGCCTTCATTTAAATTTTATTATTAATGTGTCTTTACAGGTTTGAATAAAAGATTTTTGTTTTTACATAATGCCCTCTTACAAGAAACTTCTCGAATTACCACCTAAGGTAACGATCGCTTTTCCCTTTTAGAAATTGTTAAGAAAAATATCAATAGCTGGTGTGTGAAAACCGTTGCCCTCGAGCATCAAGACATGAAACCAGAAATGAAATCCCCTGAGGTAGTTGTGCGATTTTGGGAATTTCCATTGATTTTGAAGAATCTTGTCCGGTGATCGACCGATCGAACGCAGAATGACATTGCAACATTTGCTCCGGTTTGACGCACATTTTTCCGGATTAGTTACGGGGGTCATCCACATTTAGCGAACGATCGATGGAAGCCGATTAAAGGCGTCTTAGATTTTTCTTGTTTTTTTCCTGTGAAGTGAAATTTTGGCCATATGCAGTAAGAAACATCGAGAAAATGGGCGTATCTGCTATTGGAAGCGTCATGGTCACAAAGAAACAGGTGACGATTGCTTTCCCAATTGCTTTTTTAGCGATTTCCGGGTTATTAACCTGCCCACAATTTTGAACAATCGGACGTTCAGATCGGAACAGATCACCTACGAAGGTAGCATTTTGGGGGAGGCGAGATATATCGGGAGAAGGCACTGGAAATCGCATGGTTACGAGGGCCTTCAAGGTTACAGCGTAAATATTGGGCTTTCCGGCCAGATTCAAAGCACATGCGATCGATCGCTTGCTCGATCGGTGCAGTACCGTCTCACACGTACACGTAGCTGACTTTAATCATAGGAATTATGCATCCGACTCCTCCGAGACAGTGTGTGTCATCAACTGCACACCATAAGTGGGCGATTCAAAAACCTTGAGGGCTCGATGCTCGGTGACGCCATTCCGCACCTTTTACTGCCCGACTAACTTTGCACGCGCGTTCTACAACGGGAAGATTCGGAAAAGTAAACAAACGACAAACTGTCCACAAATCGGTAACGAATGGAACCGAGTGGGAAAAAAATACGATACAAGCATCTTCATCCAGTCCGCGAGACCCGTGATTACCTCGATGACAGTTCCGTTCAGCGGTAATTATCGGGTTTTCATGATTACGGTGCCGGTGACCACGGCCCAAGAATGTATGCCCCGGTTGAATAACTTCTTTCCAGCGTGCGCACTCAGTGCATTTTGTGTGATGTAAAAAAAAACAGTGTGACGTATTATGTGATGTGATCGGTAACGGAACTGCCGCGAATTGCGAACCGTTTTAATAAAAATGGGAAGTAAGGTGTTGATGATACTTTGTGTATTTTGCCATTGTAACGAGGGTTTTCTTAAAGAGGAAATTCCCGATTCCAGTTACAATTCAAGGTGATGTAATTTAAGTAGTAGTGACGATAATAATTCATTGTTTAATGTATTTGTTTTGCTCTGAGACGCTCGTCTAAACTATTATTCATGTTATCATGCCATAACAATTTAAGATACTACCAAAGGGAAATTCTCCTAATGTTAATAACCGTTTTTGTTCTTAATATAATTTGTAATAATTTAAAATTTCGACCAAATGGTTAGTGTAATAGGATTGATTCAATGCAGGCCACTAGAACTTCATTTGTAGCAAAAAAAGCACTTGCAATTCTTGATTTTTCACCCTAGTATTGCCAATAGTGCGTGAGCTAAAATCTTGAACATTCCATTGTTGATTTGCGTTTAATCCACATAAATTATTCGATATAATTCACTCGTATTCAAAAATCAATTCACACTAAAACCGGTGCACTAGAATTAATTAAAATGCTTGTGCCGAGTACTCAGTATCACTGTGACTACTTTTGAATTATTGTTATCATTTATGTAACAATGAATATTCCATGGTAGATCTCTCTAGAAAACCCGATTTGTTGAAGAGTTATAGCCCTAGATCACAGCTCTAGCTCTAGACATCTTAACAGTAAATACTTGCATATCCAAATTTTAGCAGCTTCACTTCAGTGGCCACTCGATGCACGAAACACACTCACACTTTCCAGTGTGACTTATGACACCTTGCGTCGAATGGATTTTCTTTAAAGCGAATTAAATGCTTGCTCTAGCACTGGGACTACACAGCCACACTAGTGTCGAAACACTCTGCCGTCAGTCTGTCTGTTCTCCTGGACAGTCGGGTGTAAACTAACTCGATGCGATCGCCACAGCCCGCTATCAAAACCNGAAAAAAAATACGATACAAGCATCTTCATCCAGTCCGCGAGACCCGTGATTACCTCGATGACAGTTCCGTTCAGCGGTAATTATCGGGTTTTCATGATTACGGTGCCGGTGACCACGGCCCAAGAATGTATGCCCCGGTTGAATAACTTCTTTCCAGCGTGCGCACTCAGTGCATTTTGTGTGATGTAAAAAAAAACAGTGTGACGTATTATGTGATGTGATCGGTAACGGAACTGCCGCGAATTACGAATCGTTTTAATGAAAATGGGAAGTAAGGTGTTGATGATACTTTGTGTATTTTGCCATTGTAACGAGGGTTTTTTAAAAGAGGAAATTCCCGATTCCAGTTACAATTCAAGGTGATGTAATTTAAGTAGTAGTGACGATAATAATTCATTGTTTCATGTATTTGTTTTGCTCTGAGACGCTCGTCTTAACTATTATTCATGTTATTATGCCTAATAAAAAAATTTGATTTTTTTTTTTGAAAATTTTTTACGACCTTCCTTTTTCGTTTCAATTTAAGATGCTACCAAAGGGAATTTCTCCTAATGTTAATAACTGTTTTTGTTCTTGATATAATTTGTAATAATTTATAATTTCGACCAAATGGTTATTGTAATAGGATTGATTCAATGCGGGCCACTAGAACTTCATATGTAGCAACATTCACTTGAAATTCTTGATTTTTCACCCTAGTATTGCCAATAGTGCGTGAGCTAAAATCTTAAACATTCCATTGTTGATTTGCGTTTAATCCACATAAATTATTCGATATAATTCACTCGTATTCAAAAATCAATTCACACTAAAACCGGTGCACTAGAATTAATTAAAATGCTTGTACTCGGCACTCAGTATCACTGTGACTACTTTTGAATTATTGTTATCATTTATGTAACAATGAATATTCCATGGTAGATCTCTCTAGAAAACCCGATTTGTTGAAGAGTTATAGCCCTAGATCACAGCTCTAGCTCTAGACATCTTAACAGTAAATACTTGCATATCCAAATTTTAGCAGCTTCACTTCAGTGGCCACTCGATTCACGAAACACACTCACACTTTCCAGTGTGACTTATGACACCTTGCGTCGAATGGATTTTCTTTAAAGCGAATTAAATGCTTGCTCTAGCACTGGGACTACACAGCCACACTAGTGTCGAAACACTCTGCAGTCAGTCTGTCTGTTCTCCTGGACAGTCGGGTGTAAACTAACTCGATGTGATCGCCACAGCCCGCTATCAAAACCCTCCACTGTATCGCGACATCACCCTTCGACGGGCGCACAATTTGCAAGTACAGAAACCGCAACGACAACGACACCTTCACGTTCACCGGGAATCTTGTGAAGGTTGAGCCGTTTCGTATGCGCACAGAGAGTTGAACGAATTGCGAAGGCAGATCATTCGAATATGTTTTATCTTCTTACAATATATCCTTGTCCTTGACGTTGAAAAGCCGTTCACAATCCGTAGTGCGAAAGCTGGATCTAAAAAAACCTGATCATACGATAGGAAAAACCTGGACCATAGTCTGCGATATGAAACTTCCTGGATGCCATTACCTTGAAAATGGAGGTCAAATATAAGCCAAAAACAAAATGCAAGTGGCTTGCATCTTGTTCGGGGAACAACAGATCTGGAACAAATTGTACGACAATTAAAATCTTCCTCAAGCAGTCGCTTAGGGAAAGTAATGTCAATGATCACCGGTACCATCAATGTCATGCAACAGAATGGCCTCAGCTATTCAGAGCAGCAAGGAAATATATTCTTTGTTTAAATATTTATTCATACCACACTATCAGGAAGCTTTGATAGTGTCTGGACGTAGTTTTTACGCACAGCGCACCTTTACTGTAGAAGTGTTGCTTTAATTACACAGCAAATAAGATCTGCACACTTTCCATACGTTTTTGTTTTGCTTACAAATCATTGCCATCATCCTCTTTCTGCCTTATCTACAATGTCATTAAAATTTCTGCCCCCGAATAGCACTGCCCAATTTGGATTCATGAGATAGCATTTCGTAGGGAATAGATAGAAGGATAAAAAACAAACAGAAACACATCTTCAATCAAATCTTCCCTGTTGGCTGCTACTAGCTACTGCGCCAATTTTTCTCTTCACTGAATTGCCGAGTCGAGGACACTTGACGCGTATTCCTCCAGGTGCGTTGGTCAGCATAAAACCTGTGTCTGGGTTTGTGACGTCACATCCACACAATCAGGTCAAATCTGATTGACATTCGATAGCGCAGGAAGTTTCAAGTTGAACACCACTTGCAAGTGGATGTGCTCTTCACAAATTGTATTATTATATTCAATCTCCACCTTCACATTGAACGATGAATTCCATTCCCATTCGGTGCTAAGGCATGGAAATGGTTTTTTCTTTTTATATTTTTACTTTGGTATTTTCGTACAACTAGACGAACGCCTAAAGTTATACTATTCGAAGCACACACGCATTGGTGTTATATTCAGTTACAGAACAATGGTTCGCTTTCATGGAAAATATTTGTTTGAAAACAGTTTTATGAAAATATTCTTTATACTTATTCTGCAAATTGTTAATTAATTATTAATAAAGGTAACAGGGGCGGCCTGGTGGTCATTATGAAAAACGGCGCCAGTCCACTCGGCCAGACCGGCTTCAAATCCCATCCGGACCGTGTACACCCGTAGCAAGGACTGACTATCCGGCTTGTGGTAAAAATAAGTCTAGTAAGCCAGAAATGGCCTGCGTGACCTGTAAAGGTCGTTAAAGCCAATAAGAGAGAGAGAAAGGTAACAAAACATTAACAGGCAACTTGTTTATTTTGTTTTGAAAGATGTTTATTCATTTAACTTTATAAAACTCTGATGTTTGTAGATTAGTTCTCTCTCTGACTTAGAAAACTTCGTTGATCTCTTTAAAACTTTAAAACTTTAAATAATTTGAAATTGTGAATCAACGCGCTTTAAATTTTGCCCAAAAATAGAAAAAATTATTTAAAAAAAACCAAAGTTTATAAGGACAACAATTAATTTAATTAAGTAGTGACTTTTCTTACCGTAATTCCAATTTAAATATTTTCTAAAGTAGAGAATAAAAAAACATATTACAATCAACCCTACAATCTTACTAACCTTTCACCATCTGTGGCTCATTTTGCATAAAGCCGTATTATCAATCGTTTAAATATTCGATAATGGTTCAAAACCCCTGCGGGCAAAACCCAACCTTAACGGATAGCTCTCGAGCATCCTCTAAACGGATTCTCATTACATTTACATATCGATAGTGCGCAATCGTTCGTACATAATGGAAATACCCGTAAAACATGAATGATAAGCAGTGCGGCACTAGCACAATGCTCACGCGCGCTAAGGGAGGGGCCGACCAAAAAAAAACCACCCATAACAACAACAAAAAAAAAACGAAAGGATTTTCCAAACAGTACACCCACGTACATCCCAAAAAACTAAGAAAGGCCCCCACAAGCATGCATAATGTCCCGGCACGTGGGTGTGCAGCTACCCGAAAAGTAAAGCGCAAGGATAGAAACTTTCGATCGCCAGACGCCAGATAGAGTGGCGAATGACAGAAAATAGAATCATTTGGTAACGGTTGAGCATCCGACATCGAAGTGGATGGAACAGACGGCCGGGAAAAGGGAAGAAAAATAGAAGCTGAACACACACACACAAAAAAAAACACAGCAATTCTTTAGTCTGACAATGTTGTATCGACCCATCGCGAAATGTTAGCGCGTCATGTGTCTGCCATTTCCAAAGCGATCTAAAAGCTTGCCTCAATTAGAAGTGCAAACGGAATGAAGCTCCTTACTTTTTTGTCGGATCTCGAATCTCAAGTAGTTTGTTTCGTATTCATGCAAAAGGGTAGATTCGGATCAGGGTGTGGTACGTGCTACAAAGATGACTACAGGACGTGCATAGTTTAACACGTCGTAAAGTTCTTGTTGTTCTTTAGATTTACAAAGATTGTCGTGTGTTGTTCCAAAATACAACAGGCACGATTGGAAGGCAAGGAATTTGGCAAAGGCATCGTATCGTATCGTCGTACTGATTTGCCACTTCCTGCTCGGTCCAAAACTCATTCAAGACGCCGGTCACATTCTGGCGCAGGGTGAAAAATGCCGACCAGATCCCTTTTCTTTTGGTATGCACTAGCCTCACACAGCCTCACAACGGCCCACACACACACACCAGGCAGTGCTTTGATTTTTCATTCCAGGGAGGTTTCGGCGTGGGAAATCTGAATACTGATTGCCAACACTGCTGACGATGTTTCGTGCGCTTGGGATGGATTTTATGTTGCTTCTTTAACTCCCTCACTGGCGCCCACTGCTTCGGCCACAAACATGTGTTTCATTTCCGTGCCCACTCCACTCCAACGAGAATGGTTGTTAAAATTGTGGCCATCTTTGTCGATCATTTCGGCAGTACTCCATCGGTTGTCATCGTTCATAAACGGTTCACTCCCTGCGGCAAATATCCGCTGGATACGATGAGTCACCGCCCGTTTTCGGGGACATCATTGGCATTCATTGATGCGGCTGTGCTGTGCGCACTGGTTGGCGCGTTGTTTTTCCCACGGGCGCGCACTTTTCATTCATTCATTCTGAGGAATACTCTGGGGCTAGAGAAAATGGAAGCTACTGAAGCCCAGAACTCTAGTGTAAAGAAGAAACGGAAAGCAAAACGGAAGATACCATGCCCGGGCATAGTTATGGCGTCGCTAGTGGTGTGATTTTTATTCAATGAAATAGTGGAACCCATCACCCTCGAAGGGGAGACCGGAATGGCTGTAGGAAGAAGGCAGGATGCCGTGGGTGATACCCGGAAAGCCCGAAAAACCCACGTCGGAATCTTTCTTCCGGCACCGGATATGAATGCTAGACAAGGTCATCACACACGGTAGCAGATTCGGCAGACTATTCTTACCCGCACTGTCCGGCTTTATAATCCGTCATGCCACCGTTTATGCCGTTGAGTGAGCTCCTTATGCCTTTCCCCTGTACACCGGTTTCCCGGAAGGATGCCCGGAAAGATGGCGTCTGTTACGCACGCAACCCTGCTCGTAACGCTAACGTCCTGCCATTTGTCACGGTGTCCCAAAGTGTCTCGCGGCGAACAAAACAGACAAGAAGCAGCTTCCAATGCTGTCACGTTTTTTTTATGCGATTGTGACGTAGTACTCAGTGGAAGAAAGCCATGATCAAAGAGAAGCATTTTACAAAACCGGGGTGAAGGAATGTTGTATCGGGAAGATCAAGAAGCAGCAAAGGGTGCTAAAATTGATTTGCCTCCTTTCTAAGATTATGCTCCATTTTTTTATGGCACGTCTCAATACAGTGTGAACTAAAAATGAACTAACCAGAAGGACGGGAGAAAGCGACAGCGACGCTTGTCCGTTTCGATGAAGACAAGCGATTTTCGCATAAAGAAGAGCAGTCTGTACAGTGAAAAAAAAAACACACAGAAGACCAAAAAAAAAGGACAGAAATAAAACGCGCGCGCGTATCATAAAACGCAATGTGGGAAGATTTGTGTAATGGCTTTCTGGTCGATATAGCGCCTGAATGTATGTGACGCATTCGCTTGTAGCAGGGATGATGATGTTTCTCACGTCGCCCGAAAGTTCTAAAGTTTGTGTCTATTTTTCGTCTTCGTTGGATGGAATTTTTCGTTTTTCCCCACACCTTTCTTACCGCCCCGCTCCAGGTCGCTATTGGCAGTTCGTCGGAAAAGGGTCTGATTCATCGTTCAACTCGTTCGCGTTGGCGTACTTAGAAGCAAGTTCAGCACATCAAATCGGACGATTATTTCTTTGACGTTGCCTACAAACGGTGGCCAAGCAAAAAGGGCGAAAACAAATATGTCCACAGCCACACCGATGCAGTTGGTTGCACGGATATATTAATTTTGTCCTTTTCAATAGAATGATTCATATGCCTTCGATGAGGTAGCATTTCGAGATGGGACCAGTTTTGGTTTTTTTTTGCACCTTTCTTCGAACTGTCTTCATTCCGGGAGCACTCCCTTTCGGCTGAAAAAAGGGTGGGCAGTTCTTTCTCGCATTTGGTTTGGCATCGCTTCAAAAGCGTACCGGTTGGGTTTTTGGGAGGGGAGGGAAGCTTTGGGTTGAATGAATTATGCTTCCACTTCGGCCACCATTATCAAGGTTACGGAACATTGTGCCCATGATAATCACAATAAATTATCCCGTTTTGCAAAAGGATGGGTGAGGGCCTCTGGAGTTTAAACGAGTGCGTGTGAGTGTGCGTCCACTTTTGCTTACCGTTCAAGCGAAGGATCAGTCGGTTTCCTCGGCGTGGACCTTTAGCAGACATTGAGCGCGAAAGGAAGCGAAAGCGGTTTTAAGACAAAGATTTCGGCCGTCCGTTTCGTTTCGTTGCATCTTTGATGCGACTCATTTCACTTAACCTTAACCGTGAAAGATGTAAGACAATGGGATAAACTCTCATCACATTGTTTTTTAGCTTTAAACTTTAATCATAATCAAATATAGTTTTTAGTGATCCATTACTTAGAGTAAGCGAATTCAGCTTAGCTTATAGCGAATTCAAAATACAGTGGAACGCCGTTTATCCGGGTACCTTTTATCCGGCTGTCCCATTATCCGTGCAGCTTGCAAATGACAGTTCCGAAGCCGAATTGACATATTAAATGCAAAACTCAAATTCGAAAAAAAAACATGAACAGATTTACTTACAAAGTGTAAATAAAAAAATGTACATCTAGCTTCATAAAAAAACGCCTAACCATTACACACTAAACACTAATGTTTATCAATAAAAAGAGTTGTGCTTATTATCCGTTATATTCGCTTATCCTGGCAGGCCTGAGTCCCGATGAGCACGGCGTTCCACTGTATGTTTAGTACTGATAATAATCATTCAAATAATTTATAAGAAATATGTTTTTTATATTTCAATATTGTCTCAGTCAGAGCTTGGTAGAAATTGCCTTTTTAAAATCAATTTATCCTGCTAGTAAAAAAACCAAACATCTATTATGCGAAGCCAGAAAATTAAATCGAGTTACCCTGTAAGTCTAAAGTTTTGGTTTTATAGCAAGTTATTATAAAATTTTCATCAAATTATTCCTAATAACAATGTTGCCATTTCCACCTGATGTTGTATGCGGTGCATCGAACTCGATCATCGATCAACTTTCCTCATTTTCTTTAAGTAAAATCTCGCTTCGAACAAAACTTTCCCAAAAGCATTTCCAAGAATGCACCAAACACAAACACCCCCACTGTAATTCAAGTACACAAAAAAATTGGACATGTTTGCCGTACTTTATCTTCTCTAAAAAACATTAAACATTTCCCTTCGGATCACCATGCCCGATGGGCCGATACCCGATCACATCACGGCAACATCAAATGCTTCAAATTTGCCAAACATTCGTGCCACCCATTTGGGGCTGTTTACTTTTGCTGCCTCTGCAAACCCACACACCCACCAAACATTAAACGATCGAAGCAAATAATTTTCCACCTACCGAGCGCTGGCAAGTGGTTGTTCATCGTTTCCAGTCCGAACATCCGGCACGCTGCCTGATCATCGGCGTCATCGTCTTCGTTTTTGGCAAGCTCGCGGGAAAATTCGCGAAAGATAATAATAGCGTTTGAATAAAATATGAAACACGTTGCCACGAGAACGCCCAAACCGATGAACTCATGGCAAAACCAACAAAGGCCTTGGTAGGTGCACACCTTCAAAGTCAATCTGATGCTGCGTGTGTCTGCAGCATCCTGAAGTATGTGTACCTGTGGGGAATATCAAGGCATGAGCCATGTTGCTTTTGCCCCCTCATTTTCAGATAACTACTTAATTGACATTGAAACAACGTGAAACGTTACGAAGCCAACAATGAAAAGTCCCTTTTTTGGTATGCGTTCCTAGCGTCCTAGCATTTATCTTTGCAGTGACTGTCGTAACTTTGTTAAGATGATTTCCATATGAGTGGTGCAGACAAAACAAATGAAAATTCTACATTCAAACAACGTACGCAAATGTTGAAGCAATTTATACACACATGCTTTATATAGGTTGTACGTTAGCAGTGCAAAAATTAGGTAGTTCGAAATAGACAAATGTGGAAATAATTAAATAATTGCGAAACTTGTCAACGCTCTTCTTCAAACTAACAAATTTTCTACAATCCATCAAATCTTCAACAAATTGCGCCTAAAGTTATGCTTTCTAGTATCATTTAGTATCAAAAAGAGTAAAAATCGATTAATTTTGTACGATTTATCGACTTACACAGTTTTCGTACAGCAACTCTTCTACCATTATTTCGTTTATTATTTTCCCAGCAATTGCACAGCATTTTTTTTATCTTTTCATCACACTAATCCAGGGATCGGCAAAGTCCGGCCCGCGGGGCAAATCCGGCCCACTAGACGATTTGATTCGGCCCGCAAGAAACCCTATTTCCACATGTTTCCAGATTGATTTCAAATATTTGGCCCGCAGTTTCAGGTTAATTTTTACTGTCTGGTCCTTTTGGAGAAAACTCTGCCGATCCCTGCCCTAATCAATATCAACCGCCGCCCTTTTCATCATACAAATTACATCAAATGCTAAAGACAACATTCTGCACACATCCGCTGCATATAAGTAAAGCGTAATAAAAAGCGTCATTTTAATTGCTCGAAGCGCTCGTCGTGGCAAAAAGTTCGTTTTTATCGTACCGCAAATGTGCGTGTTTATTTTTACAAATTAGTAGAAATCCAACCATCAAAACATTCCTTTTATGAAGGGCAAATACAGCGTCTCCCTGTTCACGAACAATACGCATCGCTTTGGTGTTTTCGTTTCTGTGTAAAAAATTGATTTTCATGAAATAAAATCCTGGTTTCATCAGAACCGACGATGGTTTTTCGAGATTTTTCACAAGGCGCATGAAAATAGATCGGTCTAGAATGATTGTACCATTCAGTAGAAAGGACTCTAGACAACTTCGGCCACTAGAAGTTGAGTTCGTTTTTGTAATTAAAAAAACTAACACCAAAATCGTACTTTCTCACCTTTCAAGCAATTTCATTGACTCAAGTTCATCAACCTTCTGACATTTATCGCACATTTCGAAGGATAAGAAGGACCACCAACCAACCAACGTATATACATTTGACCTTTTGGTAATGCTATACTCTTTTTCATCGGAAACTCCTTGAAGTTTTTTTTGTTAATTAAATTGGAGAGAAAGTAATTATTGGAAATTGTTAAAGTGCTCTGACAAACACATAAAATTTTGTCCAGGAGTTCCTTAATATCCGAATGCTAAATATGCCCCCTATCGATTCGAATCATTACAGATTTCGCCGCTTGGAAAAGCTGTCCTCATTACCGGTTGTGAGTCACCGCTGGCTCGTGCCCTTGTCAAGTATCTGGATGACCTTGGGTTCACCGTATTTGCGGGCTTCAAGAAGCTGCAGGACAGTGACGATGCGATCACAATGAAGGAAACTTCCTCCGGGCGTCTCAAGCTACTTCAACTGGACGTGACCAGCGAGGTCGAGGTAAGTGGAGATTTCCCCCGAAAGCATAATCTTCCCTGTACTTATGCACTTTGTACAGTAGGTGCGCTTGATTTGAATATGATAATGAACGCTTCTGGGTGCCGGGTGTTGGAAAACATGCTTGCCACGGTTCACTGCTTGGTTTTATTTTTGTTCTACTCTCGGGGGGGGAAAAAACGTCGAAATTTCCAAAAACGAACAATCCGATATCGTGTGACCGGGAGATCGCTTTCGCTACATGCTTTTGTTACAAATTGTGCCATTGGCTTTGTGGAAATTGCTTTGCGGAACAGCTGCAAATGCAAATGAATTTAACACTAAAACTACCGGACCAGTCATTTTGACTGGAACGCTTCATTTTCATCACATATTTTTTTAGGGTTAAACAATTCTAAGGTAGGTGAAACATGAGTTTCACATATATATTCTTAAGTACGATCTCCAATAAACAATAAAATATATTCCAACTCTTCGAAATTGTTTAAAAATTAACCACAAACGAAAAACGCTTAAAACGCTTGGTAGTTCTAGTGTTAATCATCAAATGACACTGCACGTTATGACCTCTGGATTCAAAATGCGTTTGAAAATGAAAGCATCATTCCATTTACAATAATTGCATAGGATTTTTTTTCTTTTTTTATTCATAAAGAACGACCTGCATAGGTTATTGGTTAGAAAACCCCGATGAAAAATATTACAAATCCAATCACTATTACGTGCAATGAAAGATTTGTTGTGTTTTTTAAGTGTTTTGTATTTCCTTACAAAATTCTTTTTCTTTGAATGATTTGAATCCGAAAGTTTTGAAAATTGATCAGTAAGATCATTTTCACGATCGTCTTCATTACATGTATTTTACACAACCTTACTGGATGCAACCGGCAGGTTACCTCAGATCGGTTATAATTCTACAAAATGTTGTATTTTATTGATTTAACATTGAAACATTTAAACTTCGCTACACTCATGTGATCATCGAACAATTATCGATGTAGTATATTTTTAGATTTGCGCTTAAAATTTCCTACAATGTATGTAAAATTTAAGATTATTCTACCATTAACATCGCATTCGTATTCATCTGATGAATAGTTGAACGTATTTTTTTTACTCTGTACTATATACTAAAACGATCCATATCAAAAGCGTCACTTTTATGTTCTGAAATGCGTGCACATCAATGGTATTATTTTTTCCTCAAAAAAAAAACACAACTAACCCTCCGTACCCGACGATACGAATTCGTTTACCATAAATTGCTTTAAATTCATTCCACCCGTTCCTTTCGATTTTCTCCGGTACTCGGGTACCAGTCCATGATTATCAATTCCAATTTTCGGAAGGAACATTCCATAAACGAATACGACGAAATGCTTCCTGCCCTGGATTTATCACGCTCTTCCCACTACTGCGCGCTATCAAACATCCTCCCCCCCCCAGTACTGCTTGCTGACCTAGTTTCAAGCTTTCGACCCATTGCGAAGATGCGTTCGTTTTCGTGGCAGTGAAATCAAACCATCCCAGAGATGGGTCATTTTTCAATTCCTCACTCCTCGTTCCGTTTTAGTGTCTAACCGGTCCGAGCACCGGTCAGCGTTGAAACGGGCAGGATCAAACGATAGAGCTGCGTAGGTGAGAATGGTTTATTCTCAAGCAATTTCAGTTTGTTTCCAATTAAATTATGATATATCCTTTCCATCCAGCTTGTTCTGCTTTGTGTTTTATAAAGTGGAAGGATGTTATTGAAAGAAATCCACTGGGGAGACTAGTTTCCTCCAATCTGTGTAGGAGTTGTATTCCTTTCACGCTCCAAAAACTCAGAAACCGAAGTGAAATCGTTTCGTTACAGCATCAGCCAACCAACCTGGCCAAACAGCACTGGTTGGTCGTCGTTGCTGTGTACTATTCCTATTTTATAGCAAGTATGTATATGTATGTATGGCAAAAAAATTCTCTCACGGTACAATCCCACAAATCGTGTTAAATCTTTAAAACACCCACAATGTCAATGTAACGCTCCTATGTTCCTTCATTGCTTATATGCACGTTCGTCGCACAATATTTTCCCTGCAGCAAGTAACCAAACAATGGTGTTCAAAATTTGAATCCGTCCTGTGAATTGGAACCTGTCCAGCAACATCTTTTGACATTTCGCTATGGAGATGTTTGCCTTTTCAAGGTCGCCGATGTGCAGTACGCCGGATAGAGCATTCTTGGAAAATAATGCTCAAAACAGGCAACAATCAAAAGTAACACAAAACAAAAGTTTGCTCAAAAACATAATCCAGTGGTGTGCAAAAGAGGAATTTCAAATTTGGTTGAATGTGAACAAGATTGTGTCATATTGTAATTGTTTTCTACTTAGACGTTCTTCCCTTGAGGGGAGCAATGTAACTTTTTATTTTTAATCAAGCATTTTAAACGGTGATAGTTACTTTAGAAGCAAGTTGAATTATGTTTAGTAATCGATTAGTAGTAGAACGTGTTATCAAAAAAGTCTGTTCAAGTCGTACATTAATAACGAAAGTATTACTTAACCCCAAAAATTAATGTAATAAAAAAGACGGTAATTGTAGTTTTAATTTGATCTCCAAGGTTGTTCTTGACGAAAAAAAATCCTCGATATGACTATTAAGATCATTCGCCCAAGAGGCCAAGAGACCAATTCTCGGACATCATGATTCGTTTCATAACATCCGTTTCTGTCTGTGGGTCATAACTTTAATGCCGATTTGATTCGTACGATTGCTTAAATATTTCGATAACTACAGCTGAATCGGTCTATAGTATAAATATTCTGTTGTTTATATTAAATAAAAATAACAAAGAAATTGTATATCTTTAAAACTAAAATCAATTCATCCATCATAACTTGCAAATAAGCGAACTTGAACTTGTTGAACGCATCAACACATAACGATCTCCATTCTTGCCCATCATTTATGTGATTGATCAGTTATTAATACCAGAACTAAACATCTTCTTCTGCTCTCGTCATTCAGCCTTTCCTTTAGTAATATTGGGAAAAAGATTGCCAACCACTGTATATTGAGCATGGAGATAGTTCCAACCATTGCATGACTTGAGCCATATTCTTGTTGTGGAAAACATTTGACGAGCTATCTTTCTCGGTATGCATATTTGTGGCTGCTGATCCGCTTTGTGCCGAATGTTCCTAATTTAGTAACTCAATTCAGTATAGAAGATTCCTGGAAATGCTTTGTTTTGTCCGTAGTTGCACGGTTTTCTGCCACATGCTATTAGTGCCAATGGAAAGTTGATTTGTGATGGTTTGTTGTTCGTGGAAAACCAAATGCATCGCAAAAGAAAAAGTAACCTGAACTCGTTCCCATTTTCCACCCTGCGTTTTTTTGTTTTGTTTTTCGTTGCAGATGTTGGAAGCTTCGCTTTACATCGCCCAACATCTACCAGCCGGCGAGGCAGGTCTGTGGGCGTTGGTGCATTGCGACCTCTGGAATGCACTTGGCGAACTGGAATGGGTTCCATTTCCCGTCCTGCGAAAATCGTTTGACGTTAACGTTCTCGGTGGGTATCCCAATCGCACAAAAATCCAAGTGTGTTCAGCTAACACTGTCAGACGTTCTTTTGCCTTTGTCGCACAGGTGCCTCACGGTTGACACAGCTCATGTTGCCGCTCATCCGCAACGGAAAGGGTAGAATCGTGTTTCTGTCGTCGGCTCTCGCCCATCTGCCATCGCCGGTGCGAGGTGTGCTCTGTGCGACCCAGGCCGCTATTGAAGGATTTGCCGTTTGTCTGCGTAAGGAGCTAACGCCCCGTCAGGTTGGTGTGTCGATTGTTTGCGCTAGCGAACTGACGGCCGGCGATGCATGGCTGGACGATAAGGATATGCGCGATCAGGCCAAAACGATGTGGGGCCTGCTGAGCGAGGAGCAAAAGAATACGTACGGGGAAGATTACTTCGAACAGGCAATTCGTTCGCTAGAACCTTTCTGCTATGGAGTGAGTATTACTACACGAAAGTTACCATCGGCCGTGCTTTGTTACAATTAAACACAAATTCTTATTTCCAGGATGGAGATTTTCAAGCCACCGTTCGTGCATTGTCCGATGCAATTCTGCGCACGTTTCCGGTGTTTCGTTACACACCATTAACGTGCAAGGAAAAGTTCCAAATCATTGCTGCCGAGTATATGCCAAGCTTGCTGTATGACATTCTGTTTAAAGCTTAGTCGCGCACAGGGTGTGTAGTTGGCGTAGAGCTGTTTGTATTCGTTTCGTTAATCCTTTGGTGTTTCCTTCTAGAATGTGATGTAGCATTGCTAATTAAATAGAAAACAATCCACTGTAATGAACATGATTATCTTTGTTTGCTTAGAAATTAGTAAAAATATAAGTGTACACTAAATTTGGTGAATGTTTTTCTATCCTCATTTAGGCGGAAAGAAATTGTATAGATTATGAGTGGTCTAGGTAAGAGGCAGGAAGCGGAAGATAAACCAACATAAAAATAAGTTTTAAATGAATCGCCACGTGTTACCGTTTTGAATTTAAATCAAAAATCGTCCAAAAAGCTCTCAATCGTATTCGAAATTGAAAGCTTAAGCGTTCTAACGAACAGCTGTGCCCACCCGATGTACGAAATATTTGGATGAATGAATGGATCAAATAAATTTCCAAATAAATTTTAGAAATATTCATAATTTATATTGAATGACTGAAAGATTAAATATAAAATAAATTAACTGTTTATTTATTCAAAATATATTTTGGGGGATATCAACACTATCTAACCCTGCATTTTATTCAACAGCGCCATCTGTTGGATTATTAGAGACACTTTTCGCAACTTTCACATCATCGAATGTTTATTTTTGGTATTTTAATAGGATCAAAATCAATTGCATGATATTTACAATAATTTAAGTTCATGAAATCATGCACAATGCAATAGGAAGCACATATTTTTTTGCAAAACATTCAGTTTTCTTCACCACAATTTCTGACCAATTTGTTTCGTTAAAAATCGTGTGATGAATCTGACATTTGTTTCGTTAAAAAATTCTCCCTTGTTATTTTTTTTTTTGGTTCTTTTCGTTCGCCAAAACAGCTGTTTTTGTTTGGATTTTTTTTGCGTGTTTGTTGTTTTATTCAACACCCGGCTTCGGATTGCGGATGAATTAAACAAGCGCAATTAAACCTGAACGATGTAGTGTAAAAGGTGCGTCAAGAAGGTTCGAAACAGTGAATAATATTTCCACACGGTACGATGTTTTGATGAAAATGGTGCAAAGGCAAACATCTTCCTTTGAAGTGAAATTTGAACGCGTTTTTTTTTAAATGTTTTTTGTGCAGATGCAAACGAAGGGAAGAAAATCGCATGTAACCATGCGGTACTGTTATCAGCCAGCTAGTGCAATAACAAAAGCAAATTCGCAGTCGACTTTTACGTAAATAAACCTGTGTCGTCATGTGTTTCCGTTGATCGTTTATGGGATAACATCGTGTATTGCTTTAAACGTATTGCTCATTTTCATCAGGTCCCAAATAAGTTTAGTTTCTTCGAAGGTATGCTGCACGAAACAAAGTTACTCTCAACAAGATCCCATGGCTATCGAAACGGAACATAGAAGTTGCAACGTCACCGTGCAATCTCATCATCCAAGATACGTAAACCACGTTGCCTACCCATAGAAATGAAGCCCACCGGCATAAAAACGGTTGTCTGGTTCGATGAACATACACCACCAGCGATGGAATGAGATTTTGATGTCAGTGCACAGCAAAAACAAAGTAGGCACACGGCTAAAAGTTAACCACCGTGAGTGCCGCAACTGACAAGCGATAAGACCGCACCATCGCGCAGCCCCCCCAGTTTCCTGACGTTTGGTTGCGTTTTAGCGATTTAAGCAAATCCACGTATAGAAACAGAAACTTAATCCAATGTAATGTATCACCGTCATCCATCTTCATGTGCTGTTGGTCGTTTTAAGAAGTGATTTCGGTACTGTAATTGGCTTTCCGGTTGGACATACTTTAGTGTGCGTGTGATTGTTTTTCGTTTTCTTTGTTACGGTAAGAACTGTGAAGGTAAAGCAAAATCCGTCCATCTACACCGGTTTCTTCGAATCGGGTGCCGCAGCTACCGGTGAATCGAGTACCACTACTGTACCATTGCAATATTTCAAAAAAGGGGGGAAATGATTCACGAGACGCGGGTTCTCCAAACAGTTTTTAATCTATGATTTAAATGGTTTTGTAATGTAATTTTAGATAGCGAAAGGAAAAAGGACAAATTTACAACAAACAATCAACATCCTAGTGGCTATCACGAGCCCGAACGTAATGGCCCACAATTCAATGCGATCGTACTGGACAGTCGATTGGATGGTAGTCGATTTAAGGTGTAAATCCAATTAATTGAATCCCTCCTTCAAGCGGTAGCTGACGTCAAAGGTGAACAGAAAATATCCAACAATTTGCTCAATATTCTGCTCAGTAATGATGATGCTAAGGCGCACCAAAAAGTGTGTGGTTTGCGAATTGTATGTCTTTAAAGCCATGTACAACCCGTAAGCTTAATGCTTGTTAGTGGTTAATTTCATTAAAACATTCGCATTACATTTAATCGATATGGTTTATTGAACGCTTCCTTAAAGCCAGATTTGTATCGCTGGAATGTAACAAGCTGCTAAATATGTTACAATTAGGAATTTTGCTTTGTTTTTAATGTACAATTTACATTAACTCTAATTTATGTGCATTGCGTAACGACGGCAAGATTACAACCCCAAAGACCGCTTAGTGAATTTCAAATCTACCCGCATAGCGTAGCCGTCTGTTATCGCGGCTCTTTTAACGGCTTATCCGCTTTCACAAAATCGAACCAAAAGCCTTAACCCACCGTTTTGTGAAGATTGCGTGTGAAGATCATGGTCCGCCACCAGTCACCCAGCACGGTTACATCAGCACACCAGCTTGGTATTGTTTATCTGTCACTGAAAACAGGTTCCAACGGTGTGTATGCAGCAGGTTATGGTAAATACAACAAATAGAAAACAAAAGAAAGAAAAAAAAACGTCGTAACACACAGTCGAAAAGACAGTAAAGTGCGCTCGAAAGTGTTTTGTTTATTGTTTAACTTATAGCTGTGTCTTTTATTTCCGTACGATAGCAAGCTAGTTGATNAAATAGAAAACAAAAGAAAGAAAAAAAACGTCGTAACACACAGTCGAAAAGACAGTAAAGTGCGCTCGAAAGTGTTTTGTTTATTGTTTAACTTATAGCTGTGTCTTTTATTTCCGTACGATAGCAAGCTAGTTGATTGATTGATTTGTGAATCCCCAGGGAACGAATTTTGGAAGCCCAACAAGAATTGGCAAATGTTTGAAACTTTTGCCCGCAAGAAAACTGGCCCAAACAGGGTAAGGGGAAGTGAAGAAAGAAGCAGCTAGAAACTGTGCACCTCTATTGAATGTCGGCAACCCGCAGCTAATGACTTTAACCTTCACGCGGACGCGTGCACCTGAAAATCTCTCAGACAATAATTGTTCAATTGCGCTCCAAGCGCAGGGAAGGTTGCGTGAACCATGTTTCGTTTTGCGTTAATACAGAGTACAAGCAGAACTTCATACCGATCTCATCTACAGCTTCTTTGAGCTCCGTAAGGTGTGAGTATCTTCTTTGCTGCTGATCTTCAAACGCGTGTGAAGTGTCTGAAGTAATAAGACGTTGGCCATGTAAAGCAAAAAATCATCCACGGTTTCGCAAGAGCTTTTTTTTTTGGGACATAGTTCAAGGTTTTAGGTAAAAGATTTTCTGCACCAATGAAATGTATAATTTTCTAAATTAAAGTACAATTTACAATTATTTGTAATAGTTTGTTTTTGTAAGCTTCTTCCATTGCTAAACGGTAATATTCTCTCTCTCTCTCTGACGTCAAGTGTAGCACATTTATTTATTTATTACCCTCAAGACCCTGCCCAAATTGCGTGCTTTTAAGTTCATCTTCGTTTGCTTCCTGTTTGCTATTTTGTCAGACAGAAAACTCTTCTCATCGTTCTCACCAAGTCCAAAGCTCATTTTCCATTCCTTGTTGCAAGAGACATCCATTTTTTTTGTTGCTTTCATCGCCATTGTCTTCCGTCTCCGTTGTCGCGATCACGTTCGTCATTTGCGTCACGTTGAAGTCACCGTAGACGTGAGGGCAAACAAGAAGCAGAAAAACACACACTACAAACGAACCGAACCGTTGATGCTGTCCAAAAATCGAATTTATTCATCCCCACCACGACGGAGCAGGGCTCGATGTGCGATTTTTCATTCCCGCGTTCGGTTGTGGATCGCCGTGTCGCGATCATATGGCGTTGAAACTTCGACCGCAACGGAGCACCTTAGATGCTTCTCCGTAGTGCAGCCAAGTGGGAACGTGTGAACTATTTCTTTGCACGTGTTCGGTGCCGGTAACGAATGGAAGTGGTGAGCGAATGTGGAAGTGTACCATTGTGTGTGTGGTTGTGTGTCTGATAAATTCAAACCATATTTCGGCAGGGAGTGAAAGTCAGAAGTGAAAGAAGAATTCAATCGTGCGCTAGTCCCGATCGCGGTCAAGCTAACGGGAACGTGAAATTTTTGAAACCAAACGAAGTGTTCCATTTTTGTTTCCAGCGTTGGTATTTGTAGGAAGTGACCGAGTTTTGTGTTTTTTTTTTGGTGTGTGTCCAGCTTAACGTAGTGTAAAATCAACTACGATCATCACGAGTGAAACGTTAACCGTAGTTAAAAAGTGTTCCACTAAAATAAATCACAGCACAGCACAAAGATGAGTCTCGTGTTGATGATCGGTCTGCCCGTTGGGCTACTGTTGGCCATCTTTTTCTTCATGAAATCGTCGAAGGAAATGCCAAAGAACTGGACACAGTTCGTGTGTGAAGTGCGGATGCAGATCTGCGGTTTCCAGGCCCTGCTGGACGATTTCATCATGCGACCACGGAATAAAGTCGGTAAGTAAATTGCCATCGAGATGGGAAATATTTGTTGTAGGTTCTATGCAGCTAAAGGTGGGTACGAGATACTAGACACTGCAGAAGAAACGGGTTTGGTATCTAAGAGTTGGTGGCCGACAGTGTGGCAATCGATCGATACTCGAAACTTCCATGCGCAGAAGTCGCAGAAGGTTGGAAACCTGTATTAGGCAATCGTATGCGTCCATGCTGCAGCATGAGTATTTGGGAATTTAATATTAAATGTGCTTCATCGTCGCATATTTCGCAATGGTTGGACGTTGGGGGTTGGAAAAGTGAAAGGATCGATGACCTCCTGCAACGATCAGCAATGAGGTTAAACAGAAGAAAACTTATTGTTTTCTTTCCCCCAAGCACTAGATGATCATATGTTATGACCTTTTGTCAGGGTCATAAAGTTGATGATGGTGTCGCTCTGCAATAATCATCTCGTTCGTGTAATTCTTGTTGCAGTTTATTTATTGGTTTAAAGTTGTTAATTAATGTGTATAAGTAATCGTACGTTATTGATCATTTATTGTTTTATTGCTCAATAATGGGCCATTTCAAGCGCATAAAACTGGTTTCGTTGTCATGTGCTTTTGACATTGGAATTATTGAACGTGAACTGGTTATATTTGGTCTTTACAGCGTCTTTGCAACGTCCCATATTTTGTCGTTAATCATTGATTGTTTTATGATTTCTTTCACATATACAAGTTTAATTACCTTCGAACATAGTTATCTATCAGATAGTTATCAGATATGTAGAATTATTCCCCATCCATGATTTTCTAAAAGTTTATATCTATACATATAGAGAGATAGATTAATATTTATTCCATTGCTAATGTTAATTTACATTTTTGAAATTCATATTTTATACCGGTTTTTATTTCTCTCACCTTAACACAATACTCATTGATCTTTTTATCATTGAAATTTTTTAAACATTGACTATGAAATTATGAGATTTGCCATAGGGAAAAATCGACAAAAAAAAGCCCAGGATTGTTTCATCGAAATGTGTATAATATATCATCTAAACCTAAGATTTGCAAATTTTACCACAAACAGGCCAAATTGCCGGCAATCTCTAGTAGAATGTAAAGACATTTTTTTTATTTATTCGTGCATCTCAAGCTTCAGTATTTTTGAAGAAAATAGAATATATTTGAGAGATAACATTAAAAACGGACCATGTATATTATTGTCAAACCGACGACATTAGGCCGTTCAAGCTGCTGTTGTAAGGATTAATTCTCTGCTCCAACTGTCCACTAATTCTCTGCTGTGCTGTTTTTGGTTTAATTATTTATTTTCTTCACGGTTTAACAATGCCCTAATAGAGGTTATAACGCATTTCTTAAACAAATTAACTAATTTTAATCATTTTTCATAAGAATTCTTTGTCGTCTGGGTGTGCATCTAGCATTATTTCCACCTTTGTAGCTATCCTATTGTGTTTTGATAACATTAAAACCCGTTTTTAGTTAAGTTTTTGTTGATATGTGAAGGTTTTTTAATGCTTTATGTCGATTTATGTCCAATCAATAATGTCTTCATATTAACCCTGAGGACCCTTTAAAGCAGCGGTCTCCAACCTATGGTCCGCGGACCATTTGTAGTCCTTGGCTTAAGCAGAAGTGGCACACGGAAGGAATTTTTGTTCGTTGGACCGATCATTTCAACACTTTTCAATCACCATTGTAGGGTTGACTATCTAGAACCGCTTGCCTGCGGTTCTGAAACTGATTTTTTTATTGCAATGTTTCATCTTTTCAGTTATCCTTTCTCTTACTTTTCTCGTCCATTTCTCCTTTCTAAATCCGGATCTCACTGACCTCTTTACTCGCTGCTGGTTTTCTTCGATCTGCCAATCTCCGATCTCGCCGGATCCTGTTTTGGCCTTTTTCGTCCTGTGATTCGCCCCAACAGGCGCGTCGCAACAACCATTTCAAGCGTTTTTACGTGACAATTTCATTTAACGCTTCTCGATGTGTCACTTTATGTATAGATATTGAACTTTACCGGTTTTATAGTTCAAAATTTTGACAAAAAAGTAGTAAAAAAGGGCTTAAATATTTTTTAATTGAATCGAATAAGTTTATTTTAATTTTTTGCTAATGTTTGCTTTAAAAAATCCCCTTACAGCGGTATAAATACATTACGAGTCGGTCCATAGTAGGGCCGCGATATAGATATGATGAACATAATGTGGTCGAACATAATGTACTAAAATGGTTGAGGAGCACTGTTCCTCAACTTTTAAATAATTAGACCAAAAGCTCAACCATGAAAATGTTAAACCGCCTTTTTATTGTGTAGAACATTTCATCTAAAAAATTCATCTAAAATACTTTTTAACATCAGACACTTAATCATCAGCCTCTACGCTTCAAATTCAAAATCTGTTTTCCCACACACTAAATTAAATATCGAAATCGCATTTTCTTATACACTGTACTGCAAATTATCGTGAAAACGCTAACTAACCGTATGGAAAACGTTTCATAGTTTCATAGGTTTTAGTGGTCAAATTGTCAAGTGGTTTCAATTTGTAAAGCTGAGAATTCAATCGAATCTATCGTCGCGTTGTCCAGCGTATCAACGGATAGATAGTAGCATACACACACACGCATCAATGAAACAGTACACCGAGTGAGAAGATAATTTGATGAACAATTGTAAACCCCAGCGAAGATTCACAATCACCATAAATTATCACCGTACTAAACCGTGTCCCGCGTGTGCCGGATCGGACAACAATCGGTCTCTATAATGATCTCACTCTCTTTCTCTCTCTCTCTCTCTCCCCCGTACCCGTAACATGTGGGCTGGATTGGAAAACGGCCACGGGGAAAATGCATTGTTGCTAACTACCGGTTGCGATTGCATTTTCCGATAGTGTGCTAATGTCACAAAGGAGAACGTTTTAGTTACATGCGTTACGTGCGTGCCAAATGCATCAGGCGTCCGATCATCATTTGGTAGTTGCAGTTGGTGGTACGGATTAAGTTTCCCATCACGAACCGTTGACATACGCTACCTTGGTAGGAACGGCTAGTGTTAATAGCTTTTTAATTAGCTGCTGTTCACAGCTAAAGCTGTGTATGGAGGCAGACGCAATCGTGGAACTGATTTTACCCAATCACTTTCGCCGTGAGGGACATGAGTGCATTGAAAGCTTTTAGTGCATTTCCCCGTAACCTTTTAGCCGATACATTTAAAGCATTGCCTGGCGAGTGGAGTGCGCACTTTACGACACGATTTTCACCTTCAAATCGAACGATCTCAATCGGACGCATCCGGCATTGATGAAATCGGTAAATTCTTCCCGCACGTGGGTGCATAATGCATTCGGTTGAATGGGGGGGAAAGATGTGTATTTGCAAAAAGCCAACCAGCAGACCTAATCAGCGTCGATCCGAGATGCAGACGATGCGACACCCCACACAACACTCACTTTGTTTGTCGAATGCAATGGCCGAGGGTAAAACCGGGTCCGGGGAAAAGGTGAACGATGCCAGGTGAAGCAGTGCGCTGTTGAGAGCATTCTTGTTTGCTGTCGGTCAATAAGTATTGGCCGGTGTGTTTGCCTTCGAAGATGCACAAACAATCCATCCATTACCAATGGCCAACCAAAGCCCTTAACTCCATCTTGAATGGGTTTTGTTGGGTTGTGTGTGTTTTGTATGTATGAGTGTAGAAGATACGTTATACACACGGGTGGCAAATAGCCGTTGGGGTTCGAAGGCCAGATTGCCGTAAACGTCAATCCCGTCGTACGTATCGTGTACCAAACTCGAATGCAATACATTCAATGCATTAACCTGTTCTAAATTGTATATCTACCACCACAGAATAAGTGTATCCAGGTTTGAATAATTGCAGGAACATTAGAACAGTGTTCAATATACAAAATGAGAAAAAATACTCCAATCTTTTATACAATTTCTAATTGAATATTTGAGAGATTTTTTGAAAATATTTTTCTTTTTTTCCTGTCCGCTCCTTTAAGAGTTTTCGAGTCCTACTTACAAACTCGAAATGTTTTCTTGATTCTGTTCAAGTTGAACTAGAATGTGCTGAAATTCATCTCAATTCTCAACTGATCTATAAAGGTTTGGATCAAGAAATGGTTATGATTTTATCAATCGGAATCGAACAATCCTGTGCATGCTGTGCATGTGACTTAGGGTTTTGGATTCTTCACTAAAGAATCAAAGATAGCTATACTCAGCAAGCTGGTCAATTGGATGCGACAGTCGAAGTCGAAAAAGTACAACATAGATAAAAAAGGGATAGAAAAATACGGGATTTTTGAGTGCATGATGCAAAGTTTATTTCTGGGAAGTGCTCCAGGGAAGTGCAAACGATTCCAAATTGACCTCGGCACATTCTAATTCAACTTAAACTGATTCCAGAAACTACTTCAACTTTCGTTAGTTCAGCTAAAAACTATTATGAATGCTCTGCAACATAGGCTTCAGGATAATTTGCCAAAAAATATTGCCAATTGCACAGGAATAAGCCGGAAAGTATTTTTTGACATTAAACCATTAACTAATGAAAGTAAATGACAATAAATATTAATGGAATGAAACGAACTAGTAGAATTCTCACTGAATTATTAATTGCCTTTTTTGTTGTAAGTTTGTTTTAACTAATGAATGTAGATAGATAAACAGAATCATTATTCTGTTCTGTTCTTCATATTAACCCGACTTATTGTTCTATATTAAACTATTTTTTCAAACGTTGAGCGGCCTGACTTGTCAGTCTGGTTTAACTTGTACTATCTAACAGATGGATTCAAAATAACTAAAAATATATTCCATTGAAGTCACATGATTAGCGAATATGTATATCGTAAAGTTCCAAGATATATGATATTGGGTGTGCAAATTTAGACTATGATCCTGGAGTAAAATGATTCTTGTAATTCTTATGTTTTAAATATTTATTTCCTGTTGAAAAGTGTTGTTTGCTCTCGCAAGGAACGAGGAAAAGGCCTCTGTAATTATTTTTATTTAATTATTGGTAACTATTGCATATTGGATTTGCACGATTCAGTATTGGCAGTTGCTATTAAAACATGTGTCCTTAATTTCAAACACTTTAATTTAAAGATATAATCCAAATATCATAGGTAGATATCTAATTATGTATTGAACTTTATCAATCGAACTTTATTTCATCTTCAGAAATCAACGAGGCCTAATAATGTACCTTGTTTTAAGTTGTGGTTATTTTTCACTGAACGAATACTACGCCATAAGAACCGATGGATTCAATTCGTCTGTATTTCATATCTGCAGTATAATCAAGTATACCCGCAGGCAATTGCAAACTCGGTAGCGTTTATCAGCAGCTGCTATTGGTCAAACAATTTACCCAGGATGGTTCCCACTATCATCCTCCGCACAAACACATCCCAATTATACCCGTAACGTTCCTCTGTAACCGCAAATCTGATCCCGGGGTTCGAAATCTTCAGATAGGGGTGAAAATGCAGTCCTTATTGGTCCATTATTGGGGACGATAGCCTCGATAAACACTAAGGGAAAACAATTTTCCGCCCTAGCTGGCGCACCGGCAAAGGTGCATGGGTAGGTATGGCGCTTCCTTTTCAATATACACAACGCCCACACCCATATTTCCCCCATTCCATGTGCCAGCGAAACCAGAAAATCTTGCACAGTTGGGCTCTGAATTATGACCGGCGCAACCAACAAAACCCGTACCCGTCAAGGGTGGTAAAAGAGCGTGATTTATCATTTTCCCGGGCTATCCACCCAATTGCGAAGTGTGCAGAAGCAAAGCGTACTCTTATCGGCGACGCAATCGACACGGTTATGCTAAATTGGGTTTTGCAAATGAGGTTAAGTCCATCGAACGATGCGTTCCGGTGCGATTGGGTGGAAATTTCCACCATCCATGTGGGTAGGGCACACACACACGTATGTGGGGCCTTACCAGTCCACCACGTACGTACAGGCCAAGATTCAACCGAAAAAGCACAACCAGGTTTTTTCGGCTTGTGGGGGGGAGGGGGTAAGGCAGGTTGGTTGGGTTCGATTTGCTGCCAATTCTATATCTAGCGGCGTGTGCATATCGTCGAAATGCAATTTGTGGAATGTTTTAGCATCGGTGGTTTTTCGACGGAAAAGCCGGAGACCGGTGAGGCTGTGCAGTCAAGCGGTCAAAAAACCATCTCACCACTTCAATTGGCAGCAAAGAGCGGACAGAATCCACCCGCTGTGTGTGTTTGAATGTGTTCAACTTTTGCGGGCAAATTTCTCTTTCATCCAAAAGGTGGAAACATTTGAATTGGACGTTTAACAGTTTTTTTTCCTGTTTCACTTCCACCGGAAATTCTAGTTTGTGTTCAGGGAGTTGAACGTTGCATCACTTGAATGGCAAATCATCACAGTTTATTCGATGGCGCAAAGAAAGCCCTTTGATAGTTAGCTGTATTTTTAGAAGGAAGCGACGGAAGAATGAATTTCATAAAATCGATATTAATGTTCTTCTATACATCTTTTTTAAAAATTTAAGATAAATATGAGTATTATATTTTTAAGTATAGCTTAAAACTCGTTCTCCTACAAATACGTGTATGTTCAATTTTTCAAATTCATTTTTCTTCTCAAAATAAAGATTTATAATTGTATCGAGAAATCCTCAAATATGCAGTTAATTTGTAACAGCCACTGCGAAAAGAGTCAGGCAACTATTTTCGGATCTATGTTAACAGGGCAGTAATCAGGCCAGAGTGCAGCAGGTTTATATGTTTCGTGTCGGCTTGAAACAGTCAATTTGATATTTATCTTATATTCACCTATCTGAAGAAAGGTCAGAGAGTCAAACAGTAGCCTTGTTCAACGCCTAGACATTACCGAAAAGTACAACAAAATCTAAAGCTGAATATCGATAGCAAAGTGATTTCTTCGTTCTTCCTGAGGATTGAATTGTCAGAAGGAGCGACTGAAAGTTTTGGTTTTAGTGCTCCCAACAGCACACAAATGCGTCAGATGGAACTTCGTAGGAAAAAAAATTAAACGGAGGATTAAATCCAACCATTTCAAGGTCAAAACAGAGTAACAATAGACCATCAAAGCTACAAAAATGTTGATCAAACCAGCTTAGACCGTTGTTTTGGGGTGAGACTTTCTAATGTTCTGGCCAGCCGGCGTATGACCGGTTGGTAAATCATAAACGAATTAAAAAAAAATTAGAAAAATTAGAAAAATAAAATTAGAATAAGATTAGCTTTAGCATAAGATTAAGCTGAATAGGGTTAACGTAGATTAATTTTGCTTTTTTTATCATGATGAGGGTTTTTTATAAGTAAAAAATTCCCGTCCAACAAAATTGCAATGCTCAAATATTCAACAAAAATTATATAGCAACTCAAATATCATTCAGATTACCCCGTAAAAATATTATATTTTGATATTGTAAATAGCGTTATTACACTCAAGGGGAGATATTTCACTCAAGGAAGGGCGCCCCAGTGATATGTGATAAACGGTGTCGCTTTCATACGACAGGACCGGGTTTCATATCCCAGTCGGACCGTCTCCCAGTAGCAAGGACTGAATATCCGACTGCGTGGTAAAAATAAGTCTAACAAGCGTAACCTTACAGATCGTTAAGCCAAGATGAGAGAGAGAGAGAGAGAAAGAGAGACTGAAATATATTCTTCGATTACTGCTTTACCTTCTCACAAGCACATTGCAAATCCAATAATGGAAGTATTTGTGATTTTCACTCATTTGTGAGGTGACACGAATTATATCGTTTTATTTTTTTAACATCTGAAACATTTTTCTAATTTACATTCATTCGTAGCAACTGTACGGCTTTTTAAGCAATACGGGCCTGGCCGTTCCTTACG
Source organism: Anopheles parensis (assembly GCA_016254315.1). Classification (NCBI taxonomy): domain Eukaryota; kingdom Metazoa; phylum Arthropoda; class Insecta; order Diptera; family Culicidae; genus Anopheles; species Anopheles parensis. The sequence goes on from CM028126.1 coordinate 21,427,798, forward strand.
AATAAAAAAAAAGTTTAAGGCTTTGCACAATTGTTGACTTTAAATGTACGCTTTCTGTGCTTGAAAGTAAATAACTTATTCATACTTTTGCCACACAAATTTAACGTTTTAATTATGTTTTTTATCATTTTTAACAACATAACTCCTTAAAGTTCAATTTTTAAATCTGTTGTGTTGTGAATTAATTTTAAACCACAAAAACCGATAAAATAAAATTTTTATTTTAATTATAAGCAATATTTTTTTAAAATAAATTATAATAAATTGAAATAATATAAAATTAAAAATGTACTACAAACCTTATCTACCTTAACTGTACCAGAAAATTATTAAATTCAACTTACATTTAAACAAACACATTCAATCGATCTAGATTAAATGTTAAAAGGATTTAGATATAAAATACAATGCAAATTTATTTCCAATAACAAAGCTTTTGTTATTTTGTTTTGTTTGTGATTGCTTGGCCAAGATTGAACTTACACCCTGTACAATCGAATACAAATCGAACAGCAAGAATTGTATATTTTTTAATTCAAGTTTTTTCTTTAATTATACAAACAGGACAATAAAAAATAAAACTACTCCCCTTTTCTTTCCCATCTGCGGAGCTAAAGAAAAACGTTTGAAAAGCTAAACATACAAAGGGATGCACCTAGCGTAGATTTAATTATTCGATAGCGGTGGAGAGTAAATTCATTGGAATGCACGATTTGTTTAGTTCTTGGGTCGTTTCCGTCGCGCTGCTCGCGAGTTTATTTTGTAATTCTACCTCATTCCTTCGCCGAAAAGGTTCATCGGATGCGCACGGCTACTGCATTTGCATCCTCTAATCGAAAGACTCATCGTCATTTTGTTTTGCTTACTGTTGCCGGAGTGCTTCTTCGGAGTCAGTTAAGTTTATTGTGCGATGCAAAAACCCGTTTGTTGGAATGTTTGTACATTTTAGCTGCATTTTACGGAATGCCTTCATTGTAAAAACCTTCGGTACACAGTCATTTATCGGATCGCGCAAATGCAAATGAAAGATCGTTTGGATGGTTCTTGATGAGAGTTTTTTTTTCTTTTTTGCTTTGTTTTAATAGAATTGATTTCTCCTACACCGGTTCTCTGCTCAGCAGTGTTGGAAACGATTAAAAAAAAAATTTTTTTTCGATTACCGGGAACTATTTTTTCCCTCGCACAACCAGGTACTTACGATACCTCGCTCATAATTGATTGAATCAATTTTTCATCTCTATTCCGAATCGTAGGTCGTGTCTCACACCTTTCCTGGATTCTGCACATGTTGCCATGGATAAAGGTAAAAATCAAGAGAAACAGAGAGAGCAAAAAAAAGCCCCCGTCAGTTCCGAAATAATGACCAAAAACCTCAGTGTAAATCAGTTCCGTTCCCTACGGGGGGTGACATTCGAAACACGATCCCTTTTTCCGATTGGCGCGTTTCCGTTTCAGTGTGAGACATGAATTCCGATGATTAAACAATCATTTGGCGGACGGCAAGCATGAGCTTTTCCTGTACAAGCGCACGTTTGGGTGTGGGTGTGTGTCCTGTTAAATGCAAAATTAATTGTGCAATTTTCTCCCGTGGTTTACGGAATATGTGTATGACCGTGTGTGTGTGCCTGTGTGTTTTTTTTTGTTGCGTTCAATTTGAAGCCAGAATATGGAACTGACTTTTGCCTTCATGTCATTCAGCGTGTGTACATGTTGGCGAATTGTTCGCCCAGAGAGAGAAGGAGAACAGGATGCACGGGTTCATTAAGAGACGAGGTCACAACGCTCACACCCACACACCTGCACACGGGCGTACAGGAATGTCGAGCCAATTCCCAACGCGACAGCTCCAGGGCACATAACGAGCGACCGGGAACAACTGTACAGCACCAACCAGTATCGAAGGGAGAAAAAAAAGTAGCAAGAAACGGAACGGAACCGAACCCTCTTTCGCTTTCCACAGCGGAACCGGAAACCAATGAAATGATCCTCCGCTCCACACACAATACCACAATCCCATGGCAATTTCCACGGTCGTCCGGATTTTCCTGTCCGGGGCAGGCTCTCCGATAGCAGAAATTATATGTATCTGTGCTGTGGAGGCAGCACTTTCTAAAGCAAATTAAAGCACTGCCAGTGTTGGCTTCCGACTCGTTGGTCGTTGGTCATAAATGGATGGACACAATTTGCCTCTTTTAAATACTTTGGTATGTGTGCATGTGTTTTTTTTTATATCCACCATGGTATGTCTACATTCGGGCTTATCTGGATTTTTTTTTGCACTAGCATAGCCGTTAGGTGCAGTGCCGGAAATTGCAACCCAGCATCATCCAGGCGTCAACGGCAAGGATATTACTTTTCATCCAACCGTAGGCTGCTAATGCGGTACAGTCGATGCACAGGGATTTTCCCATTTCGGAAGCGGCTAATCTTAATCGAGAAGTGATTGGGAATTCTTTGCCATCGTTTTAATTCGTATGCAACCAGTTTTTTTTTGGTTTTGTTTTTTTTTTACGTTCAAACTTCAAAGCCGTCCAATGATTGCGCGAAATTTAGCTTTGAAAGGTAAAAGCAATTTTAGCTGCCATGGGTACTTCATCGGGCGGGATTTGCTATTTAATTGTGGTTGTATGCTGCTTTTGCCAATCATTTTTTTGTGCTACACATACGTGCGTGATTAGTGATAGGGCTTGATGGATGATATTCAATCGATCTAATGCCAGTGTGATGCAATATAGTGCAACCATTTTGAAATTTTCCCTTTTTTTACAATTTTTTTTTTACTTAAAGATTTTAGTAATGACTTATTTTAATATTGCTACAAAAGATGCAATACATACATTTACGTAGCAAGGACTGACTATCCGGCTACGTGGTAAAATAAGTCTAGTAAGCCAGAAATGGCCGGCGTGACCTGTAAGGTCGTTAAGCCAAGAAGAAGAAGAAGACATTTTTGTAAAAGAATTAGCTTCAATTTTTAGTCGATTGAATTAGTACCTTGAGTGGTTAATAGATCTTTTTTTTTCCTTTTTCAAATATAAATAGCTTACAATTTAGTATATATACAATAGTAGCACGATTTTAAAATATAATATGGTTAAAGTATAATATGGTTTGATGTAAACCAGAAAAATTCTTTTAAAAAATGAGTTAAATTTAAATTTGTCTGATTTTTCATGCAATTACGCTGACACCTTCAAGTTGGTCGACCTGTAAGTAGGCAATATGTACTATTTTTGTGTATACTGTGAAAATTTTATCACTCTATTACTGTTTTGCGACCGCTATTGCTAGAAGAGTGAAGGTTTTTTTTGGTTTGGTGTTTTTTTAAATCACGTGCTCCATCCGGGTCAACATCAAAAGCACTCGATGTGGCCTACGCGGGATGGTAGTTGGGATCCCAACACTAAAGATGATCACACTGTCGAAAAACTTAAATCAGATAGGTTTATTTTGCGTTGGTCCACTATGACTGATCGCGGGAAGCCACCGAGGAGTGAACTGATTTCAAAAGTGTTCGGACGGGACGGGTGTGTCTGTTTTGGATGCCGTCACCCCTTACGGCCGCCAAAAATACACTGACGACGATTCGTTTGGTGGTTGTGCTCGAGCCCTCTTCAAAACGAGGGCTCCACGCGGCCGTTTAGTCTGCTTTTAGGAACATCCGCGTCTGATCGTGGCACACTTCATGTCGGCCGGATATGATCGCGGAAACTTTTTAAAGATTCTGGCACGTCTGGATATGGGGGAATCCATTGCACGGAGGTTTCGGCCATACGATCGTGTTAAGCGACTGGAGGAATCAACAGTTGACTGCGAACCTCTGAACGAATAAGAAGTGAAAAACGTCAACATTAATACGCAAAACATGTCGGTCGCCCGACGAACATTCCGGGTGGATTTTTCTCAAGTGCCGAAAAAGCCATCCCAGAATGAGGCGCTAAAGATAATCTGGCCAAAGCTGGGCAAAGCTACTGAAAAAGTTGTTCGAGTGCACTTCAAAGGTGCAAATTACTGCATTTATTTCCAAATGCAGGACCAAGCCAGCGCCCTCAGCACTGTAGAGGAAAATGAGGGAAAGCACAGCGTCCAGTGCGATGGAAAGGAATATAATATTCCTTTCTCTATGGATGACCAGTCTGTTATCGTGAGACTTCACGATTTGTCCGCGGATGTATCCGACAAAACAATCACAACCTACCTTGCCAGACATGGAGAAATTCTTTCAATACGTGAAGGAACTTGGGGTCCCCAATACCCATGCAAGGGTCTGCCCGATGGAAATANATAATTTATTTTATTCTTTAAAATTGCAATCACGATCTTCAGAAAATTAAGATTAAAAAAAAAAAGTAACCACTCTTCTGATAAGCAAAATCGTCTTCTGTTTAGCTTATTGTTACCTGCTTCGACAGAAAGGTTTTATACAGGGGGTAATACAGTAGTCACGATCATTTATCTAACAATTTGATCAATTTAAAAACAAACAACTTCAAGCTTAGTTTTTATACATTCATGTGCTGTTATTAATCTTCATAGAACTATTTCCCTTGTATTGGTCCCAAACATTATCTTCAATATTAGCTTTTAAATTTCCATATACATCTGTTGGAAATATTTCTACATGATCGTTTGAAATAAAATAAAAGGGTTTATTTTAAAATCCATAACCATTACGAATAAAAATAATAGAAATTGAACCTCCTGCAATATAAAACAAGTAAAAAAGCTTTTACAATGCACAACATTAAAGAGAATATTTTAAGAGCATTATACGCACTGGGAAAAGTATAGTTCGGACGATATTATTTTTCCCTCCATTCTTCTACCTCTTCACGGTTTCATCTCTAGCAGACGCCAAAAAGAAAATAGAATGAACACCTGCAACGCGGTGAAAATAATCACACCTTCGTGAGGCGATAACGTTAATAAAGAGCCGCCATTTCCCAAACGGTAAAGTGGTATATTTTCATCGAATAAAAAAAATTATCGTTGTTTTCGTTTCTTAATGCCATTCGCTTCTTTCTGCTTCGCTTGTACTGTTATGCAGCAGCAGCAACAAAAAATATAGAAAGGAATATTAAGTTTCAAATAACGCAATATTTTGCTGTTTTTCACTCATTGCACGGCGATCACATCGAGCCTTCAAATAGGAACTTATTTTCACCGCACGCACACATCAACGATGAATGAAGCGAAATTGACACTGTGGTGCTATTTTTTTTCATCGTGTTGAAGGTAAAAACCCATAGGAGAAAAAGAGGAGAAAAAAAATTATCACTTTAAACCATCGGCAGATTATTTATCGAATGAGTGAATGGACATTTCATTTTAGATTCGAAAGGTTTCCCGTCCATAGGTTTTCCATCGCACATAGGAAAAAAAAGGAACTGTTCCGTCACGCATGTGGTATTTTATTTCGTTCCGTAAAATCATCCCAAAAGTGACCATTGCAAATTCGCCAGCTCAGGCGCATCCCTCCCTTCATTTTTTCGCAATGCATTTTCAAAGCGATAAAACCCCAACACCTTTAATTTTTTAACATGATGGCTACCCTTCACCACTGCCATTGGCCATACTGCCATTTCTGCTTTCGATTATTTGGTTCAATTACCATTTTCTCGACCAAAAACCAAAAAAAAATAAAACTGGTCGGTGCAAATCTGTCGCCTGGTTCCATCGCCTTTCATTTGCACGTGGTTCTACTTTCACCCGATGCCACGTGTGCGCACACACTCTCTCTCTCTCTCCCTCGAACTCTATCTTTGTGTATTATGGAATTAAAATTTTAATTTTCCTCGCTTCGTATCGATTGGGGTAGCGCTTTCAGGACGCTCGCACGATAAAGCATTGGTGGATGATAACAAACGACAGAAGAAACAAAAAAAAACTTCCCATGAAAAAACGACACGAAAAACCATCACTCCAATTGCCAGCCGATTCGAGCGGGTATTCGAATTTTTGGAAGCATTTATTTGGATTCAATTATAAAATGGTAGATAGCGGCGGTGACATCAGTTCTAGCACCATCTGGTTCTTGTTTTGTGGTTGCGTGTCATCCCGTTTTGCCATCGTATGCTCGTGATGCTGCTGTGCTGTCGAAGGTGGAAGGTAGCGGTCCGTCGGTTGCTATTTTTAATCAGTGCCAGCAGCTGTTGCTACCTACATATGTCCTTCCTATCCTTACCTTGACGGGCAAATAAAGAATTTAAAAAAAGCACACAATATCGGTAACCCCCGACAGATAAAGACATTCTCGGGAATGATATAAATCCAAGCATCTTCTTTCGTACTCATAGTGGAATGTGTGATAAAACATTCGAGCAGTGTACTGCTCCGTATCAAAGACATATTTGTTGCTGTCGTTTAAAAGCTAAATCTCATCACGCCTTGTGTATTTTCTTCGTTTCATTTCGCAGAACTTTATAAGCAGCCGGGCAAGATTGCGCTCATCACCGGTGGTAATCGTGGGAT
>CM028126.1:21434465-21454781 GCA_016254315.1 Anopheles parensis
AAGATCCCGCTCGCCAGCTGTAAGCTACACTACGAACAGCTTGACATCGGAAACATGAAGTCGGTGCGGGAGTTTGCCGGCAAGATTAAGACCAAGTTTGAGAAAATACATCTCCTCATCAACAATGGTGGGTTTGGGTTGTGGTAGAAACCTCAAAACGAAACCATTAACCCTTTTGCATGTGCTTTGTCTTTACAGCCGGTGTTATGAGCGTACCGTTCAAGCTGACTGGCGAAGGTTACGAATCGCACATGGCCATCAACTATTACGGCCATTTTCTGCTGACACATTTGCTACTGCCCCAGCTGAAGGCAGCCGGTACGGCGGAATGTAAGGCGCGCGTTGTGAATGTATCGTCCTGTGTGCACAAAATTGGTGAAATCGATTACAAGGACATTAACAAAGTGTAGGTGTTTTCTACCAGCAATGCAAACCAGTGTATGATTTGTCTGGCTTAAAACGGGCGACTGTACTAATTGCATTTCATTTCACCCTTCGGCAGCAAAAACTACTACCCGGCGGATGCGTACAATCAGAGCAAGCTGGCCCAGGTCCTGTTCGCAAAGTACATCAACTTAATTTTCGAAGAGGAAGGAATGCCGATCCTGTCCAACTCGCTGCATCCCGGTGTCGTTAATACGGATCTCTTTGAGCATTCCAGTACCAACTACATCCCGTGGGTACGGGCACTGCTGTTCAAGAATCCGGAGGAAGGCTCACGTACCGTCGTCCATGCGGCCATCGCACCGAAGCTGGAAACACGCGGTGGATGCTACTTGAGCAATTGCCGCGAAGCGAGCAGTCACCGCTATTGGAACAATTCTGTCCAGTGTGAAAAACTGTTCAACTTCACCTGTGATACGCTGCGTATCGAAGATTTCTTCTACAAGCGTAACTAACTTAACTCACCATTGTGCGATCGTTGACGCATTCCCTCCTTTTTTCCTCTGTCTCTCTCATACTACACCATCACAATACTGCTAAATGGGATGATTGTTTATTTCTTTTCTAAAAATGAAAACTTTAACTAGAAGATGTAGTTGTAATGCAGTGATTATTCTTCGGCAGATGTTATATCCGATTGTGATCCGAAGCGCATGATGACAAACTTCTGCTTAGATGTTAAGGAAAGTTGCTAAAGGAAGGAATGAAGTAATTATCCAATTAGAGGTTTTGTAAAGGTGTAAAGATAGAAGGCTATTTCATGGAAATCCTTTTCCCCTTGATTGCCAAATGGGATAAGGACTGAGGGTGTCAGAAAAACACACCCTTCAAAGGAAATACCAATATTGAGCATTTAGCATTAAAGCGGTTTAAAAAAAAAAAAAAAACATTATACCCCCAAGCAAATGTATTTTTCTAAACGTAAACTCCCTTCTTTAAAGTGCGGTCCCCCTGAGGCTTACCTGGTTAGCGTGTTTGCATAGGACGTGTTCGGATTAGGGTTGTTGTTGTGAAGTTCGTTATTCGGATTCATCTTACCTTTCACCAGCAACCGCAACAAAGCTCGCAACCATCCTGAGAACTTGTCGATTTTCTTTCATAAAATATTTTAACAACTCTATATGGTACGGTTTCGGTGCACATTCGCTATATTTTAACATCATCATCAGCATCGTTATTATTATCATCTTTCGTTTTGGCTTATCGACAAGCGTACGGTTTTAGTGTTTTGTTTTAGTTCTATAGACACTTTTTCTTTAAACTCTTCGTGAGCTTTCCAATGTCCCGATTTGGCATGGTTCATATTTATTTGTGTCTTAATAAGTCCGCACAGCTGTTTTTCTATTATTATTTACAAAATACTCAACATGATGCATTGTGAGGAAAGGAATGTCCAATTAGGAAAGCTTAGTGAAAGCTTCCATCATTACGTTTGATTGACAAACAATAGATAAATGGAGGAAAGAAAACATGCTACAAAAAAAAATTGTGTCGCTTTTCTTTATTGTATTGTTCTTATACTTTAGGACACACTCGAATACTACAGCAGAATGTGTGTTAATTATTTAGTGTTTTTGATTCCGAAACAACACCGTATTGTCTTTAGTTCTTTTCGCTTTACAGTGCCAATCATTTGTAAAACATAAATTTAGACAAAATTATACAAATATAAACCCTACCCGATAGATAATCAAATCATTATGAAAAGCCACTCCGCTGCTGCTCCACTTTTTACACGCAGTCGTGTAAATTGATTACTATCTATCTGTACTGCTTGCTGTACTTTATCGAATGGGAAGAATTCACTACAATTCATTTCGACACCTAGTATGCTGCCCATGCATAGGAATCGTTCTCCTTCATGGGGTTTTGTTATTTGGCAAAATAGAGTGAACGTGTCCTGTCGATTTCCTTTGCTGCTTATCTATTTTTTTTTTTTTTGGCAAAAGCACACACCTTCACTATTACATCCTTTTTTTTTCTTTTGGACTGTTTTGCATTGTCAGTATCATATCCCTAACAAACGAACAAACAAAAAAGTCGATCACATCCAGTGTATACGCATTCATGTTCCTTTTTCTATATGGGTCAAAGGGAGCATCTATGCACCTGTCCCTACATATTCGAGGCATCCAATTAAGACCGCTTGTTGATCGTAACGAGAAATAGAGGGATATAAATAGAAGGGGATAGATATTAGAAATAGAGTGAAAAGAAAAGAAGCGGCTCGAAGGGACTTTCAGCCGTCCAATCGGTTTACTCATGGGCTGTTAGTCTTCCGTTTTGTTTTTTAATAATAATAATACACCACCTCACACGGAACTGATGTTTCCTTTTGTCTTTTCTTAGAACGTTCGAAACGGTACCTTCCTAAAGTGACTGCTAGCGTAATAAAGAAGCGTTCGGTTTCCGGGTTTTTGTGCTGCCTCACTCTGCTCTAGGCCGTCGTCATAAGTCTGCAGAGCCTTACCTAGTTGCTGCTCCGGTTGGTCGGCAAAGGGCAGGATTACGAGCCATGCATCTGCCATCGTCGTAGCATTACCATTAGGTGGCCAGTAAGCAGCAACGGTATGCTTAAAACCAAAACCACAAACCGCAACCGGTGAAGTTCTGCGCATCAGTGAAAGAGCAAATGGAAAGAACAAGATGGTTGTTGTTAGTTTGAAAGAAACGGTGGTGACGTACAATGTGGTGTGGCACAATACCCGGTAAAGATGGTAGCAATGGCTGCCACATGAACGGTGTTGGAAGCGAATTATGTTACACCGTACCCATCGTTTCGAAATGAAGTGGAGATGGCTTTATTGGATTGGCAAGTAGCTTCGGATTGTTGCACGATACGGAACCACAGATGCGGGATGGTTAATATTATGTAACACGAGACGATATGGCTACGAAGAGCTTTTTGGCTTACTACTTTTGAGGTGAACCATGGTTCGTTGGATGCGTCTTTAGAAGATTCGAATTTGTTTGGTGCTAATTTCTTGGGCTTTTATTTAGCTACACCCACCATATCGAGTGCCATGTCATGCAAGATTGAAAGCCTCTTTTATTGTAACATGACCAAAAATGAACCCTTCACCGGCGCTACTTCATTAAGGTACGCATTCCTGACATTCTGCAGGGCAATTCATTAGAAGCTTTACAGTCGACGTCCATCATTCATAGCACAAACCACATCATGAACATAGCGTCGATTCCTTTACGCAAATTGAAGCACCTACAAATTACTAACGTGATGAATTTTTCACAACCCTAAGGACACATCCTATGATGGGGGCGTATCGAGATAGATGGCATGTTTTAATCAATTATTACCATCAACCGGTCGGTATGGTCAACGAGCTTTTGTGGCATCATTTTCCATTCCACAACAAAAACCAGGTTTTGCTGGTTTTGCGTCCGTTGTGTCCTCCCAAGAGTCCAAACAAATGTTGCCTCCGCACAAAAGGGAAGGCGCTCTCCAGAAACCTGAAGGGCAATTAGGTCGATTGGTATGCAATTACCTTTGCGTTTGGAGTGAAGAGATCGGTACAATATCCCAACGGGCATCATCGTGTCCACCGTGACGTGGTACGATTGATCCCCATCCCGGGGGTAGCTTATAAACTGTGCGGCCGCACACAAGTAGGCGTTTAATAATTCACTGGAGAANGGCAATTAGGTCGATTGGTATGCAATTACCTTTGCGTTTGGAGTGAAGAGATCGGTACAATATCCCAACGGGCATCATCGTGTCCACCGTGACGTGGTACGATTGATCCCCATCCCGGGGGTAGCTTATAAACTGTGCGGCCGCACACAAGTAGCCGTTTAATAATTCACTGGAGAATCGTAAAGCCAGTCAGGTCCAACAAAAAAAAACAACTGCGACGTATCGAGCAATCAATCGTGGGTCCAGTGTCAACGTTTCAGCGGTACGTTCAATATTTGATCAACGGATCAGTTTTAAGGCTTACCTAACCGGTCGGCTCCACTGTTGTAGAGCAAGTTCTCGTTAAGCAGCTCCTTGAAGTCCAGCACATTCATTATCTCGTCCGAGTCGACTGAATTGGACTGCTGCACGGTCAGTACCCGGGTAGAGCTGGCCGTCGGCCGCAAACGTATGACGGACGGAATCTGTGGCCGGACGGTGTCCTTCGGGCTGGCAGTTCCCGCAACAGCGGAAGAGCTTGGCCGTTGGTTCACCGTTACTTTCGTGCTCGATGACGGTTCCGGTGTGGTCGTTGCCTCGGACGACGTTGGTGCTGTGCTGGTCGATGGCGATATCGGAACTTTCGCCGTGCTGCTGTAGGACACCGTTCCAAACGGGTCCAGGATGGAGTTTGACTCCCCGTACGGTCTGTTATTTACAACTGCGTCAAGAAAAATGGAAAATCAATATTAACTCATTAAATTTCTTCATCTTTTCAGCGCTCGCCGTGCGGCGGGGAGGGGGGGTGGGATGTGACACACACCTACAAACACGGTCTCCTTCGTCCGTCGATACTCCGTGCCGGGAATGGTGAGCATACATTTGATCACATCGTCCGGTTGAAGCGACTCGTACAGGACCAACTGTACGGTGATGGAGCTATCGTACAGACCCTCGGTCACCGGGATCTCGTTGATGGTTCCGTTCTCCAGCCGGTAGTCGTTGATCCACAGTGACAGCTCGGGCGCTGGGAAAATACCGTACACGCTACAGATGACCGTCACCAGGTCGTTTAAGTTTTGATAGTTCTTCAGCACAAACCCATACTCGGGAACTGTGGGAGGGAGTGATACGAAAGAGAAAAAAAAATACACACACACCCCCAACATTAAATGATGTGCTGTACCGAGTGAAGCCCGGTCCACTCGTAGCCTTCGGTGACACCTTACCGATGATGAACAGATCGGCCGACTTGATGTCGAACGATTGGAACGTCTGTACGGAGCAGCTGTACTTGCCGGCAAAGTCCTGGCTCGGATGCATCAGCGCCAACGCCCGGTGCTTGTGCATTGCCTCGTTGCCCACGGTGAACGTTCGGTTGACGTGGTCCCGCATGCGATTCAAGCTGGACGGACTACGGTGCGGTGGTATCCACTGGTAAATCGGTACATCGTTGTGTAGCCACTTCAGCACGAATCCCGTCTCGTGCGGTTCGATAACGTACTCACAGTCCAGCACTAGATGTTCGGCCGGATCGGGCACTCGCAGCTCCAGCGACAGTGGGTCCGGTTCCGCCGGATCAAACGGTATGTCCGGGTCATCGCGAGCTTTTAGTTGGCTTTGAGCGTAATGCTGGTGCTGATCGTGCCGCTGACGATGGTAATTATCTAACACGTGCACCCGTGGCACTGAAAGATGTGTTATGTGTACGGAATCGACATCTGCGAAAAAAACAAAATTAAAAAATACACAAAACAGGAAGAATGTATCAATTTTACTGAACGCAATGAAGTGGAAATCATTTAAATAGGCTCCGTAACTTCGTTTCTGGTGGGAAATGAAAATTGAAAAAGCTTATTGGTATTTCGTATCTGTTTTTTGGTATGTTTTATGTAAAAAGTTGGAGAATCATCATAAAATTGTATTTATATTCTTTCACTTTAATTTGTTCTTCTATTTTCATACATTTTACCACAAATAATTGTCTTTTATTTGTAGTTTTAAAATTCGCTCAGAAATTTACTTACACAAGTCGAGTGGGTTTTATTTCCTGATAATTTTGAAAATGCGTCTGACTCAGTGCAGACTTCATTATATTTTGTTATGCTTTAATAGGTACTGAACCATGTGGCTGAGCCATGGTTTAGCATTTCGGCATTCTTCAGAAAGCTTTGCCTTGTATTGTCGCTGTTTTCCTTCTGTGACTGTTTACTTTCTGTAAATTTTTCATTTGGTTTTTGGTAGCTCATAATAGAACACATCTTGTGCGTCCCACCGAAAACACACAACACGTCGTTCTCTTTTTTCTATTTGAGTAGTTTTTCACCCTCTTATGTTAACCTTTTTAGCACTCAAACCACCTCCAGAAAGTTTTTGTTTCTACTATGTAGCGCAAGGTTAACAAAAACTTCAACAACGATATTTTAACTTATTTCCACTTTAAAAGCAGGTTTAAAATATTTTTTTTTTTTTCAAAACTAATTCATACAATTTTGGAAACATTTTAAAACAATCGATGTCAATTCCTTATAGTATCTACGAGCATTTTTTTTTGCTCCTTCACTTACGCTTTCCGTAAGATACGCTTGTAATCCATTACAAGCTTAAGCACTTAGATTCCAATGATGAATGGTGCCTGAAAAATGTCTCCCCCGGCGCGCAAATGAAGATCGTATTAACACGCGCCAGAAACTGCCAGAAACCTTATGGTGGTGAAATAATAATTCAATATAAACTCACACCTTTGCAGGCGGGGTCGGCGACTGCTGCAGAACCCTGGGACACACATAATTCAATCGACTCCGGTCGTAACCTGGTAACAGGTGAGTTTTATTATACTTCCTTCCTTTCAACTGTTTTTTTTAACGCTCCTTATTTTTGTAAGCCACACCAAATTAAAAGTGAAAAAAAGAACATACTTGTTAGCGATTACATTGCACAGCAGTAGTAAAGGTAGTACCTTTACCAGAACCAGCGTCACATAGCGCCACTCACTTAACGACTTTTTCTCAACTGCACCAGTCCCATTTGTATCTGCTTGGCGATAAGGTCAACCGAAGGGAAGAAGGTGTGTGCGTGTAACAAAAAAAAAACTCGACAAATTTTCACTTTCGTTACGCTCGTAATTTTTTTAATCACCTTTCTTTTACTTTCAATTTTAGCTCACCGTCACCATCGTCTTTAGGAAACGTACACAGTGGTTGGCACCGTACACAGGCCAACAGTCTTCCCTTTGAAGGTGTGTATCATAAGAATTTGTATCACGCTTGTAAAATGAATAAAGCCACAAAACCACTCCGAAAGTGACAAACAAAAGTTCCGGACAAACGGAAACACTGTTCTGGTGCGGGAAAGCGTGGAAAAGCACCGTTTTCCTGTTTGGTCTTGCCTTTACTTCTGTTGTCCAAACGGTGTTGAACGAACCGACAGAGCAGAATTGTGAAGTGTTCAACGAAAACAACACCCTACAGTCAGTGGTACATCCGGTAAAGTACTAGGGACATAAAAAAATACCACCCGAATGAAGCTACATGCCAACGTCAAGCGATGTTACCTTACGTACAGGCCGGTAACAGACGGCTACAAATAGGCTTCGTCAATTCATCGTCAAACGGGGCAAAACACGAGCAAAACAAGCCCATTTGACTGGCTCATTCATTTGTGGACAGCGCAATGGTTTCATGTTCGCGTTTGCCGGAATTGAATTGAATGGATATTGCTCGGCGAGTCGAAAAACAAGGGATTACAATTCGGACACAACAGCTTGAAACCGTTGGCAACAAGTAATTGCGTGCGAAATAACAGCATTGATTTAATAACAGCAGCTGAATCGATTTGATGAATTCTGGCAACGAAAGGTACTTAAGAATGTAAAATGAAGTCAAGTTTGTTTTGGTCTGTTTTATCAGTAGCTTGGGATTTTTTTTTATAAGTTTTGTAAAATTTCAAAATAATCATTAACAGAATCTTATTTAAAAAAAAAACATTTTTTTTAAGAATGTTAAGAAACAAATTCAGCTATGTATGAAATGAATTTTCATGTTTAAAAAAATATATTTATTAACTTAATATATTATGTTATAAAATTATATTATTATTTAAAATATATTATATTATAAATTATATTATCAGTATGTGAGAACGGCGCCGGACCTCTTGAAATTGTATCAAAACTAACACCAAATTATAAACATATCTGTTTCATACATTGCGTATGATAATCTCCTTCAAAAATCGTATTCCTTTCTATAATGGAATTATTTGAATTATTGCAAATTTGCATTTATAATAAGGAAAATTTAATTAATAACTTTTTAGTAACAATTAATTTAATAACTTTTTTTCAAAATTTATAACAATAAAAATATTCTACAATTATAAATATTATTTATTTTTTTAAAAACAAAATAAAATAAATATATATCCATGTTTTATCAAACTTGTAAGCACAAAAAACGAAACAAAAAATGAACAATAAATTTTCAATTGAGCTAAAATTAAAAAATAAATAATAATGTTAAAGTAGCCGCCCAACAACCGTCATCATCGAATATAAAACAAAAATTGTTAAAGTTATAAAGTTCGTTTATTTGCTTACATACTAAAGGAAAAGAAGTCTGATTTCTGCATCTTATGTGCTTACCACAATACTCTCCATACCAGAAATAAAGTACAACCCTCACTATGGTGAATAACTTGCAATTGATATTGAACCCAAATTAGCCACAAGATGAAAATATCTGCTACTAACGAGATCAGCCACAAAGAGAATGGACAAATGAAACGATTCAGGCCCGTTCCGTAATTGAGCAGCTCACATTGCCGCCACATTTTTACACCATCATTAGCAGATCACCAGCTGGTGGCAGTAAATAAGGTAACAAAGCAAAATGGCACTTTTTCGACCAAACTTTTACCTTGGTCGTTCGGTTTCTCGTTTTCCCATTGATGATGACATCATTAGCAGCAAATGTAGTTGGCCACATTTCACTTTCTTACGATGGCGTGGGGAAAAAANAAATTAGCCACAAGATGAAAATATCTGCTACTAACGAGATCAGCCACAAAGAGAATGGACAAATGAAACGATTCAGGCCCGTTCCGTAATTGAGCAGCTCACATTGCCGCCACATTTTTACACCATCATTAGCAGATCACCAGCTGGTGGCAGTAAATAAGGTAACAAAGCAAAATGGCACTTTTTCGACCAAACTTTTACCTTGGTCGTTCGGTTTCTCGTTTTCCCTTTGATGATGACATCATTAGCAGCAAATGTAGTTGGCCACATTTCACTTTCTTACGATGGCGTGGGGAAAAAAATGGAAATTTCCTCTTTTCCTGTTAGTTCAATTTGTTCGATAATTGCGAACGAAAAATCAGTACAAAAAGAAGCAAAAAAAAAAACATGAAAACAAAATTCAAAGTTTATGTATCGTTTGTAATAAGCAAAACAAAACTACCGCGAGTTCCGCGACTAATTTATGGACCTACCAGTAATGACATAAAGTTTTTTTTCCCTCCTCCTTCTGTTTCTTCTTCATTTGTCGCTCCCACCGAAGCCTTCCAAACGTTCGATCGCTGGCGCTTACCATTGGGAAATGTAAAGTTATTGCTTTTATCGCGTCCTGAAGGCGGTAAGTTCGATCACGTTTGGGACGATGGGAAAGATGACATAAAAAAATAATCATTTCCCCATCATTTCGTGATCACTGCTGGGAAATAAATCTTATTTAAGTTTGAACAAACTCTACCTAAATCGGGCTGCGCGTGACGAATTGTTACGGTTCGTTAGCATTATTTGGGAGGCGGAGTGCGACCACGTCCATGGACGCGTATGGACGACCTTTAACCATTGAGGGGAGAGAAAAACAGTAATGAAATTATAATATTTTCAAAGTTTTCCCCAATGGTTTGCATGGTTCTTTTGTTTTCTTTTTTTGTTCGCTGGAAACAATCGTTTGGGAATTTGAAAAATGGACCAACATGGCATAACATGTTTTGTTTAAAGTTTTCGATTTGCAGATTCCGCCCTTTTTCGCAAGATTGATTATTAAGTCATTCAATTTGTTTATTTAGGACATATTCGAAACATTGAAAGTGGAAGGAAAATTAAATCATCCCTAGGTTAAAAATTCTCTATTCCTGTTCGTGGTACAATTCGTTAGTTACAGAACGCCAAAGCGGACAAAAAACGATTTGCACCGGTTTTTTAAAACTTTTGAAACCATGTCTGAATATAACTTCATTTTTTTTGCATTAGACATTTGAACACAACCAAGAATGGGCCACCAATCGAAAAAGGCATCGAAAACTCAATTTCCTGCACTATTGAATCCACACGAATGCAATCGGGACGGAAAGGTTCACGGGTCGTACCGCAACGTACCGTCCTCCGGAGCTAATGTTTCGAAAAATTGCACCCATTCATAGTGGAATTGGGACACGCTGTCCAATGTTGTCAAACGCATCGAGAAGGATACGAAATTCAGCACTATGACCGTGCCACTGTATGTGTGAGTACACGATGCGAAAAGTTTGCTGATTTTGTTAATGGCGAAACTTTGCTATCGTTGCAAACAGATGCGAAAATAGCCACAAAAGCATCGAGTGTCCTCGGGCAAAAAAGGAGTGAAAATCATTGACATTGGTTCAGTGCCATGTATAACGTGCTGTAAGTGTGTAAAAGAGTTTTTACGGAACCATACCTTAGTACGTACTAGCTTGATGGGATGTTAATGAATTGTATTAATTTAAGGAATACATTGCTTGGTAGCAGAGGAGGTTTATTCAATTAAATTAATACTTCTCCGGTGAAATAGAACACCCCTCATGCACGTATCTAAATCGGTACTTTGGTCGGTACAGTTTTAATTGAATTTCTCACATGCGGTTCTATTGTAATAGACCACATACGAGTGGGAAAAAAAGCTTTTATCTTCTGTAGAGTGCGTTACGCAAATGCGTTAAAATTATCACCTTCAATCTTGTTTCCCATTAGTCTGCTTACATTTTTAAAGGCATGAATGCACTTCTCATCAGTTGCAAAAACACTCTGCACTACGGAATGCGACGCTACAATCGATATGATGCAACAATTATAGCATGAAAAAACCTTCTTTTCAGCTGGGTTTAGAATTAATTGAATCTATTGAAGTTTGGCAGTGCGTGAAATTAAACACGTACGGTGCGTTTCCGTCTTAGAAGTGAAGATTTTGCGTTTCGTTCATTTTAAACACAAACACTGTAGGGAATTGATGGAAGGTTGAAGCAATTATCCCTCACTAAAGATAATTTATTTTCATGAGTAACATTTCTTCACATACAATCTGATTAAAAATCTGTACTCCATACCTCTAGGAATGGAAAAATAGGAAAAATTATAAAAAGATATGATTTTACATGTAATACTATGTCTATCTGCATCATTGGAAAATAAATTATGGCGTCGTAATAAAAATATGGCTGTAACCGCCATGCTGTAGAAGAAATGCCACAAAGAATTGGCTATGTAGTCATGAAAAAACAATAACTGCTCCAATAACCTAACGATCATGAAAAAAAATCCAAGGTCCTTAAGTATTAGTGAGCTGTTCACGACATTAAAATGATACAGGTTGATACAGTTGGTCGGAGAAGTCTTTGCGTCCAAGCGAAGTAAATAAATTTGATATCTTAAAAAGAACATATGCAGGTAATGAGTAATTTTCTAAACATTAAGGCAAAAATATGTAACATGTGATATAAATTGGGAAGATGTAAAAAGGTTTGCTGCTGATGTTTGTGAACACTAGTCTAGCGTAGTAAACCTGTAACAACTCCTCTGTATCGAATTGATAGGCCTAAAAACGGTTCTTCATTGATTAATAAGGCCTGAGAGTGCGTAAAAGCTTTTGGGGGCGGCCCGATTGTGTGTGTAATAAACAGCGCCGGTCCACACGGCAGGAACGGGCATCAAATTCCATCCGGACTGTCCCCCGGAACAAGGACTGACTATCTGTCTACGCGGTAAAAATAAGTCTACTAAGACAGAAATGGCCATGGAGACCTTAGAGGTCGTCAGAAGCCAACAAAAGAGAGATAGAGTGCGCAAATTGGTTTTGATTTTACCTAATTTATGATATCAGCACTTCAGGCGTTCCACAAGGAAGGTAAAGCGAATTTTTTCTGTGTTCTACCATGTGTTCTGTGTTCTGACCATAACTAACTCATGTATACAGAAGACGTAAACATTTAACAAATTGTGCATTAATAGCAGGTGAGCCCGATGCGTCTAAAAACGTATTGGCGGGCGTCCATAAATTACGTATCGCTCAGAGGGACACAGGAGATTGTCTCTAGCGTCTACTTATTACACAACTTATTACATAGGAGAGGCGGTGGGTTACCTTTGTGTTACGTCTTTCACCATATCGTGCGACCACCTAATCGGATAGGCCATGCGAGTTTTGTATGCGAGTTAGCTATTTTTGGACTGTAAAGCTTATATATTTTTATTTACTCGTCATCTTCTTTTTCTTGGTTTAACAACCTACTAGTTTACGCTGGCCATCGAATGGCATACTAGAGTTGTTAAATTCCAGTCCTACCGTGTGAAGACCGGCGCCGATGTCAAGGAAGAAACCCCCTCTCTTTCAACGTTACGTTTTGGTACAATTGTTAAAAGACGAGGAGAGGAGATCGAAAAATCCCAAATTTAACGTTACTTAATTTATGGACGGCCCCTTTTTGTATCTTTTTCAGGTATTCGTAGATTCATAAAAGTTAATTATACACTAACTGACCATGTCTTCCAGAGAAATGTTGTTGTTCGCTATTTAGGGACACGACTCGAACCACTTTGACGATCCTATATGCATAAAAGGTTGCGATAGTTTCATCAACTATTGAACACGCGTCAGTATGCAATTTCATGTTCTTCTACATTCAAAAATTCAAAGAAAAATTACGTGTTAGGCTATAAGATAATTACCTTCGATCGTAATTCATTGCCACCTTATAGATTGGGCTGTTAATTGCTAAGTTTTGAAACATTGGAACACCATAAAAAAAATCATTTCTTTTCGTCGCTGGACTTCTAAATGGAACAAATATTGGCCAAGAAATAAAAAAAAAAATCTATACACCTATGTCCATGGATGGATCTCCAAGATGCGAGTATTTTAACGGCTGGATCTTAAAAAAACGATTCTCTGCCGATACGAAATGTCTGGCGAATTCAACGTCTCCATTCTACGATGCACATAATTTCAATCAATCGATTTCATCCTTCAATTCCCTTAAATATACCCTTCATACTTGGTGAGCCAATAGTAGCTGGAGGAGTATATTTGCATATAAATAAATAAATACAAATAAATAAAAAACAGAACATCTTTCCGAATCTCAACATTTTTCATTTCTAGAAATGAAGCACTAAGCTCTTAAAGTGAAAATATTAATGTGCGAATACTAAGTTTCGCACCATCCTGCATTCAGGGTTAAAACGAACGGAACTAAAAAGTAAAAGCTTCCGCAAATCAGTTGAACACTACTCTTTCTCTGGGTAGTTCATTATTTATTAGTTACAGCAAGGATGAAGTGAGGAGTACCTTCTGGGGTGTGAATTAAATTTACATTTTTTATTTATGGAATACCAATCACTAGAATCCTTGCTATTCATGTACTTTCTCAAGCAATTTGAGCAATGTCAAATGAGAATATTTTATAATTCTTTATCTACTTCAGTTTTTTGGTATATGTCCCTGGTTTACGAATAAAAATTTTTCTAAATAAGTATTGATTTTGTAATAGTTACGTGAATTTGTTCATCAAGTTTGATAACAAAGATGTTTCTTTCTAAGAATTATTAATTATCAAGAATTAATGTGTAAAAAAAATTAAAACGATTACCATACCGGAAGCATTCCTTATCAGCACCATTAGCACACACACCTGAGCTTCATGACATTGTAGCAATTTAAAATGTTCCTTCAAGCAAGGCAAAGACTCTTATCGTGGAAATGAGATCACTAACGATGGATCATTGATAGTGTGCTACAGCTCGAGAGCGTACCTGAAACGTTTTGCCCTCATTTTCAAACCCTTCCTGTGCACCATTTGCATTCCATTTTTCATGAGCTTACACTCTGCATTTTTATTGTACATGCCGTTTTCAATCTTGATCTTGGGTTCGTCGAAGAAAGATGCATATCGTCATGAAAACCTGATGGTGCGTGGGTACAAGTGTGTACGGTAATCTTCCGCTTGGGCATACCGGGCCAGCAACATGCAGATTGTGATGCAGAAAAATGCAAATCCTCACAAACGCTTCGTTCGAGTGTCATGAACATTTCAATCCTTCCAATGTTCGCTACTGGCTTCCGAGGAAATAACTAACCAACTCCAAGGCAGCAACTTGAACAAATATGAGCTCCAGGTTTGGAATGTTTCCGTGCAACATGAAAGGCATTGAGGCGTTTTTGTGTGTATTTTCATTTCACATTCTTTTTCAGGCTCAAGGCTGATGCAGATTTTTTCCCATTTTTGCCGTAAAGAATAAAAAAAGAAATAAGCCAACGAAGGTGAAAATGTTAGTGCACCTCAATTGATCTTCATGATCGATGTAGGATATTTTGTTCGTTCTAAAAAGTTTATCGCTAATCATTGCATCACTTCTACAAAATGTAAACTAAAAGAAAATCACTCATATTTAAATTAACGTTAATTAAGCACTTATTACCGATTGTAAAATATTGAAACGCAAAGAGTTTTAAACCCATTTTACAATTAAAACGATCAACGTCTTCCGCGTGGCGCGTTAAATGGATTTCTGCAGCCCGGAAGCTTACGCTATAAATCAGGTAAATTAATCACTTAAAAGCTAATCTCTGCTCTTAGTTGTGTCTACACCGTGCTTTCTGCTCAAGCATAATGCATTGTTCGCAAAACTTTGGTTGAATTTTCTGCAAGTTACTTGAATTTTTCCATGGTAAAATTATGCCCGCTAATGGAAGCTTGGGCCAGAGACGACCCTTCACTTCGTGATGAAGCAGTCCGTTGTAAAGGTAAAAGGATTAGTGTTTCGTAAGTTTTGGTGAATCTTGCCAACAAGATAAACCATCACGAGTGCCCTTTTCCGACGAAACTTACAGCATAATTCTTGATAATCCTTTTAGCACGAGTGAGAAAGTTTAGCGTTTGTTCCTTATCAAAGCAAACAGTTGGAAGTAAACTTTTCCGTCGTTGCGATTCATTGAATGGTCTTGATACATTACGTCAAGATCCAATCTGTGCTGAGCCGTTTAGCAACATGTGTACTGTGCATTTACTTATCAAACATTTATGGCTTTCGACTTTGAAACTGTCAACTAACACACTGTCATGGGGATATTCGTAAGTAAGCGGTTTTATGTATTCATGTAATGAAAGTACAATTGTTTACGTATTTTTCAACGATCATTTTTTTATTTACATCAATCTATGATTAGCTTAAACTCAAAACTACGCTCAGAAATATGAATCAAAATTTTGAGAACTTCCATATTTTAAAATAAAAAATCTAAAATTCCAAAACAAAAGTTTAAACAACAGAAATTGAACTAATAAGTTATACTTATAAGGGTTTCAGTAATATAAAAGAACTTCCATAAAAAAGTATTTTCTAATCGAGCCTAGCACACTCCTTACGGTCAGAATAAAACCTGTCCTATCGCGAATTACGCGAGCGTTTAACGCAGTCACATTTTTTCTTATAAATTCAAGATAAAAATTACGACCTGCCGTCGTATCTATTAGACGGCATGTTTTGCGCAATTTATATGATGCTGAATATTAGTTTTCTACACCTTCTTCCGGGATCATCCATTTGCTGTAAGCTATCGGGTAGACCAGATAAAGATAACACGTTCCTGCTCTTGTTGGTATGATGATAAGTTTCTTCCGCTTCGCACCGATGCCTTTGCTCACGAACCGACAATAAAGTCAGATTTTATCGTCGTTATATCGTTACCCACCACCTGTCTGGAAACGTGGAAGAAAAGGTAGGTGCCTTCTTCAGTGAGGGATGGAAATAAGTGGCTAATAGAAGGAAATTCTTCAACGACTGATAATACCGCACCTAGAGCAGCAGAGCCGTGAAAATGGATCGTTCGTGGAGGAAACTAAAGCGGTAAAAGTACGATTGCCTAGCTTTTGGGGCTTTCATCGGTCTCAATAATCCTTACGCTCAAGTGCTACTTTCACTATCATTTTGGTGGCTTTTCCATTCACACCGATTCCGCCGACAGGTTGCTGGAGAGCTGCTAATTGTGGCATCTCCAACTCTAGACCCGTTTAGCAGCTCGTAAATCACGATCACTTTGTGAGCGAAAGCGTGTGGAACGATAAACGAAGGTGAATTAGTCAACCGGAAAGATGCCGGACCACCGGAATGGCCAAGGCACACCGTTTTAGGGGGGGTTTGGTACTTGCAATCGTAAGACTGATATTTTTCCTTTGTTTGAGTATTATTTTTCTTTCATCAGTCTTGTATAATTATTATATATATACTTATAATAATGCATGACCTTAGTTTTTAGTTCTGGGTTAAACATGTAATTACAAAGAATTATTTTTTTATTATAATACTATTATTACTTATGCATTTCATTATGATTGAGCATTAAAAACAATGAATAAAATAGAAAGAATTGTTCTTCACATTATACATAATTCTCGTAGCAGTTCAAGCAAATCCTAGGCATCCCGGAAAGAGATGGTAGTAGCGAAGGTTTCTACACCACAGGACGGTGTGTCGAATCCCATCCAGACCGATCCTAATACAGATAAAGAAAGTCAAGTGAACATTTCTTAAGAAACTTTTCGCTCTTTGATTTTCTTCTATTCTGTGGAAATATTATATCGTTAAAGCTTGAATAGACGTGTGTGAAGGAAACTCAACTTCAACACTTTCAAAACGGCCCTCCAGTTTTCTTGGGACAAGTTGTACCAATATTTCTTCAAGAAGAACATTCAAACTCGCACGAAAGAAAAGAAAACTTTCGATGGCTTATTCAAATATTTTTGTATTAATTTATCAATTCTTCTTGTTACAATAATTCCCTAAGGCTGACAATGTAACAGACAAGGCAACATGATACAACCGCACGTAAGCCGACAGCAGCTCATATCATACGTTCCAATCTCTNAACTTTCGATGGCTTATTCAAATATTTTTGTATTAATTTATCAATTCTTCTTGTTACAATAATTCCCTAAGGCTGACAATGTAACAGACAAGGCAACATGATACAACCGCACGTAAGCCGACAGCAGCTCATATCATACGTTCCAATCTCTGTTGATGACTTACATATCCCAGAAGTCTTGTTTTCGACGCCAGATAATCGACTGTCTCCCATGCTTTCTGCGTATGGAAATTTCTACACAATCTTCGCGTTGAGCAAAACCGTCCCCGGTTTGTGACGAACGCAAGCGAAATCGCCGACAAAACACTACGAACCGATTACAAGATGAGCAAACCGGCAAGCAGACACAGGCAGGCGTCGTTCTCAGGTTTTGCATCCACAGTTCAAATGCAATTTGCGAAAATGGACATTCGGGGAAAACCAACAAAACATCCGACTAAATCATCATCATCATCGTCGCCGTCGTTCTACATATCACGCTTGGCAGCATTTCGACCAATCGCAACGAAACGGTACCGCGCGACTCTTGACTGACGGGAAAAGAGCAATCGAGTTAAGTGGTTGTGTTAGGGTGTGCTTTTTGAGGACTCGAGGATGCCAAACAACAATTCCCGCCAGGGAAATGATAAGAAGCAAAGCTTTGGTTACACGTATGAAACCCGTCGTACCTTCGAAAACAGGGACCCGATGGGCTTGGCAAACGATGATATGCAAATCGTTCATGGCAGGTGGCATTTGATGGGGGAAAATACGAAACAAAACAACAACAACAAAAAAACCGAGCCAAAAAAATGCCCATTTCATCGTGACGAAGAAGAAAAAAAAAACAGTTGTAGCCTCAATGGAGCTGTGGATGGAAGGGTTGTCTGTTAATGCGCTTGTATCGTTGCTTCACACTCTATCCATTTCGGAAGGGCAATAAAAACACTCCTCACCTACTGCCGGCGTACGGTAATGGTCCACTTAGGATCAGCCGGTTCACTTTGAATGATAATCTTCAAAGGGAGAAATAATACTTGAGCTGATTGATAATTCACCACAACAGACAGAAATCCTTTTCAATCATATGTTAGAGATGAAAATGTTAAACGGATCTTTTAGAAATGGACAATGGAGTTTAGTGGGCTAATAAAAAGCTTTCCGGTGTGTCTTATTTTTTGTAGCATATTTTAAAAACCCCAAAAATTGGTACGCTCAATAAATTACTGAATGTCAGATTCAAAATGTAAGTGAAATGCTTTTTCGAGGACAAAATGTCAAAAGATGCTAATTAAGTGATTAAATGCATATGTTAGAAACCTGAATACTTCACTGCAATATTTTTTGTTGGAAAATTGGAGACAATGCAAAAAAATATCAGTTTTTATTAAAAACAAAATCTTTTTCTTACCGAAATTCTTAAAATTAATATCGTCCATCTTTACTTCCACGGAGCGGCTCAAAGATATGTGCAAGCAATATGAAGAATTTAAATAAATTGAAAAGGCTTTGAAATCAGTAACCTCCGTTTGTTTTGTTTTCATATAAAACATAAAAGAAAACATCAAATAAAAACATACCTTGCATCTTGTTGCACGTTGTTTCTACTTTAAGCTATCCTTTTTATTAACCCACGTCGTACTAAAACAANCTAAATCATCATCATCATCGTCGCCGTCGTTCTACATATCACGCTTGGCAGCATTTCGACCAATCGCAACGAAACGGTACCGCGCGACTCTTGACTGACGGGAAAAGAGCAATCGAGTTAAGTGGTTGTGTTAGGGTGTGCTTTTTGAGGACTCGAGGATGCCAAACAACAATTCCCGCCAGGGAAATGATAAGAAGCAAAGCTTTGGTTACACGTATGAAACCCTTCGTACCTTCGAAAACAGGGACCCGATGGGCTTGGCAAACGATGATATGCAAATCGTTCATGGCAGGTGGCATTTGATGGGGGAAAATACGAAACAAAACAACAACAACAAAAAAACCGAGCCAAAAAAATGCTCATTTCATCGTGACGAAGAAGAAAAAAAAACAGTTGTAGCCTCAATGGAGCTGTGGATGGAAGGGTTGTCTGTTAATGCGCTTTTATCGTTGCTTCACACTCTATCCATTTCGGAAGGGCAATAAAAACACTCCTCACCTACTGCCGGCGTACGGTAATGGTCCACTTAGGATCAGCCGGTTCACTTTGAATGATAATCTTCAAAGGGAGAAATAATACTTGAGCTGATTGATAATTCACCACAACGGACAGAAATCCTTTTCAATCATATGTTAGAGATGAAAATGTTAAGCGGATCTTTTAGAAATGGACAATGGAGTTTAGTGGGCTAATAAAAAGCTTTCCGGTGTGTCTTATTTTTTGTAGCATATTTTAAAAACCCCAAAAATTGGTACGCTCAATAAATTACTGAGTGTCAGATTCAAAATGTAAGTGAAATGCTTTTTCGGGGACAAAATGTCAAAAGATGCTAATTAAGTGATTAAATGCATATGTTAGAAACCTGAATACTTCACTGCAATATTTTTTGTTGGAAAATTGGAGACAATGCAAAAAAAATATCAGTTTTTATTAAAAACAAAATCTTTTTCTTACCGAAATTCTTAAACTTAATATCGTCCATCTTTACTTCCACGGAGCGGCTCAAAGATATGTGCAAGCAATATGAAGAATTTAAATAAATTGAAAAGGCTTTGAAATCAGTAACCTCCGTTTGTTTTGTTTTCATATAAAACATAAAAGAAAACATCAAATAAAAACATACCTTGCATCTTGTTGCACGTTGTTTCTACTTTAAGCTATCCTTTTTATTAACCCACGTCGTACTAAAACAAGTCAGATACATTCCATGTTACGTGTTTTCCACAGTGAAATGTTTTCTTTGCCATAACCTTAGTACCTCAGGCTACGTAACAAACCATAAGCTTTGTTTCTTGCACCTTACTGTGTAAGCAATGCATTTGTAAGCCCCCGTCCTTAGGTTAAACAGTAAGCAAGCAAAAAGGCACAGAACACAAATCGGAGCTACGATTTCTTTACCAATTTCTTCCAACTTCAATAGCGTTGTTTTAAAAGCAGACCCGACG
>CM028126.1:21469316-21479740 GCA_016254315.1 Anopheles parensis
TAGCAAGGTTCCAACTCTAAGGTAAGTACCAAGGCTTACGATTATAAGACTCATTCAATTGCTTTATAAGTTGCTTTTATCACCGAACGAATTTCCTTCCACAAACTGTGATAGTTTACAACAATTGAATAAAACTGAAGTTCAATGTAAATGGCTTCATCTAAAGTTAAGAGAAAGCCTAAAATTGGCGTAACATCATAAAGAGCATATGAGAATTGCATTGCAGTTGGACAAAACCAATATATAAGTTTTTAATATTATTACCCTTATCCTTAGTTCCTTGAAGCAAAATACTGTTTAAAAGAAGAACAAAAAGAAAACTTCAATTGTTCTTGCCTTAACGATTTAAGAGGCCAGAGTTTCTATTTTATTGAAATCTTTAATAAAGTGATATTTTGATGGCTAGACGAAGTTTCGTATGAAATAATAATGGTGTAACCACTGACTATTAAAAAAGACTGATTTATTTCCTTTATTGCCCAAAGTTCTTTTTATTAGACTCTCGCTCTCTCTTTCTCTCTCTCTCTCTGTCTCTCTTTCTCTCTCTCCATTTCTCTCCATCTCTCTATCTCTTCTTGGCCTACTCAAGGCCAATCCTTTTCCAGGAATCTTGGTCTAGGACTGCAATTCTCCATCAACGGCAACATCCGGTCTTCAACAGACTCGATTCCATCTGACGAGGGAACGTGGGACATGTGTCCGGCATTACTCAATTATTGCAATCAAATGCTACCAACAATTATTCTAATGTATAATACATGTTTGAAGTAGTGTAAATCAGTTCCATTAGTACCAGTATTTCCAAATTATATCTCACCGGGCATGTATCTATTTGATTAAATTATTTATTATACTAATTTCAACCCTGATGTGACGGATTAAAGTGAAAGAAAATGAAAAATAACTTTCAACAAATGAAGAATATGAATTTTTTTTATACAAATTTTGTATTAAGCTAACCTTAATGGTTATAAGCATTCCTACATAAATCTATTTAAACTTTAAACAAATGGAACAGCGCATTCACTTGCTGTGATTAATTAAATAATTTTGTTCATCAACAAATTTGAATGTCAGCAAACTGCAACAGCATCTCTGGCCATTTTGCAACTAGAAAAAAAACATGTCGCAATATTTAGATGAAACACACTCAAAAAAACATGCGGTGAATGTTTGCTTTTAATTAGAAGGTTTTGATATTAATGAGCCAACAATGTTGCGACCGTCATTTTACCGTTTGCCTCGGGGCTAATTAGCAAATTCGCTAATTGACGCGTACGATACCAAGAAGCAATCTGTTGCGCCATTTTGCTACTGTTTTGTGTATAATTATTAACAACCTACCTTGCTTTGTGGAATACCCAGGGCACATTTATGAAAAATCTGTTTTTTTTATCCAGCAAAAGACTCAATTTTATTTACGAGACAAATACATAAAAAATTATACATTCCGGTAACAATTTCATCACTAAAAGTGAGAAAAAACATCTCTTCTATGGGTTTAACTACCCTACTAAATGTAAATTTAAACATACCACACTCTTTTAACCGTCAAACAATGTCACCTTTCATGTACGATCGCTTTTTATATCGAACCACTCCAACACCAATTTGTTTGCGGTGCTCTAGTGGTTTGATTATTATTTATTTGCATCACAAATAACCATTTGTTCGGTGATAAATCACGGTACTTCAGATCGCAAAAAAAACTTACAGTTCCGATAAATTTATAATGCATTCCAATAGAAAAAAAAACATTCACGATGGACGCGTAATACAACATTGTTAACAAAATTTCTGTTTCCATGTGTTTCTCATGAGTGCTGATTAATGTGGATCCATTAAGGTTATGCTGCAAGGAAGGTATTTTTAACATTATTTACTCATATCTACTCACAACGTCAAACGCGACATATGTTAACGTGTGCATAACGGCAGGCAAATTGATTTATGGTTAGAGACATATTCTAAATTTAAGTGCCTGTATTCTTATGGAAAGCTAAGTGTAGTGGTGCAATAGTTAATTTCTCAAAAAGCTTTGCATGATAATCTAAACAAACATCATGCTGTTCTTGGAAGAACACGCTTTAGATCTTAGCTTGTAGTATTTTTTTGTTGAAATCTATCAATCAATTGCTGTCAGAATCAGATACGAAAGATACGATTTCTGAGAAAGAATTGAATCAATTTTGCATATGATTATCTGCATTGCTTGTTGGTCACATTCATTGTGACTTATTATGCTTTTATACCTTTAAAGTTACATAATCGGTGATGTGTTGTTTAATTCGACAAATTATGAATTATAAAAAAGTGCAACAAAAAAAAACAATAAAATAAATCAACTTTTATTTGTTAGGTAATGCACTCCAACTGATTTGTGCTACGTTATAAAATCACTTTTTAATCAAATCAGTACCTCCATCCATTTCACTGTTTGTTCCCCATCTTCTTTTGCACACGTTAAATCGCTATACTAGCTCTTATCTCAATTAAAAGTCGTTAGACGAACCACTGGATTTACATAATTGATCACGTTATCGATTATGGCAATACACCACGCCCCGGGGGCCAAAGACTGACAGTCAAATCCGATCAATAAATGGGAATTATTTATTTTTTTCTAGGAATTTGCCATTTAACATATCTAACATAATGAATTTGACACTTTATTTTCAATAGAACAATGAACGTTTT
Source organism: Anopheles parensis (assembly GCA_016254315.1). NCBI lineage: Eukaryota > Metazoa > Arthropoda > Insecta > Diptera > Culicidae > Anopheles > Anopheles parensis. The sequence goes on from CM028126.1 coordinate 21,472,014, forward strand.
TATTTACGTTGTTGTGTATCGCTTCGAAATTGATAATTCGTTTTGGCCTGACCAAATATCAGAGCTTCAATAAATTTCCTACAAAACAATAAACAATTTGAAAAACACGACACAACTGGCTTTTCTGCAAGTGTCTTTTGGTTACGAAATCAGTAGGTATAATTTTCGAATTGGCCGGGGTGGCTCGGTGGTGTATGTGATAAATGGCCCCGGCAGGGCTGAGGATCAAATCCCAACCGGACCTTCTTCTCGCAGCATTGTCTGATTGTCCTGCTACGTGATTAAATAAGTCTTGATACGTCCAGGCCGTTCATAAAAAGTAAAAAAAAAACAATAGAATTCACGTGAATAAATGTACAAATCAAAATTCCTTCAAATGATAAGATATAACAGTAAACGTGACTAACGAGAAAAATAACAGAGAAAAAAATATCACTGCGTACTGGCACAAGACAAGTATAACTCTACAAAATATGGAACACTTGTGAAAAATCGTTAAAAATGTTTAGAATGGCAGAATATGTCTAAAAAATCTTTGGTTCGGTAGCAACTATTTAAATTAAACCTTTTAGAGCAAATAAAATAACGCTCAAATCGGCGGCATGTGGTATGGTTTTAAATAACAGCGTTCGTGCTGTTACAAATATAATGCCCGACGTTTTTATATTTTTTTTTTGGCGAAATAAAATCAAGCAAAACAAATTATGCGGATCTAATGTAATGATAATTCAAACCAATGATAATGGATATTATTATAAAGGCTATAAAGGATACATTGAAAAACACATACATTGAGCATATACACATACATTGAAACTTTTCAAGAGAAAGGTGAATAAGAAAATGGTAAATTTTACCTCTATCAAGCATTTGAAATATTGTTGGACGACAGACCAATTGATGTCAACCACTTCGTACTATTTAACAACATACATCGTTTGGCTTTGAAGTACACTACATACCTTCAAGTAACTGTACTTGCTTAAATGCAACAACGAAAACAACTTTTTAACTTTAACATCAGTACAGTCAGTAATTTTATTCCAAAATTCTGACCCGAAGTGCAATGTTATGAACATCAAAGAAGAATATCACGAATTTCGAGATTCGAATCTCATTTTAGGAATGTTGGGTTACCAATATAATCGAGAGATGCTTTTTATCAATAAATCAATCCATTCATTAGCAAACTTGTTCTTATAGCTTCATGGACATGAGGTGCCTAATATAAGCGCTACAGTTGTCACGAATCAATTGACTACATAAATTATTCAATAAATTTACACTTTTAGATTTTGTACACTGATTTTATGCACTGTTCTAAAGTTTTACATCAACTCTTATATAAATTCACCACAGATCGAATAACTTTTCATGTAGCTAGCTTTTCATAAGGACCGTTACCAAATCTTACGATTGTCTCTTAGCCGCATTCGAGAGGAAGATGGTCAGAATGATTTTTGGCTCCTTATGTGTGGAAGGACAATGTGTTGAGGGTTGCTCATGTCATTAAAATTACAACGGATCCGTAAAATCCTTTAAGGTCGTCCACATTGACAGAGGAAAACTTTGTCAGGCGCCCAAACTGAGATAGGTGTTGGATGAATCGCATTGGAAGACGATGGCGCTCGAAGATGATCGGCTTAGAAGACTCCATTTCAAGATCGTGTTTAAATTTAAGAATAGCATTAAACTGATTATTAGTTGGTAGTAGCAATGGTAAAGGTAAATATGGTAATAACTTTGTCAATACATCAGTCTATTCGTACAAAGTGAAGTTACCGAAATTATAGCTAAAATAAAATAAATAATCACACGAATGCAACCCAAAATCGTTATCGAAATTGAACATATCTGTTGCTGCAGTTTATGCTAAATTAAAAGCAAAACAAATGATCAAATTGATAATTTTAGCACATCACATCATGCTTCTCTTATAAATTTACCTTAAAATATATCGTTGACACCCGAAATATACGACAAACGAATAATAACATCCCAATGTCTTCCACAAATTTCTATTCTCCTCAATATTATTGATGTTTTTTTACCAGCAACCACCATGAACTACCATCTTCCACTTATCTCATTTTGTGGGTGCCATTTTGGACAGCCTGGTAAAATTAATTAGCCCTCTCAGAAAGTACTAGAGCATCCGGTTGAAAAGCGCAAGGTGTAATTCATTTGCAAACTACACAAAAAGCTCACCGTTGCGTAGCTCCGTAAAAGGTACAACAGCGGAAGGTAAATGTATGTATATGTTCGCCTGGTTGTAAGCAGCATCTTTCCTGTTAAAGGGCTCGAAAGAAGGCTCGAAATTAAACAACTCGGTATGTAAAGTATTTGCTGCTTATTACTCGTACTGACAAGTAATTGTGCACTCTTGTGTAAGAGAAAAACGTAAGAAGAGATGTTTCTTTGCGTTGAAATAAAAGTTGAAGCGAATGCATTTATTTTAATGGAGAATATATTAATATTACAAATGTTAAACATGCTGAAGTTTATTTTAAGTGAAAATATGAAACTAATCTGTATGAACAATACCTTTATTTTGGAAAGGTGAAATAGGTATATTATTTTACATTCACGTTACAACGGAAGAAGCAAGCAAACACACATACCGATTGTAGATTATATTCGAAAAAAATTCATTCATTAATTATGATTATAAATTTTCACGCAAATTCATGTTTATTAAATGCGTCTATAAAGCTCTTTCACATAAAACGATCTCTCATTCCATGTTTTCATACCAATCTCGACGAACTCAGTGCATGCAGAAAGTGAGAAAAAAAGAGCTACAGGAACAGTAAATACGATTTATCATTTAATTAAACTCTGCTTATTGTCATGTTGCCCTGTGACAATCATAGCATTTCAACTTGGATTATTAAATACTATCTCTCAAATATTAATTATTCAAACTTTCGGTTTGGTGAACGAATATGATTTCAAAATACATATTTTTCCTTTTCAGATTAATATTTTTGTTCATAATTAGAACAACAGTATCAATCTATTATGTATTGCCCAATGCATTGTAACATTCGTGGATCTCAAACTAGCGGTTCCATTTTTCATCTTTTTTTTTTTCAAATATTACTTGACAATAAATTAATTTAACGTTTTGCGCTAAACTTTCTGCAACGATACCGATCAGTGCCGAATTTTAATTCAACTCGGACCAAAATGCTCCACTCGACTGGAGCCAAATAGTCTCTCGATGATGAGAACCGATTTTGTGGCGCCTACTCACTATGTAGGCCAAGAACTAATAGCATCGTTGTGCCGAAATGTATCCAGCAAAACAGCCAATGCTCGTTGGATGTCATCCAAAGCATGACATCAGCTTTTTCTTGCCAATACCATACATTTACGGTTGATCTACCATGCGTTGATCTACCATAAAAAAGATGTTTTGAAGAAAAAAAATAATGCAGATTACTGTATTATGGCGTAGCATGGCGCCAACCGACGCTTTGGCGATATTATTATACAACATTTCAATTGGCGCTGTATGTATGCTGATTGTCGTTGTGCGAATGAAATGCTTTCTTGTATCAGTGCTAATAATAGAAAAGAATCTTTGGAATGTCAGACGATTTAACGTCAGCCTGATTGCAAGACACTCGTTATGTTTGAACGAATGCTGTATATTTACTTCTCGTGCCTTAATCGTTGCATAATTTATTATCAACTTTGATTCATTCCAGCCATTGAATCATCGATTTAGATCACCAAACAAATACATCATTGGAGTTTACGCGGAAAATCAAGTTTCGAAAAATAAATTCCATGTTTGTTTCAGGCATCGTTATGATAAATGGCGTTCCAGTTCAGTTTTACTTGAGTAATAAATCTAAATAAGCTGAACATAACTTACCGAAAACAAGTAAGATACTGCTTATTATCATATTGAGCATATTTATCTTCAAATTAACGAAGGCTCCAGCATATTCTGGATATTCCTTCTGAATGTTTAAAGTAACAGGGAAATATCGGTAAATATATTGCTCGAATGATGAATATGTTTGCCTGAGATAAAGTAGGCGAAACACAACCTTTCACTTACTGTACTCCACTTTTTATCTACTTTTACTCAACAGTTGGTCTAATTTTAATCATGCTGTAGACAAGGGTTCTATCTTCATACTCCATTAATAGATATGGTGGCCCGCTGATAGTTGGCATTTCATGAATTTTATATTACCCGTAACAGGGAACAACTGGCCGGCCCTGTGCTGTATGAGTTAAACGGCGTCAGTCCCACACGACAAGACCGTGTATCAAATCCGGACCGCGTCCCCCCGTAGCAAGTACTGACTATCCGGCTCTGTGGTAAAACAAGACTAGTAAGCAAGAAATGTCCGGTGTGATCTTTTAGAGGTTGTTAGCCCAAGAAAGATGATGAAGAAGAAGAAGAAGAAGAAGAAGAAGAAGAAGAAGGAAGAAAAGACGAAGAAGTTCGGCTTGGTCAATGCAAAATAAAAAGAAATATCATTCATTTTTAACTGCTTTGCCACGGATGCCTAACAACCGTAATAAAATAAAAACAGAAATATTTGTTGTACCTTTACGACAATTGTAATTAGTAAAGTAATTATTAAACAATAAATTAGAAACGGAAATTGCTGGCTAAGAAAATAAAAATATTCTTTTTTTTTATTCTTAACAGAGCAAAGTTCGTGTTAAAAATCATTCTACCTATCAAACAATCAATGCATGTACGACATAGATAATACACCACATCATAGGACAATAACCGAGCTTTTAATAGATTGTTTCTTGCTAAACATTTTCGCACAACACCGTTACCTACATCCGCATGCTTCCAAAAGGACTTTAATATTACAACTAGAAACCAAGGATACATATTCATCCGAATTTTCACATTTATCAGCTGTTCGTACCTCCAATCTTCGGAAAATTCATCTGTCGGATTTTCTTCCGAAGCTTTCGATGAATCCACGTTTTTATTGAGCTCGTTTATGTTGGTGTCACTGATGCTAACAGGGCTAATGCTTTTTTTTGGCCCGTCTGCTTCTGTTTGTTGACTTTGCTGCTACATTGAGCTTGATAATCGGTTCCCGATATGTGGGAATGATTTTTTACATCTTCATTATTTTTGTTCGGTGAGTTGAGCTACTGTTGTGATACAGGGCGCCTAAACATTTATTTTTGTAATGTTTGCATGTTTTTTTCCTTAATTTTAAGCAATTTTTTGTCAGTTTTACAAAGGTGCAAGACTTATGGTAAAGCCGCTATTGTTCATTTCTTTATTCATATTATTACTTTAAAATATTGTAATTTAAAAAAAGTGTTATTTTTGGTAGAAATACATTATGTTTTTCAAACAATTGAATGTTTCATGGAACTGTGTACCATTTCATGAGCACATTGTTATGGATTTCACATTCACATTCAAAACAAATTGGTTTATTTTAAATTTTTTTCTACTTCGTTTGAATGAAATCAAAGAAAATGATGCGTACTCAAACATAATACACGACGGTATGGGCATACGAAAACTTCTACTCCAAACCTTTTGCTGCTGTATTAAAATGGCAAATGGGAGTTATAGAAACTAATTAAAATAAACTACAAACTATCGTCTTAACTCAACAACATTTAACAAGCAATTCGTTTCTTCCGGTGCTGGTTCGCGGTTCTTCGCACAAATGAGAATGAATATGAATATATTTATTAGTTTTTACGCAACATGCAAACAATCCGCTCTATTGTACCTCATCCAAACTGCTACTCGACGTCTTGTGAAAGTATGGACTGTACCGTTCGCTAAGTTGTGCTTTCCTAAAAGTTCAAAATAGCTTCCTAGCGCAGCAACTTGCGCAGGGTGTCTTTATGCCAACGGAAATTCATTCCAAAAATCTTTCGCCCATTCGGTATCTCCTCGGCACAAACGTAAGTTCAATATGTCCACGAATAGTTGCACAACTCTTGGGAAATGTGGAAAGAAAACTTTACCTCTTGATCCTTTGCATCTACCATTGCAATCCCACACATCCGTGCCCAATATTATTTGCCGTACTGGATTCAGTGTAGACATTATTGGTTCATGCAAATGTGTGACAACAGGTTGAAGCATCGTTATTTGTTTGCTGGCAGTTGAGCCCAAATAGTAAAAATTCTAATTTGAAAAATGGCGTTCAAATCAGCTAAAAATGTCGATATCTAATATTTTGGTTTTTTTTTGTTTGCATCACAAATATTTTAGGTACGTTACATTTGTGTTATATTTATAAAGCTCTGTATATTTATAAAATCATCTTCAGAAGTATTAACTTTCATGGTCACCGAAGCAATTATGTCATTAAAAGCAAAATACCCACAGCTTTTGCATGCCGGTTGCGCACCTTTCTTAATACGTTAAGATCTGGTGACGTCAGTCATCCCAAACAGAAAGGCAAAATCGAAGCATTTAAAGAGAAAGCACTTTTCGTAACATTTATAACTGTATTTAGCATTTTTCCAATGAAAATGACGCACATCAATTTTCACTTTCTGTTATTACATGCCTACTAGAAGACGTTATTTGCAATTATAAGGCATTTACTGTAGTTCTACAAAAAGAATGTAGCGTATTTTATCGCCTCTCAGGACATTAAGCTTCACCTGAGCGTTGATCGCTGGAGCTTAAATGAGCGCACTGAGAACCAGAATTAGAGCGGCAGAGCTTGACGTAGCACTGTAATCGGATTCCCTTGAATGAAGGCGCGTGTTCGTCGCTAACATTCGTTTGGTTACATACTTTTGTTTCAACATACTTCTATTGGTCAATCACAGTGAAACGATCACTATAAACATATAGTTACAGGACTTTTTTTTTTTTTGTTTTTCAAACTGTTATAAACTGAATTTTATTATGTACAACTTACGTGGCTACTTATCGTTACTTATTATAAAATTCAAAAAAAAAATGTGGTTCGTAGTACAATCTTAGGTCTATTTTACATGTATAACATAATGTGATCCGTAAATTTTTTAAGTATTGTGAAATTCATGAGTCTTCTATCTGGTCTAATTAGGTTATCTATTTTAATGTTTGGGACTCCTATCAGTTTATACGCAGTACGTTCTATGTCCTTCCAGCTTTGTACAACTTTTGGACAGGTTACAAACTTATGTTCTATATCCTCTATAATATTGGTACATGTTGAGCAGAATGCATCGTCTGCCAGCCCTAGCTTTTGCAAAGTTTCCCTAGGAGGCATCTTCTCATTCGCCATCAAATAAAGTATTGATTTTTCTTCCGTCCCCAGATTATTTTTATGAATATTGTGCCATACGTATTCCCATTTACACTGAGGAAATTTATTTTCTATTTTTAATGGTTTTTTACTGTTGTTTTTGAAATGTTCGTAAATGGATTTTGATGTTGAATTTTGCATAAGTGTTTTTGGCATGTAGGCCATTTCTTTTACTATTTCTCTTGTGCAAATATCATCTATTTCGATGTTTTTGATAAATGGTGGATTGGCTATGGATTCTATGTGTCTTTTAGATATTGTTAAACATTCTTTTTCTTGGATGTATCTATTAATTAGTAGTGCTTTGCATTTTAGTGTGGGTATGGCAAGATTGAGTCCTCCTTCTGATTTTTTGAGAGATAGTTGGTCTATTGCTACTTTGATTGGTCGTCTATTCCATATGAAAGATGTGATCATTCGGGTTATTGTTTTCATTTGTTGTTTTTGTGGCGGAAATAA
>CM028126.1:21486604-21499188 GCA_016254315.1 Anopheles parensis
TCATACCATTAATAAATGGACAAAAAGTGATACCACGACTGGAACTTTCTGCAGAAATATGAGACGCTGTTTGTTGTATAGTGGAATAAAATTCAATTATTGCTCGCGTTAAACTATTCCGACCACGGAAGCGATTGTTGATGGTTTTCCGCGAATCAGATACCTTCAGCGAATATGGCATCGTACTGTACCGCAATGAAAGTTTTTTGTGATTCATCTATTTATGGCTAAATTACAATTTGATATCTTTACGGTTGGTTTGAAAAATATTGTTCAGGAAGCACCAAGAACGATGGTTGTATTATATTTCTTTTCGAACCGCCTAACAATCAGGCTTCCTGGGACAGACAGTGAAATATGCAAGATCTCTTCATAGATGTTATCTCTTTGTTACACAATTATTAACGTTTAAGTTTAATTTGAAACTTGCCATATGAACTTTCGCTGTAAAACGGGAACCACAATTCCAGGTGTGAGAACAACGCAGGCAAGTATGAAAACAAATACATTGGATCAACAAGTGTATGATACGAGTTTATACTTTATTGATATCGCCTTACAGACTTCATACTATCAAATGCCATAATTTGTTATCATCTGCTAACATTATGTTATACGCTCCGTTATAATCGTGGCTTTGGCCGTTGAGCTGTCAGCTCATGCGTTAGTTTTTATAATTGCTTGCTCTAACACACGGAAAGCTCTGGAAAAAACAATAAAAAAGGTATATAACAAAATTCATGTTTTTATAACATTGATTCAAATATGTAATCCGTTTCAATTCTTCATGAAACATTTTATTTCGTACTCTAACCGTTAATACACCATGTTGAAATTGCTCTACACAGTTTGTGTACAGTTTGAAACAGTTTGTGAATCAATAAAATGTCTTTTGTTTCTAAAACCATCGAAGCTGATCATTTAACAACCATTCAACAAATAAAAACAAAAGTTTCGTTGTCAAGCGCATTTAAGTTTATCAAATATCTTTCGCTTTTTGATGTATCGTTGAATGCGACCTAATGAAAAACATTTCACAAAAAGATAAAACCGAAGACCAACCTTTTAACGCTTCACTACATTTTGTTATAACACCAAGCATTGAAGACACATAGCATAGAAGTAATATTAACAATATATAATTACGTATTATGTAATATTATACGAGTACTATAAATCGTTATAGCAAAGCAGATGGCAACACGGCCAGAAAAACGATAGGCCTCGAGCTCAACGCGACGGTTAAGCTCGATCTCTTTCCTCATTAGCTCTTGTGCGAACACGTTGTTCATAATATCAAAGGTAAAATTGTTAGTTTTTTTGGTTAGGTTTAGTTTAGGTTAGATGTAGAATAAGTTTAGTGTTTAATAAATATAATTATATAATGAACAAGGAAACAAGATATTTGTTTACAATCTTTATAAAAACTGGTCTAGTTGTATGCAACTATTATTTTATTTATTTTTTTATTCATAAAGAACGGCCTGGCCGTATTGCTTATGCAACTATTATTTATTAGATTACCAATATTATCTAAACATATAAAGTAACGCCATGAAAACTAAAAACTTGATCTATTTTCTAAAAAAACATCCTCGATGTGCCACGATGTTGTTTGTTGATTTTAACCATTTCCTTTCTATTGTTTTTTTTTGTTATGGTTATAGTTTTAAAGGCAAAAAAAATGCACCGCGACCGTTGTTCGCATTTTTCAAACCGAGTACGAAAGCTCGCTATTAACACATACAAAAACACATAAAGACTGCAGCTCGTGATGCGGTGGAATGCAAATGCGCACAAACGTTCGGGACATTCGGCGGTTTGTTTGATGAAGAATTGCAAAACCGCAGAATACTTTACCGTGGACCATCTTACCCTTTTGCACGGCGATATCACTAACCAGCAGAATGGAGGCCACCACGGTCGCATACCATTTTCATCACCGTAATGTACCCGGGACGCAGATGGCAAAATGTGACGTCGATTGGTGTGAACACATTTCTTACCATCATATTTCACTACCCCTTAACGTGGATGCATCCAATACCTGTGTATCCAGCGGAATACCTTTCAACCGTATCGCATCACAGGACAGCGAAAAACCGTTTACATTTCCACTTTTTTTAACGAAAGTGAAATTGGGTTAGCTGAAAAACAACACAACAAGAGCTCTGAACACTTGTTGAAACAATTAAAGGGATATTTTCAACGCACCGATAGGCACGAAACTAATCAACAAACAAACATCCAATATGTACAACAGAATCAATAGCAGGTGTTTGTCTCACAGGCGACGTACGGTTTGATAAATTGCGTCCTTTGAATAGCAGAGGACAATCCAACGGTTTCGTACATGAGTGTTTGGTTTATATTGTGGATCAAACTATCGCTCCTGGACAGTGCTTTTATGATATTCCACATATGTTGAACCGATTGCCAAAGAAAAAAAAAGTTTTCAAAGAGTACAAAGTAACAATTAGCTTTATGCAACAATTAAATTAAACCTTTTTTCAATACATCTGTGATCGATCGGATGCATTAATCACTTGTTTTTCTGTACAGTCCAATTCACTTCATTCCTTTACACGAAATGATACGGACCTTGTAAATGTCATCGTTTTTAAACACTTAACCAACCCATGAGTGGGATGTTGCATTCCAACGTCTGACAGCAATAACAATGCTTGGCATCGGAACAATAGCGTGTCAATCGTACTGCATTTCATTGAATTGTGTGTATTGATGTGTTCTTAGTGAATGCGCGCCGGTGTATGTGATGAAACAATTACATATCGTTCTATAAAGCAGTGAAGTCGATTGTGCAAACATGCAAAACATGAATACTGAGAAATTTCGCAGATATTTCATTGTAAAATTAAAGGAAGTTCAAAGCAATCATATTAAGCAATCGAACTTTACACAACATTATTATTATTTATTGAGTATTACGGTCTATGGCGTATTGTATTGTATTGTTGTGAATTTACACAACATTAATACATTTACTTTTCTACCGATTTCGTCATAAATAATTGATCTCGTTAAGCAAAACTATAATAAAAAAACAGTTAAATTCACAAGATTGAATAGATGATAAAAACCAAAAAAAAAGTTTGCAGACTAAACATTCACCAAGCAAAAAACGGTATTCGTGTTCGTTTTTGGAGAACAAACAATGTTCGCTGTCATGCTTTCTTTCTTGAGACAACGACTTTCATAACATTACAAACGCAAATAGGGTTACAAATTCAACTTTTTTTTCCAAACTATCATCCAAGAAAAACCGAACCTTGAATGGTAGAAGAACTATCTTTCAAAGAATTTATTGAACACGTCAAACTTCTTCCGTTCTTTACAGACAAAAAGCTTTACAATGCTATTGATACTGGTGAAAGTTTGATTGATTTTCAGGCGGTTTTTTTTACAGTTCTATTATTTCCTCATTTGTTGTTCAAAAGTTATTCGTCGCAATCGGGATTCCAAGTTTACAAAAGATTCTACAAAATGAATGTGCTAAAACTATCAAAACGCTGTATTTACTAACGTTTATAACGAGGTGATAAAATATCCTTTAAAATTATTTTTAATTAGCAGCTGCGGCGGTAGTTTTACAGTAAAACAAAACATTAAACATCCCGGATGGATTATAATAGCATACAAGTTTATAGTATTCTAGTACCATGGTTTGTGAAAGCTTATCTTTTTTTCACTTGATTATCCTGCAGTCTTCAGTTCCCTTACTTTTGTACCCGTTGGTTGATGAAATATTTATGCATCACACTGTTTTCGTTTCCCGCAAATAACGCCTCACTGTTCTCACATTAACACCAATCCCATGAAGCAAACATTTTATAAGCACGAACAACACATCAAACACATTCGAGGGCAGCATTTTCTTTCCCGGAACACAGTAGCAAAGAAACCAAAATGAAATAAAACAACAACAAAATCTTTGCTAAGCTGGAAATGCTTTAAAAAGGATTTTTCGCTTGGTTTCAAAAATAAGAAACTTTCCCAGTTTTTTTTTTGTACCTAGAAATAATGGCAAACCGTACTTGGAATATCAAAGGGATGCATTCTTTTCACTTTGAAACACGCAAAACAGCTTAAATGATCAGCAAACGAAAGGAAATATAGCAATGCGGAAAGCTTTACACCATTGCTATTCATTTGCACATATTTGCAAGTGGGAAGTTCACTGTGCATTCAACAAACGAAATACAAATACAGTTTTACATACTTAATGGATTACAATTCCTTTCACTGCATAACACACATTGATAATACAAAATCTATTTATAAAAACATTTTGAAAACATTTCATTACATTCATGTTCTTAATAGGAAATATTATAACATAAAGTCAGGTTACACAATTATCGGTGAAAGTTCGCTGTCAATGAAGGAAGCACTTTAACTCGAAAAACACGATAAATTACATTGTTTTGTCGTTATTACGAAGCACAAAAACCACTTTACCGACATCTACTCCGTACGACTTCACTGAGAGAACTGACAAGAATGGCAACGAAGTCATCCGAAACTTTGACGCTAATCAGCTGTTCGTACAACCGAATGTGTCCGAGCACAACGAAACAACATCGATGAACGTGTTCAGTGAATATTTTAAGTGAATTCATTTAAAACGGATGCGTGGGAATTTTACTTTGCCAACTTTTTATTTTATTTTTCCACGTGTTATGTTTTCATTCTCTTTGCCTCATTTATGGTCAGTTATAGCTGTTACGACTTAGGTCGTTTCCCCATAAAGAAGAATAATATCGTCTCTAATATTGCTATCGGTAAATCATCCTTTGATTAATTTTATTTTTCCCTGGGTAGTTAGTGTTTTTATAAAAAAAACTCGTAATAAATTACGAGTCTCTTTCAATTCAAATCGTTACGAATCATCCTTAGGCCTTTGTCTTTGGCTCATAAATAATACAGATCAACACGTCTAAAGTTCTATGGTGAACATGTATTCAAAAATCCAAATTTATGAAGCACTAGAAAATAATCTAAAAAAAGTAATTGTTTTCTCAACGACCTAAGTAATGGTTTTCGACCAGCAGGGCAGCAAGATAAAACCGTTTTGTTTCGACAGCTGTAATAACTTGATGCATGCTCGATGGTTTAACTTAGACCAACTTTATTTTCATTAACACTAACAGTAACCTAGTGCATAGTACCTATCTTATTACAAATACATATGCCCTAGTAATCATATCACACTATAATTCATTATTGCATATATTTAAGGCGCAAACACGTTTTGTTTGTAATCCCATACATCTACTCTTATAGCTCAATGATACATTATTCAACAATTATTTTCTATTGAAGCAATAATTATTTTTTCATTTTTTAGAAAGCGTAAAATAATTACCAGAACATTCGTACGTGAAAGAATCTAATTACTATTACACTAAATAGTACTAAATAGTAGGAAATTAGCTCGTTCACTTGGAATATACTAACCTATTTTTAGGTTTTAATTTTGAAATGCTGTGGCTTTGACAAACATTCCAGATCCCCCCTTGCAGTGCTTCAACCGTGTACCGCCTGATTGGTCATATTTATCTTAAAAGAATAGTGCTCAATCCTTGTGCTCAGTCTAATCCCGATTGGTTTGAACCAACGTATAGCAAACATTCAATAGTACCACGCTACAATGTCGTTCCTTCTTATTGTAAATACATTTCCTTGCCATAAGTCAACAGCAGAAAAGAATGTTTGTGTTTCAGCACGACTTCCTAGCGAATCAAACCGTACTGTCCATCGGCAGCATCGAATGTGTGTCTCGTCTCGAGTTGGAAAGATTGCATGTATCGAAGAAACTGTGAGAAAAAAAAATAAAACAAAGCATATTTCGTATTCATGCATGATTTTGTCCGCAAGAAATATTTACTCTCATTGTTTTGAAACATAAAAAACATGATATGAACGCAAATTTAACGTTGAAATATTGCTACACGTTAGACATGTGTTTCAGTTATGTCCAATCAGAACATGTAGAGTATGTACATAATACTCGTTTTTCATAAACAGTTAATGTAGAATTTGCTAAGTTTGTAACATGATATGGCATATTCATGAGTAAAAATTTTAGAACGTTTAGCAATGAATTATAATTATAAATTCACTTTATTGCTTTATGTACAGGAATTACTTCCCCATAAGGACATCATCCTTATGTTTGTCTTCTACATATACGTATTGCTAACTAGAAACTACAAATAAGCACATATCATACTGCAATTGAACCGTTTCGACACAATCCATTCAAACACGCCACTTTAATCGTTTTAAATCGCATGAAACACCATTTTAATGGCAGATTAGATTTAATTGCATCAAATTCAGGGTTAGTGATGCGTGAAATTAAATGCTTTATCTAAACTGCTATATCGCTTGCAGTCAATCCATTTCGTTTTAAATCGCATTGAAAAGGAAAACGTGTTATGATAGTGTTGCAAATTTCACTTTGATCAGCTGTGAAAACAAATATAAATAGCTTGTGGGAGAAGCTGCGTAACGGACTTTTTGTCGGATTTTTTTTTGCTTCATGTGCGATAATATAAATGGATTCTTGTTGATTACTGTAAACTCTTTACTATGCCGATTACCGACGTAGTCATGTTCAATACATGCGTCAATACGTGAAATCAAAATGACATAATCAAAATGACAACAATAATTTTTGTTAAATACAGAAAAAGTACAAAAAGAGTTCAATCGATTTGCTATTTCAAGGGCAACATTAACTTTAGAATATTTTAAATAAAATTTAAATAAGAACGACTAGGCGTCTCCATTACAAAGCCACACCATTAGCATTTATTGAAATCATTAGAATCAAATATGAAATCAATATTAATTAGCATCAAACTACTTACTTTTTTTCAAAAACGTCACAGAAACATATTTTTATATTTCAATCTATAGTGTGCTTATTTTATATCTAATATATAGTCCTTTTCCTTTAATATCCCATCACATTTTCAAGCTAATGGTAAGAAATCGCAAAGAAACGCAAACCATACACTGTTAGATCAAAGCAAAGCTTCAAACCTTATTGACATCGCTTTGCTATACGTTGGCGAAACGGTGATACGCTCTATGTTTACTTTTAGGCAAGCAAAGATACCACAAACCACTACCACCAAGCAAATAGCGAAGCTCATCAGATTTTACCGATCGAATAATACCAGCACCAAGGACCTATCGGTTTGAACGATTGATTGGCTTTAATTTTATCAGCGCAAATGAATACATGTAACGGCGAAAGATTTTAAGTAAGTTTGGGTGTAGCAATTCGTAATAAATTAACGTCTTCAAATAATTTAATTACCTACTTGTTTATATACAGTATATTATATTCGATTAATACAATATGCACAAATTCCCGACGTTGAAAAATGAAAGCTAATTTTTCCACCAGGAATTCTACTCATTGAACTCCATAAATGAGTTTTCTCCTTATTTATTTTTTTTTGTTCGTAAAATCATATTGAAATTAAAAATTCAACACAAGTGCAATGTGCATCATTGTATAACTACGCATCAAAAGCTATTGAACAATTCACTGTGAACATTAAAAATCGTCTGATCGATCCTTTGATCTCTTTCATAAGTTGCATTTTTATTATGAATTTAATTATCCCTGAACAATAAGTATAATTAACTCACGAAGCGTTCGGTAAACGAATACATTATTGCATTATGTTACACATGCAATGGGTGAATTAGTTCTACTTCGCTGACGCATGAAGTATAAAACATTGCAAAGCTTCATCATTCGCCACGAATCTATCGTACCATATTTCAAACGTTCCATTGAACATTGCAAATGACAAACATTTCTCATAACGTTATCAACAAGAGTTTTATGGCAATCTACCGCCCACTTCCAGCAACGGATTTTTAAAAGCTAGCAGTGGATGGAAAATTACACAGCTTTAAGAGGAAATCATATCTGCCACGATGCCATTTAATCGTCCTTAAACTCTTCACTGTTGCCACAGACAGCGAGGCAGCGAGAACATTCGTCCAGCCGGAAATAGACAAATGCCGGAAACATCTTTGCCTGATACCAATGCTGCACGAGCGTGACCGTACCTTAAAAATAAAAACCGAAACTCAAGAGAAAAAAAAATGGGCGCGAAAGTAGAACTCAAAACCAAACAGTCAGTGTTCTTCTTTTTGCTTTCGGTTTCGAGCCCGTTTACGATTTGAAAATCAACCACAAAAGAAGCAAATAAAAGCGAATGACCCTTGAACGGATGCTAAAATTGTGATAACGGGTGCGGCATGTATGTGCTCGTTTTCATGTGAAAATAAAATGCATTCTCACAAGAATTACAGCAAAACACACATACTTTAATCTCAGAACAATTTTTATAGTGTCTTTCTTTTATTAATTTTGATGCTGCTTACTGCTTGCGTATAATATATTTACAACAAAACATTAACTATCTTACGTTCATTTTATCAAAAGGATGGATTTATAGTTTTATTTATTTAATTATTTAATATTAAGCTTACTACAAAATCAATTTACTTCCATTCCTGTGATGCGTTTTACGGTGATGTTTTGTTCTTAAAAAAGCGCATTTTTATCCATTCTTATTTTATGATTGTCACATTTTCGTAAGCTTAATTACTAATTTATTATAAGTAAATAATTTATCACATCCAGTAGAATAATATTTTCCTCTGGAAATATTCAAATTGTGTCCAGTCGACTCCAAAAAACCACTCGGTTTATAGGTACCAAATTAAAAAAAAAACTTTTACTAATAAGACGGGATTACTTGTTATAATGTTGTGAAGTTGTTACACTAACGAAAAAAATAATATGATCATAAATATCAACTTTTAATAAATTCTAATTTAAAATACAATTTATTTTAAATGCATTTAAAACATATAAAAAAATAAAATTTATAAACAAATGCATTTAAAATCAAACAGCAAAGAGAATAATTATAAAAAAAAATTGTGCACACAATTGCTGGTTTTGTGCAAGTAAGGTTTGAACTTACCGTGTGTTCAATGTTACGAAGTGTGTTACCTGCTCATCCTGCGGCATGCCATATAGCCTTACCGTAGCACGATAATGGCACATCGTTTTTGTTATTTTCTCAGCTACTGCTGATAGTAAGATCCATCCCACATTTCATTTCATCCTGACGACCTACACCTTTCACGTATGAAGAACAAAGGCCTAAGGTTAGGTGCTCGAGTAACGAACGAAATTAATCACACCTTAAGCTGTGGGCTTCAAAAGCCACATCGTGCCACACCGTAACATCATCGGTGATTAATGACTTTGAAAGTACTGGAGACAAATTGGCTTTTAGATTCGTTTCTGGTGGATGAAAGAAATCAAGATAGGAAGTGAGAGCGGTTGGTGTCGGTGCGGACTGTAAACATGCGTAGATGCACCAGCGGAACAAATAGGTTTTCTTTTATTTTTTTCGCGTTGTTGTTGTATTACATTTCGTACATCTTTGAAAATAATAAAGATTGATGTTAATATAGGGCGTTTGCTTAGAAAGATACTATCGTATCGCTTAAGTCGCTCTGAAATATCTAGAAAAAGGTTTTAGCTGTAGAATAATATTAAAAATAAAAGACTAACGTAAGGAAGTATGTATGCAAAAGAATGTAATGAAACTTGTTATAAATATCTTAGTTCAGGTTAAAAATGGATTAAATGAACAATTTTTGGTAAATAAATTAACTTGTAATGTAAATAAAAATACAAACCAAATAAAAATGTAAACGCTTCCATTAGCAACCTACTAAAAGACAACAATTTGCGAGAAAATTGTTACACTGGCAAGCTAAAAGTAGCAAAGCCATAGTACGGAGACATATTATTTTTCCTAATTGCTTCGATTAAATCCCGTAAAGTATACCGCCCAGTACGAAAAGGTAGGTATCCGTTTATTGCCCACTTCGCTTTACTGGCCATAATACTCGTAACCCATTTTCTGCCCACCTCTGCATCTGGGTCAAGAACGAACCTTTAATATTACGCTTAAGAAGAAACGTTCTAATCCCATAGGCAACGGAAGAAATGGCAAAGGCTTTCGAGATAATCCTTGCAAACGAGTTTGGTGAATTGGCCGGTTGCTTGAGGTTCTCAAATGACTTGCTTCATCCCACACTGGATGCGATACTTAAGCGCGGGCGTTAAATTGTCTTTAAAAATTTAATTTCAACTTCCGGTTGCTGTTGGTTCATTGTGTCTTTTTTGTTTCATTCATTTTAAGTTCTTTTCATTTCATGTTTTAATTTAGAGAAGATTGTCCCATTTGTACTTTCAGGCACCGTTGGTAAAAGAAACAAAAAAGAATATTTTGGAGCACCCTTCAACATTGGGAAACATCAACAGTTGGAAAGAATTCGTTTTCGCTTTTCTTGCAAGGTGGCAACGACATGTTAAGCGATCCTTCCTTCTCGTACGTAGTGGTGTCTATAGAACAGTATATCGGTGGTGTAGCTTCCGGATCTCTAACAGTCTAACCCAAAAATTGTCAATAGAAGATTGTAGGAGGAAATCATTTTCACAAAGCTTCACAAATCTTTCGCACAAATAACATAAATCTTTCGC
The DNA here is from genome assembly GCA_016254315.1 of Anopheles parensis. Lineage (NCBI taxonomy): Eukaryota > Metazoa > Arthropoda > Insecta > Diptera > Culicidae > Anopheles > Anopheles parensis. Next base: position 21,497,226 of record CM028126.1, read on the forward strand.
ATTTTCTACGTGACATTATTTTATATGCGATCTTTCCACAATTGAATGATGATTAGACGTTTGGCGAGTGTTTTCGTTTCTTTAAGTAAATTAACTTCATTTGTAACCGTGTAGTGTAGACGCACCATTAATCGTTCAGTTCGTTCGTTAAGTTACATGCGTTACAGTTACAGGCGTTACAGTTACATACTTACATACAGATTACTTTCTAAGTGTTAGTGTTAAGCTGTGTATAAAAGTAGATAATAAAATCCGGCGGAGCTCTTTTTCCGTTTGGACGTACTACAGTTAAAATCATATTTGTTGCTACATTACAACCGTTAGTAGTTTTTTGGTCCAGTTTTTGGTCCATGCGTCTCTAGCGACGCATGCAAATTTCAAGGATATAGCAACAAAGGACCATTGCAAACTTCGAAGTACAAAATGTAAGAAGTTTAAAGCAAAAAAAAAATGATAGTCAATTGTGGTCTGTGTTTGCCAATAGTCTCCTTTCGATAGTCGATGCTTTATTTTTGATAACTAAAATATAAACTACCTTCATACCTGATACTCCCTAGCTAAAGGCTTATAGGATGGATTTCAGCTCCAAATATAACGTTCAAATAGTGAGATCCGGTTGATTTGAAGCATGTTAATTATAAAGTAGGTCTCTAGTTTTCCGTTCTAGCTAGTCTCCTTCTATTTAGAAGAGATCCGATTGTTCAAGGTCACGAATAGTAATGGAAATAATCACTCTTTTTAAAGAGTTAAAACAGAGTGGAAGAGTGGTTTCAAGGTTTTGAATATTTTACTAATTCTTTCGAAATTCACAAAAGTATAATATACTACACATATCCTTTCAGTACTCCTTTGCGACTCGCACCACTCACTCTTTGTGCCAAATAACGATTCGCTCCCTCTCAATGTTTCAAATCATTCGATAAGAGCGAGGAAATGCGTTTTCGAAAGAAAGAGAAGCGAAATAAATAACTAATCACCTCAAAAGAGTGATTTAAACCCTAAGAGAATGTTTAAACAATTCTAGTCACTCTTATTATTAGTTACAAAACCCTTTTCATCACTCTTATTCAGTGATTCAAAATACTAAACAGTGAGTTATTAGTCAGCGCAAGGAGTGATTGAGTTGAAACACAAAAGAGTGAGTCGCTAATCGGTGCAGGGAGTGAGTGAGTCAAAATGTTAATGTTAATGAGTAATAAAAAATTTCATGAAAACTTTTCAGAATGTGGTGAAACATTCTCTCGCTCACTCACTCTAGTCGCGAACTATGGGAATGGGAATAAATGATATAGACAGTACAATATGCAGAGCATTTTTGGTCAAGGTACTTTTAGTGCTGCTATCTACATTTCTCTTTATCAGAGCCGTTTTATTGATATGATTGTTTTGCAGGTGTTTCTTCCAACCCGATTCTTCAATGTATTTTTCCATCGCCGCAACAACAGCTTAAACGTCATGGTAAATTTCACGCTAAGTAAACGCGAAGCCTACATTTTCGGCTTTAGTGTAAGTGGTAGCAGCGTAGCAGGCTTCTTAAGGTTTGTAGCTCCATTCGTCGCACAGCAAAGGGAAAGTTCGTTAGAACAGTGGATCAATTGATCGCCTACATATTCGATACTCCTTGAATGTAATCTATCTTGGACCACTTCAGAATCATTGTTAACGAATGTAAACAGTCCGACCGAGATGGATAGAGAACAACAACAGAGCTTGCGCTGTTTATCCATAGAGGGCGGTAAGCGCGCATAAAGGATCCCGAAGGAAACCGAAACTGCGTTGGAGCGACGACCGGCGAGGGGGGTTAACGACCGGCGCTAGGAGGATAAAAGGGTGCGTCGAAGCTTGATACGCACTTTTTCGATCAGAACGCGCATCAGAAGCACAGTGATTTTTTTAACCCCTCGCTACACTTGTGACAAATAAATAGCGTTAAAAGAAACTGTGTCGTGTCGATTGGTAAAGT
>CM028126.1:22003008-22040227 GCA_016254315.1 Anopheles parensis
GCTTTAAGTTCTTTATTTCTAACAAATATTAAAGAGCAGAAGTCTATAATGATGAATGGCAGCCGTTTACGCTTTTATATTTTCTTCGATTAGTCTTCATTTTGATACTTAAACTCAGTAATAACTTACCCTTTCTATACTAACTTGATCCTTATTGATTTTTTTTCGAATCTGTGAGCATCTTTTTCGGAATGGTTATCAAATAAATTCACAAACAACCAGTGGCTGCATCATCCGTCTTCTCTGCTCGAATTGCAAACGAAAACAAAGATAAAAAACCACCATCGGTTCGGCATGGGATTCAACGTGCTAAAAATGTATGTGCTTCTCATTCTAAATCAAATCAGCTGCTCCGCATCAAACAAAACTGAAAGGAACCCCAGAAAGAAATTTTTTACCATTCAACGAAAGAATGTTTCAGTTTCCAGTTTGCAGCCAAGGGAGAACAGAGCGCCCCAAACAACAATAACTGAAATTGTTGAAGGAAACGAAAATAATACTAAAAACGGTTCCGGCACACTGCTGCTGCTACACCCTTCTTTCTATCTGCATACCTTTTTCGCACGAACCGACCGTCACCATCATCATTTTTCCAATGGCTCATAAAGTAGGCTGTGGGGCGCATTTTAAATACACAAGTGGTTTAAAAGAGGAAAAAACCAGCCGCGAGTACGAAAATGCATGGAGCAGAAAATAAACCACACAGCACACAGCCTACAGTTGATAACGAAAGGGAAAAAACGAGAGGAGAAAGAAAAGCGCTCACGGCCTACTTTCAACGAGGGAGGAATCTTTTTTTTTTTGAGGTATGCTCGGATCGCTCACGACAAAAGGAAAACAGAGGAAAACACATTCAACAACGAGTTGATTTTCCGTCGTTTTCCGTAGTTTTTTTGTTTGTTTTGTTTGTAACATTTTACCTCCTGCCAGAAGCAATGCGTACCAGCCAGAAATGGTGGAAAACACACTTGGGAAAGATATTTTTCGCGCAGCTTACTGGAACAAGCGGCCATATAAAAAACGAGTCATAAACGAAATAAACTCTCCGAAAATCATTGCCATCTAAAAACCTTCCCTTTCCATCCCATTTTCGCCTCCCTCTTCCTTCACCCCTTCCCATTTGCCTGTTTGTTTGAAGCTCTTCAAAGGAAGGAAGGATTTCTTTTCACATCCTTATTTACGTGCGTTTCCGAACCACTTCCGGTATACACGGAACGATGATGGGTGGGTTAGAGTTTTATTCCCGTTCCGTTGAGCGATCCCAGTATCCCAGTGGAAAATAATGAGCGACAGTAAAGACGGAAAGCGTTTCTGTTTGTTTGTTGTTTTTTTTTGTTTTTTAGACGGAAAGAAAGAGGTGTTTTTTTCGACGGAAAGAAATAAGGGTGAGCATCTAGATACAATCTATTTTCCTCTGTTCTCTTGTTCCGTTTTGTTGTTTCCGAATCCATGGGAAATCAAAGGTGGCAAAAGTTTGCCAACGATTATCAGCGTTTCGGTTTTGTTGCATGTGGTTAGGCTAAAGAAGGTTTTTTTTCTAGAATTAGCATTAACTTAATTTTTGGAGATGGTTTTATTGCAATATGGAATATTTTGTTAAAAATTCATTGAATAAATTGAAAGAATTTTGAAGAAAACTCTTTCAAATATTAATTTTTCATTAGTTTCTAAAATGCTAATTTATCATTAAATTTTTAATTTATAATCAAATTTAATTTATCAATAAATTCAGTTCAAACTTTCTACAACAAAAATACTTTGACTTCAAGCTCAGTGTAACACTCAGACCAGTTTTAAACCAAGCAAAATACTTTAAATGGGACTCAAGGGAACACTTATTCATGATAAGAGCTTATTAGCAAACTGACATGAGAAGTAAAGGTAACCGTGTCAGTAACAACGAAAAGAAAGAACATTAGATAAATTTGTAAAAGTGTGAAAAAGAAAACAAAAGAAAAGCCACAAACTTCCTCATGTATAAAACCGCATTTAAAAATACACACACACATACACAAAAAAAGGATACAAACTTCTTCATGTGACAGTTTGATGAATATTGCCTGGCTCTAAACCCGTCTCGTTTGAAGACGGCATTGTTTCAGATAATTTTCTTCCACCAACACTCCTGCTGCTGCTACTACTACTACTACTACTACTACTGCTGCCCATGTCCCATGTTTTGACCTGCCACAAAAACCACGACCTATGTACTGGGAATGCTATTTTTGTTGTTGTTGTGTGGATATAATTTTTACAAGAAACAAAAAGAAATACTTCAACATGTTTTCCATGCTTCGTTGCATGGAGGGGTTTTCCATGGTTATAGAATGGAAGAATGAAGTGGGAGGGTGGGAGAGAGGAATGTGAAAAATTTGCATACCCATTTCCACACAGGCCCACCCATCCCCCCCGGGGGTAAATGAGAGTTTCTTTGTTTCTTTTCTAGTCGATTTATTTTAGCGTTAATGTTGCACAACTTTACAGGTTTTTGGGTTTCAGTTTGGTCGGCGATAGAAAATCTCTCCCACCTACCCCTCTATACGTTTAAGCCACTATTAAAGCTTTCAATAATTTTTCTTCCTCTCATCAACACACTCCTTTCCTGTTCCGCTTATATTAACACGCCACCACAAAAACATGAAGATGGAGAACGATTAGAAAGCCTTGGATGCGTGTGTGTGTGTGTTTTTTGTTTTGTTTTAGGAACAGAAGTTCCTTTTTGCGGGTTTTTTGGTTGGGCTATTTTGGTACCATAAATTATGCTGTCCCTAATTACCGAACCGATGTCACGCGCATTCTAAGCAATGGAAGTCACCATTTTTGTTCCACCATCGATCGTTTCCTGGTAGCCGATAATGTCACTAGCTACAAAACAAACCCACCCCAAAACAGAACACAAAAAAAACTCCGATACAAGAAAAAGCGCTTGTCGACATATTTTGCACTAACTTTGATTAGGTTTTCCCCCCGCCGGACGCCCAAACCCATTGGAAAATGTCGACAAGCAGCGATGCCATTTTTTGGGGGTTCGGCATTCGCCGCACCGTACATTATGCAATGCACGGGGCACGGGCCACGAACTCATCGACTTGGCGTGTTTTGCGTGTAAAAATCACCTGTTTAGTTTCCAAAGTTACCAAGAAAAGACGTTCGTTCGGACGTTCATTAATTTAACTTTAATGATCATACACACGAACGACGACGGTGCGCAACGACGCACTGGCACGACAGTGGAGTTTCTTCTGAGGGTGTAATACCCGGTTTTTGATAGCCGTCACCGGTTTGTGCAGTATGGGATGGGTTTGAGAGACACTTTTCTTTGTTCGTCTTATCATTGTTTTGGTTTGCTGGGTTTTATTGTTACTATTCGGTTGAAAGCGCAATGATTCTCCATAATCTAGGCTTGATATTAGAATGTGATGGACTTTAAAAATGATTTGCGTGACTGTATAACCTTTCAAACCACAGGTTGTACAATATTCAATTATCGTGAAGTAGAAGGAAAAATGGGAGTTTTTTTTACATAATGTGCTATTCAGCAGTTGTTTATTTGCCTTCCGAATTCATTCCTATAATTCATTTTAAATGCACATGCAGTTCTGTTTATACTATCTGCTTTACGAGTTGCCATAAATTCTTTCGTTATTTTAACCTTTTTCATTATTTACTCATTTCCATGCAAGTTTTCAGATTTAAAGTTTCTCTTCAAAATTTTCCAAATGTTGTCCAAATTTAAAAGTCAAGGTGAGATAAACATCAAAAACATTTTCAAGATTTCAAGTAAGGATATTTAATATTTCTATCTCACCAACAAATACAAACAGCAGCTTACACTATTTCTCACATTAATGATATGAAAAAAATGAGTAAATTTATTACAAAACATTCGCTCCCCAGCTGCAGTGCCTATTGTAAGCCCTGCTGTCATTAACATTCATTCGTGAGCCGGAAATAAAAAGAAAAAAAAAACACACACACACTGTACTTGTGGTTGAAAATAAAACAAAACTCTTAACAACCGTCCCAACGCGCCACGGTTCTGCACAAGGCGTTTTTTTTCTGTTGTTGTACGGGTAAAATTTTTCAAATGAAATGCAAAAACTTTCGACACGCAACTTCGTCCTTACGGTATGGAGGGAGTAATAAAGACGAAACACGGGAATATTATAAAACTCTGCGTTCTTATATTTTTTTCCTTGTAACAGCAAATCGTGATGAACAAAAAAAAAACATGCAAAAATTTCCCTAAATTCTATAAAGAAACGTGTTGCAACAGCAAGCAGACAGAAGCAAAAGTTGCATACGCAAACACACACACACACACACACAATACCTCCGTTACAAAGCGATTAACTTTACAGAATGGTTTCGTGACTCGTTGCTTCCCGTGCGATCTCCCCCGTTGCCTGGGCGCGTTTGATGGTGGAACAAAAATTTACAATGCATCCACTACAAACCACGCTCAGTTGCGCATGCAGCACTCGAACCCCGTTGTGGTGCAAGTGAAAGAAACTGAACCATATTTAAACTTAACATCCCGCTTGAAACCCTCCACCGGATTCGTTCGGGTTTCGTCCTTTCCCATTTGTGAATATGTTCCATCCCGTTTCTTATTGCCACCAGCTGGCAAAAAGTTAAGTGAAGTTAGCTAAAAATTGTAGCATAATTCACATTCCCCGACAATCTAACTATCGTCGCATTTCTCTTTCACTCACCTTTTATTTCTGCAAGTTGCCAGATTTGGAATCTGCAAACACGGGAACGACTATTCGGGAACTAGAGGAACTAGTGGGTTTTTGCTAAAACTTGCAAAGCAACCTGTGAGCAGAAGGGAAAAGCCGGGATAGCAATTTTCCACGGTGCAATGGAAAAAGTTTGGTGAAGAATACAAACACACTTCATACAAAAGAAGCAAACCGAAAGAAAGAAAAGAAAAAAACAAGAACGCACATAGAAGCATAAATAATTTTTCTCCGTGTACGAGCAAAATGAGAATCGGAACTGCAACAATGTCGACACGGAGGAGCTTTTTTCCGAAGCTTTCGTTGCATTTAGTCGTGTGGAAGAAGCCGAAGCGAGAGGTTTTTTTGTTGCCTGTGTCACCTTCCACAATCTGATGTCGACTGACCATTGCTAACGTCGCACGGTTTATTAAATACGAGCCAAATAGAAAAAAAATCCGTTCTACCTGTCCCATTATTCCAATGGCGATCGTTCTACCGCTTCCAAACCGGGGAGTTTTTTTTGTTCCCTTTTTCCTTTTGGAAATTGTTTTTTTTCTGCCTCTCGAAAAGATCGTTTTCACACCGAAACATATTGTGGGAAAGAGGAATCTTTCCATGGTAGAATAAGGCCATTATTCAAGTTTCACTTCTTTCTACCAGCATCAGAGGAATTTCTAGTGAATAAAAAAAACAAAGATGAAACTGTGCAGATTCACAGAAGAGAATGTTCGTTCGCTTTGCTACACCATTCGACAAGGCTATAAATAAGTCAAAGTATTTAAGATAGAGAATTCAAGCGAAAGTTGCTAAAGTTAGCACAAAAAGGCGACTCCACCAGAAGGGGCCACCCAGTTTTTGTTCCGCGACCAACGAGACCGAATCTGAAAACACCTGACGAGATACAAATGGTGGTGAAGCTTTATGGTTGGGTGTTGTTGTTTTTCGTCCCGTTCCCGCTGCGTTCATTCAATTGAAGCTTCCGCCAGTATTCCACGCGGACACATAAACCATTCCGGTGGCACAATAAACGTTTGTACTGTCGACCATTAAGGATAATTTCTTTATCGGCCGAACGTTAAATTGGACAGTCGTTAAAAATTAATTCCCATATCCAGCCGGGGGTGGTGGTGGTCGGGTGTTTTTGTGTCTTCCTGCAAAGCTCCATTCCCATCCTCAAGGGTGAGCACGAAAGCAACAAGATGCGCAATGAATGATGATGCTAATGATGATGCATCATTCGCGACTCCCCGGAGAGGAGAATCGGAACACGTCGGGTGGGTTGTGCTTTCACCGGTTCGTATTTGTCGCTAATAAATCAAAGCACTCATCCTCCGAAAACCAAAAAAAAAGAACAAGGGCAAGTTGAAACCGTAAGTAAAACGTGACGTTCACGTCGGCTTAGTGTAATATTTTTAAAAGGTAAATTTACGACCATTAATAGAGCAATAATCATGGAATGGCTCCCTGGAGAGGATGGCGTTCGAACAAAATTCTATCCTCCTTTTCCCGGCGTTTGTTTCTATTTTATTAAGTTTATAAAGCAACGTCCATACGGAGGGTTGGGGTACCAATTCTCGTAGGCTTTCTTTTGCCTGAAAACTAAGAAAAGAAAGTAGAAGAAACGTAGGTTAGAGAGAGAAAGATAGTGATTATCCACATTTGGAAAGTATGATCAAATCCCAGAGGAGAAATTATTCCGCTTTAGGGCGATGGCGATTGCAAACGAATGGGAACACTATGTCTTGTTGGTTTCTTGTGTCTGACTAAGACTATTCGTGTTAAGTACGCATGAAAAAATCACATCAGATACAAAAGGAACTAAAATTCTACCAGACTGAAGCCGAAAGCGAAAGATCTATTTCACTCGCTCAATAAAGCTCAACGAGAAGATTAAAAAGTCCAGCCTAACCTCAACAAGCTCAGTATCCGCTACTTGGTAGAATTTCCAAATCTGCAAACCATACCATCATTTGTACGACTGGGGGTTCGTCCAGATTTTCACAGCCTTTTCCTGGAGACTAACGAGCACTTAAATTTTACGACCAGTCTAGGTGCGTCGTACGTCATCCTCTATATCTGTCACACGCATCCAATTGTAGTAGTCTTCACACAGGCCGGTGGCTTCATGGAGGCACAGGAAGAGTGATATGTCCAGGATGTACGCTTCCTTGGTAACAACTACTACTACACTATCGATCATCTCGCACATGCTACCTTCGCATCCTCGCTTTAATGGATGTGATGTACTTGCAAAAAAAGGCAAACAAGAGACGAAGACGCATTAAAACGTGCCTTCTAAACCGAATGTTTGGATTGGTCCTTACCAGCTCTTAATGGGGCGAAGAAATGAGGCCAATCGAACGTAGTGTCCTTTGCTTGAAGAGTGCGAAAGATCTGCTCTGTTAACATGCTTTCTTTTTTGTCGAACAGTATCTTTTGTTCGATAAAACATTTTATCTGTACGTTTTTTTTCTATACACGATGTATGTGTTATTGTCTTGATTTTTCTCCTGACGTTGCATTTCTTGGAGAAAGCCATTTCGTGATTAATTGTCTCACACAAATATCGGTAGTATTTCTACACTTTTAGGAATAGAGAAAGCACTTATTCTAGTTGAATTATTCGGACCAAAAATAGATCTTCGCTTCTCTTCTTCTCAAAGTAGGATAACTATCAACGTCAAATAGAAAATTAATACCTAAAGCATCGAAAAAGTCGTACAGCAAAATATAAATTATTGCGAAAACCACCCGGTGGCTCACCTCAATAAATGCAAAACAGTTGGACACACGCATCCATCAAAATACTTTTTGCTCGGCTTTATACCCCCCTCAGGTAGTGCCCGCGTACATCAAGGCCAGCTAAATTAATGGTTGCGAAAAATATGAAATAAACTCCATTCATTGCACAGCCTGTCAACCAAACCTCTGGATGGGAAACACTTTTTTGGTTGTTGTTGCCGTTGGCTGCCTCTTCGCAACCGATAAGCACATCGAGGTCAGTAAAGGCGGTAGCTATATGACCAGATGCCGGCGCTACACATTGCCCAGCACCATTCCAAATGGTGTCCATTTCCATCGAAAGGGAAGCGTATTTGTTCGCTGTTTACGCGTCCCCGGAGGCTTTACCCCGGTCTCGCACAGGTTACGGCTTCTGTCCGATCCAAACGAAAAAAGGGACAGCGATCGGCACGCACCACACCTGTTCCAAGCATTCGCTCTTTTAGCCGGTTTGACTCATTTTCGTGTGCCAACGGCTAATGACCCTCGGGGGTGATTATCCTTCTCCGTGGTGAGTTTACGGTTGACGCTATGTGGAGTAATTTTTGCTATTTGTCTAAAAAAATGAGTTATAACTTCCAGCAGCAAGCGAAAAAAAAGATGGAAAAAAGAGGAGAAAAAAACAGAAATTAATCAAAATGAGGTTTTTCCTTACTCGTTTTTTTTTCTTCGTTGGTTGCGGTGTGTTGCCTACCTAACGCACATGGTAGTTACCATGGGCCATACTAGGAAAACACATTTTCTTTTCAATCCACAAAATCGGCTAAAGAAAAGCCCGACGACCTTTTCTTTGTGGGTGGCAAAATCTCTTAAGAGACCAAAACCTGCCGGATCAAGAAGTCAGTCCAAATGGTCTTTTAACGTTCGTATGGGTGAGCGATTAGCTCATCCTCGGGGAAAATGAAACGGAAAGCGTCTATTTTGATGGAGGTTTGCCTCATTTTTTTTAAAGGCCAAAAAGTCTCGCCGGTTTCACTAAACCATCCCATCCGTTTAGCTTGGGACTGATATGTGCATGGGTCAGTCGCTTACATAATGTCGATTGTTTCCAGAACTGGGTGGAACCACACCGGCGTCCGGATGTGTATGTTTTTTTTTCCTGACCGATCCGGACTTCTGGGATGGCCCCAGTAGAAATCCCCGGTGAATTTTTCGTCTCTATCCATTTTTTGTGAAAATATTTTTCCACCATAGAAATGTTCTACGGTCGGTTTTTAGAGCGGCGTCATAAAACAGGAGTTTGTTTTCCGTTGTGAAACCCACGAATGGCTATTTAAATTTCCACCAGTACGCTACCAAGTGAATCCGCTACATTGACTCAAAATAAAGTGATTTCTTCCGGGCAGCAAACCGGGGGTACAGACATTAAAACAGATGCTCTCATTACTTGGCTTTCGATTGTATCGGTTGGCTACCCGTGTGTTTGATGTACAAGCGACTGTAAAGAGGAAAAAGGGCACGTCATTAACATCGTAGTCCCTCGCCCCAAACAGAATGGATAACTTTTTGAAAGGGATAAATCTTCCTCAGCACGAATTAAAGTTTTATACCGCCAGCAAGCCCGGATACGGCAGGAACACACAGAGATGCATACCAAGTTTCAGTTTTTATGGGATCAGTTTTGGTGGTTGTTGTGTGTTGGGCTTTTTGGTCCTTTCATCTCCCTATTTTCTGAGGGGCGGCGAAAAGAATGCAGCAAGTTCCCGGTGCTGAAGCAGGGTGGTAAACCGTCAAATGTCTCGCTTGTCTTTTTTAAGTATTCGAAGAACTTTGGGGAACTTTTCTGCGGCGCCTTCCGCCTTCATCAAACCAGCGTCTGTTGCGCTGGTATTTGGTGGTAAACTTTTCATTACCCATTTTCCAGCGCTGGTTTTTTTTGGTGAAGGAAAAGAAGTAATTGTTTAATGGAGAGTAATACGGTTTCGTCTTTTTTTCTCTGCTACGCGTAGCACACGCGCTTTTGAGTGTAAATGAAACGATAAAAAACAACAAAATATCGTTCAACGGCCTAAAGCAATGTTGGCAACTTCCTTTTGGGATATTTTTCTTTTGTTCGTGAAGTAACCTTATTGCTTTCTTTATTAGAAAATTTCCCAAACTTTGCATTGGCGGTGATATGGTGACATAAAAATTATTTTCAAACGAGGTTTTATTAATTTTTGTCTCACTTCCGAAACTCCTTCTACTGATCTCAAACAATCAGATTCAATTCGTTCATTATAGTTTCCACTTAAAATGGAAAACCTTACACCCCTTCCTCCACCCCACTTCCTCCAGCATGCACTATGCTTTTCCTGCCCAATGGCTGATCCCAATAGGGGTAATAAAAACTAACAAACTTCCACCACAAAATGGCATCGAAATGGGTAGGACAATTGTGCCGGAGGAAAATTAATATTTTCTTCTCGTTTAGCTGAAAATCGTCGTCGAATCGTTTGCTTGCTACACCGTATACTCCCTACCTGGGGAAAAGCTTCTCCATTTTGTCGTACACGACACGACAATAGAATAACCAATTTTAAACTCCAAAAACCATATGCACACAGCCACATGCGCATACATTTGCCTTCGGTGTATCCTGTAGCTGCCATTCTTATCAACCCATGCTCTCCTGCCCATTCTCTGCCCACGCCACAACACGGGTTTTCGAATTGTTTAATCAACTTTCAACAATCGTACAACCGTTACCACTAGCGTGTCACCACCTTTCCAACTTCCAACTGCTGCTCTTATCTCATTTCACGTGTGTTTTAGAATCGTTTTTCTTAATTCAAATTATTCTGTCATCGTCGACGTTGTGATGATGTTTCCCATTGGCATAGGTATTTGTTGGTTTGTACAATTGAGTTGTTCGTACCGCTGCTGTTCTCATGTGTACGTTCTTAAATGACAGTAAAAATGTACAGTAAATTGAAGTGCCAACGCAGCTTATCTAAATAAACAAAAAAAGGAAAACCTCCGCAAAAGATCCTACTTCAGCACAAAAGATCCACACTAAAGGAAATGGGAACATTCTAACGCTCATGTACAGCACCCCCCAGAAGAAACAGAAGCGGTCGTTCGTTTTCGGTGTTCAAATCCGATCCACTCACATCGTGTTTTTGCAAATGTTCCCGTGTGTGAATGTGTGCTTTTCGATTTGGAAGGCAAGCGAAAACAACAGGCCGTTGTCTGCCGCTGTGAAGACAATGGAATGGAAATTTAACACACGAAAGAGAAAAAGTGGTCCACCGCTACGGACAAAAACTCAATTGGACAAAAAAGAATTGAATCGTCACGAATTCAACGACACCAAGGTGTCACCAAACGGTAAAACCCGGAATATGGGTTCAGTTTGCGCAACGGTATGATGGTGTTGTGGTAGTTTCTCACATTGAAAGTTGTCACATACACCGTGGCCCTTCGGGTCGTTGTGGGAATGTAATTTTCTCTTTGCTTTTTTGTTGTTGATTTTATTGAACCATAACTGTAGAGGGAACAGAGGTTTAGAGAAGTAGTCGAAAGTTTTTCTTTTTCAAGTGGTTGAATTTTTTTTCTGTAGGAAGTGGTCAAAACTGGAGAGATTCTAGTTTGAAGTTTGTCTACTAAACCAAGTATTGTTTACACCTGTAACTCGGTTTCTTCAAAAGCGCATATTCCCTTCTTCTTTTTCTTCTTCTTTTCCCCAAATTTCTTATTTTCCATGACTTTTCTTATTCCCAGCTGTTATATGAGTCTTTTTTTATATGGTAAGAACCCGGGTCCGGGTGAGATTTTGTACCGGACCTGTCGTGTGAAGAACCGGCCTCGTTACCAATAAACCACCAGTATATCTCAGTCCAGTGTGGTAAATTGTCTATACGATTCCTCATATGGAACTTTCCATCCTTCTATAAGCTCAGCACTGAATCCTATATATTCGGGAAAACTTCTATTACCAAACCTTAGTTTCAATCGACCGATAGACAACACAAGGACGAAGAATAAAATCTGATATCGTTTCCAATTGTTTAAACAAACGTCCCGGAGACATTTACCCGAACCGAGCATCAGCAGAGATTCGATCTTGGCAAGGCATCAATCATGAGTAAATGTTATTCAAAATCCCCAAAAACCGGTCCGTGCAATCAATAGCAAAACGGGCGAGGGGAAAATGCCAATAACTCCTTCATGTTGAAAGGACAGTCAGTCATGTTACGGTTCATGAAGAGGAGAAACATGAGAGTATGGTAGAATGATAAAATGTAAGGCAGCTTAGGCAGTCAGCTTGCCGTCCAACGAGACCGGCAAGCTATTTTGTGGTTGACAGAAAGACAAAACCGGTAAAGTTTTGAAGCACAACGAATGAACAACTGTAGTGTACGTAGGGAACCGGTATATCAGCTGAAGCATCGTCCAACATGGACCGGAGCGGGGGCAAAAATTCGATTTGAGATCTTGTCGAATTGGAATTGTTTGTTTTTTTTTTTAATGGAGGTTCACACCATCCCATCCCTGTGCTTTCGAACAGTAGATCGTGAACGGGGTGAACAATCGAAGCAAACAAAGGAACACGAGCTTTATCCCTTGCAACCGGAAGTAACCGATGTAAAAGGTATGACCATCCGTGGTTCGTGGATAAATTTGGAGATTTATCATAACGACATCCTTTCCAGTTTGCGGATGTTCACCATCGGATTCCTGTTATGATGCAGCGATCCGTCGATGTTGGCATACGACAACCACTGACGGATACAACCATGAGCACAGGAAAATGATAATGCATGTACCGGGGCATTGGCCGGTATATTTTTGCTTTCTCGTTTCTCATTTCCGGTTTGACGTGATGTGGAGTAAAACAGGGCATCTATCGATTATTCCGTTTGGGGGGGTGGGGATACGTTCTGTTTCGTCGTCAGTCGCTCGTCACTCGGACAGATGAGATCGTCAGCGACTGGCCGAGGTCAAACGCGTTCGATGACCGATGGCTGAAAGAAAATGGAACCATGCTGAAAAGCTCCAGAGGGTTTTTAAGGCCCGTGAGGTTAAAGCGTAAACGGTGATCATTTGGTGGTCCGTTGTGCAAAGAATGACGGTTGTGGGGATGATTCTGCACCGTTCCCCATTTTCCCATCATCGATGAGATGATTGATTGTGCCTTTTAAAGATCGAGTGCTTAGAGTATGGTTACTCCTCTTTCCCGAAGCCTTTCATCAAGTCCTTCACACCGCTTTACATCATCGGTGGCATTTGCTTATCGGATTTTTCTCCCCCCTCTTCTTCCTCAATCTCTCATCACCAAATGACTCCCGTGTCATGTCTAATCAAACGGATGGGCGGTTTCGGAGCCCCATTTGCGAAAGGGAGGATATAACACAGTTACAGACGGAAACACCTTCAACGACAGGCTCGTCAACCACAGATCAGCAGCAGAACCGGGTTTATGAAAAATTCATTTCTCGATTAGATTTATCAAATTTTTGGCGTGTCGCGTCTTTCACTTCTTAACCATCCCGGTCTGCTGCCCTGACTGGTTTTTGTGGCAACATATTTTTACCAAAACCGTGCACACGCGAAAAAGATGGTAGGAACAGCGGTACAGCTTTTCCACTCCATTTTCCGAACACACATTCTTTGACATGGCCCCGATGACCTGCTCACACTTTGCGGAGAGGAAAATATTTCGACTACCACTTATCCTTTATCCAGAGGTTTCACTTCGTCTTTTTCTTTCCCCACCCCTAGGCTCCCATTTCAATCCCCGCTCATTCACCTTCCCGAGGTCAGCCAATGTAAATTGCCTCATTAATTTTGATTGTTGGTGAAAGATTGGCAAAGCAAATTGGGTTTTACGCTACGCTACGTGTATGCCGTAGCAGAAGCAGGAAAGACTTGATACAGGACAGAATTTGCACTTCCGCCTTCTTTTAACCCCTGTCCTTTCCTCTTCCATATCCTTTCTTCTACGTGGTTCGCCAGGCTCTTAAAAGCATTGGGGCACGCGTGTAATCATGACGATGATGGAGGACTTTTTAGACATTGTAATATATGATGAAAAATGCCTATTGTGCTCTCAATTAGTCTATAATAGATCAACCTGCATTCGTGTTCCTCACCTTGCTCAGCACCTTAGACAACAAATGTGTCCTTCCCTTTCCTCCACGGGGGGAAAAACGCCCAACAAGAACAAGCCGAGTTCAAGATTTTCAACCCTGTCTTTAGATGTGTGCGTGTTTGCAATCGCAAACCCGGCGCTAGTTTTGATGAGTAACGAAAGGATTATTTATGTTCCACCACCATTATCGCCATGGTTCTTCTGCTTGCTTCTTCTACACGACCAACTACAAAGTAACAGTTTGCTGCATCGATCCACCCCACCGTTGGACCGTTGCCGAAGGTGGTGAAAATGTTGCCGTTTTGTGATGAGTGTATAATTACACACCCTCATATCATCGGTCTCGCCGCTATTCTGGCACTTCCGTGCGCGTTGTTTGTTTGCATAATCTAAACCAAATGGCAGCATTCCATTCGAGTGGCGATGGGTTGGTTTCGCCATCGCCCGTTGTACCGGCACCTGCATTTCGATGCGGCCACAACGAGACGTGGCATAGCGGATTAGTAGGGGTAGCGTTAGTTTTATCATGCGATTGCACACAAATATTTGTTCTATCAGTGGGTCGTACACAGTATGATGGTTCCTGCTTTGGAATGGTTCAAGGTGAAACCGGTAGAAACCAGTGTTTCTACTTCTGGTTCAAGCGGAGAGAAATTCTTCGTCCCCTATGGCTGGGTAGAGTGCAGTATATCGTTGGTAGAATAGGGTTTAAAAAAGCATTAGTCAATTTACATTCGCACCTCACTGGCTTTACAAAGCAGCAAAACGAAGCGCGCCTTTAAACGTTCCGTGATATATTTTTTTTCCACACAAAGGATTTAATATTAAAGCTTGCTCTACTAACATTGTTTGAAATTTAATGAACTCAATTTTAATTTAATTTATTTAACACAAACAATATAATTGTAAACTATAAAGAAAACAAATATGCTATGGATTCATATAAATTTGACTGTTGAAGCAAAAATATTAATAATTGCTGGGAAACATTATTTACAAGCTATTTTATTTATTTCGAAAATTACTTTAGAAATAAAAAAATCTATGGCGAAATTATATCCCTACTAAAACAAGTTTAATTATATGCTATAAAACTGATTATATGATACTCATTTGCATGCAGTAAAATAGTGCTTTTAGATAAAATATATCCATGCAAAAATGTACCCTTCGTATAAATCCACTCATCCGTAGCCAACAGACCGCCCCCCACACACACACACTCTGGCAGTTGACAGCAGTCTTATCCAAATGGAACCACCCTGAAATAACGCTACAGACGCCATGATACACCGTACCCAGCCGGCAGCACCTCACGATTCATGAAACGAGCAAACTAAAACTAATTAGCACTCAAACGAACCTAGACAGCAACGAACGAACGAATGAAACCTTCAATTATGCGGTATATGTGAGGTTTTTTTTTTGTTGCTTCCCCTTGTCGCATACCCTGCGGTCTGGAGCACACGGGACCTGGCAACGATATGCAACTGCCCGGGATAAGTTTTCGATTTGTATGTGTCTGTGTCGGTGTGTTTTGTGTGTTTCGAAAAGATTTTTTTTCTCCCCTCCACAGTACGACTATTCACGTTATGCGTTCCTTTAATTTCAACTTGTTAACCTCCTCACTTTCCACGAACAGCTCGACGATACTGAGCAGTAGTAGCTCACCACAAGGGGAAAAAAGATTTGAAAGAAACCACCATTTAGCAGAAGCGAAAAGAGAAAACAGACGAAAAAAAAGAGTTGTGCTCTTTTAACTTAATTTAAACTCAAAAAGTGTTTAAAACTTTGCCAAGATGAATTTATCGTCATCGTCGTCTGGTTGTGCCAATTGTCCGTAAGGCTTTTTTGGGGACGACCCGCTTTTATGAAATTCCTTGCACGATTTCGACGGCGTGCGGTTGTTCATTTCGGTGAGTGTGTTTTTAATTTCCAATCCGTAGATAGAATACTATGTACTGGTGGAATTTCTCGTTTCGTATCTGATTGGCCTGGCAGGCTTTATCCTTAGAATGGCTTCCCAAGCTACGTTGCTTAACTTTGCGTCTTGATGTGCTACCGTTTTCTTATCGTAACATCTACGAGATAATAGTTTATCTTTCCGTATGAACTTTGCGGTATACTTCGCCCACTCTAAGGAAGAATTTTCTCCTTGTTCGCGCTTGACGCTCTCCTGTACAAAACGCACAAGTGTTCCAATAATGTATGGCACGCTACACAAGAGAAAGCAGCTTCTTAAAGCGACTTCTTCCGTTTCAGCAAGCCCGTTGGTTCACATTTTCACCGCTGTTATCGATGAAAGTTTAAACAAGCGAGCGAAACGATAATAATGCACCGTGAGCAACTTTTACCTTTTTCCTCCCCGCGAAAGCTGAAAGGATTTTCCCGCCACACCGACACCGGTTTTTTTGGTGAAATTCTTGCTCCACCCTTACGTGCTTACCTGCGGAAAGTGTTTGAGATTATCCTCACCAAGCTCACATCCAGTGCCAGTGCGCGGTAATACAGTGGGTCCACTTATATTGTTCCGGTTGTACGATGGTAAGGGTTTGCCTGAAACAAGAAGGAAATGCTGAGATAAGCAGAAAGGAAACACTCACCCATTCGGCCCATACACAGAATATGGTGGGGGAATAAAATTAACTACAAGAAAGATAGAACGAAGCCGAACCGAAGGAAAGGCTTTGCGTGTGGAGGATAGGAGATCCGTTGAATTCAAATTAAATTTTCAAATTTCATCTCAGAACTTTCTGCCACGATTTCGACGTTTATCCAGCCGCAACAATGCATGAATGTGTGTGTGTTTCTCTAGAAATGTTCGTTGTTTCCGGTTTTATCTGCAAAAGCCAACCACACTGAAGCATGGAAATGACCAGTAGAAAATCGTATGAGTTGCTGAGCGTACTTTAACTACCAGCAACCAGAGTGTGATAGGAAAATTTCCCAACAGCGCCTTAGAATTTTCCATACTCCACACTGTGCTGAGCGTCCTAAGGCTGTCTCTTTAAGTGGAACGTTTATCCGCTTCCCCCCGTTTCACTACTCGTGCGGCCAATTTTTCCCCCGTTTTCTAACTCATTTAAAGTGGAACCGGGAAGGGGCATACCCCGGGAAGTATGTGAATTGATAATCACAAGATAGCATTGCAGATGAATGTGACCAGTTTGATAATCGTACCGAGAAAGAAGCCCGTACCGTCGGCTTACCAGAAGGTGCCGTCGGATGAGCAGCGCAAACCTCTGGCATGGTGTATACGCAAGACACTAGCCACTCAACTTCGAGAGTTAAAACAATGGGTAACGATAGCATGGAGGGGAAACGAACTGTTCTAAACTGCTTCCGATTAGCATAGTATGCAGTACATATCTGCACTACATGTGCTCGAGAAACATAAAGCGAAAGAGTGGTTTAAACAAGAAGCCCTTCAGTCGTAATTTATTCAACTACTGCCGCTGGGCTGTGCACATGACTTGCACCGTGTGAAGCGCGTGTATGGCGTGACCAGAAGAACACTTGCTCCAAACCCAGCCACACGGGTTGTAGCGCTCGGTGGCACACCGGTAACCTCTTTTCCTTATCGAACTTTTCCGAGGCCGGAAAACATTTCGGGGTAAGGTAAGAACATTCCCAGCAACAAAGTTTATCGTGCGATGCAGGGAGGCATTGTGCAGGCTTAAAGACGTTAAAAGCACTAGGATGAAGTGCGTCGAAGGTTTTTTGCTTCTTGAAGAACTTCACCGTGATAGACGAACCCGTGTACTAGACCTGTGTCAGGATGTGCGATACACCTGTGTGTTGCAAATAGACACGTGAAGATAAAGGACTCTCCAGCCAGTGTCTTGCAGAAACCATCATCCGGGTCTTCCGCAAGTAGTCTAAGATACCCTCCACTAACACTTGTCTTCAGAGTTATCTCAGCAAATATCTTCGACCGTTGTTAAACAAGCCGAGGGCATAAGAATAAGAACCAACCGTCCTTTGCTTTTAGTACCACAAGAAATGGATGTTTCTTAAGTCCCTTTTTTGAATTACCAAAGATTTGCGCTTGTGTATCGGTGAGTTATAGATGGTTAAACATTCGATTGTGATACAGAAGTAAAGGTGGAAAAAAACGGAACAAAAATGTGTTTTTATTCTGAGCTACGAAAGAAAATTAAGGAAAGCTGTGTAAGCTCTACTGCGAGAAAGATTTTAAGCGTCCTTTATGTACATCTTGAATCAAACGAGAGCTTTGCTATCCCCTTTTTAATGATATCGTTTTAAACGCACACATGGCCACGCTTACCGTATGCATGTACTGCACACTACAGCACATGGAAGCGCCTTCCCCATGTATGGTGTAAATGGAAGATAATGAGTCGTGAATAATGTGATTCAAATGCAGACAATATCATAAAATAATGGGGTTATCAGTGGGAATGACTCTTCTTGGTAGCAACCCATGCCATCGATACGCTCGTTACAAACGATATATGTGTGTCCCGTGAGTTGCACATACATATATCAGAACAGATGTGTAATTGATATCGTGCTCGGTCAATTGTTAAACTGCATTTAGAATAATAGATTACAGGTAATAATTATTCATACAATGGAAAAGGATATAGTTTATGCTTTTTTTTCTCCGTCCTTCCAAAACGTGCCTCGAGGTTATCAATTATAGGTAAATGATAATTACATGCCTTTGGCGGAAGGAAAGATAATGAATTGTGGATGTTTCTCCCATTGGACATTGACAATGGGTATTATATTAATGAATATTCTACAGAGTAGCCATAATACTAATTAGAATAAATAAATACTGGTCCACTGCCTGTACTATCTGTTATTGTATATAAAAGTATATTATATGTTTTTTTAGTTTTGCTGATTTAGAATATTTAATGTTAAAGAAATTATAGCATGTTTAGAATGAACTTATAGCATGCTAAGTGCATTTTAATAAAGGCGGATATTCTGGAGCAGTTTTATAGTTTTGCACCCAAAATGGGGAAGGTAAAATACAGAAAATTATAGTCTGTAAAAAAAATATTGGAAAAATAGAGTTTATTACACACTAAAGATTTGTATGACCTTATTTAAGAATCTTTTTAAAATGGAGGCTACAAAAACTGTGTAATTTTTCTTTTTTTAAAGAGGAATAAACTGCTCACAATGTTAAATTTTCTTGTTACGAAACAAACAATAGAAAACAAATCGTGATCCGTTTCCCATCCGATGTGTAGAATGGAATGTTGCACCGATTTCCTCTTCTTAAAACTTGTTCGAAAACCCCGAAAACGGATTTATTTTTCTCCTAACTCGAATTACGTCATATTTGTGATGAGATTTAAAAATAAAACACACACAGATATACGGCGGAAAACAAAAGAATAAATACGATGGAATCTGAACAAAGTCGTAAAAAAAAACACACACACACACACACACACACAAATGTGTTCTTTCACACATTCTGGCATTGAAGCAACTTTATCGTTCGGATGTCGGTGCCAAATAGACACATCCGAGTACGTTCAACGATATCGGTGAATGAAGAAAATGGCGAGAAAAACACAAACGCGTACCACCACCGAACGCGATCGGTAGAAAAGAGTAAACTATTTAAGTATTTACATTTCAATTTGCTTTTTCCTCACTTTCGGGAATCGTCATTTTGGGGACGATCCTCGTTTCAACGAACGTACTCCCATGGGACATCGGGGAAAGAAGATTCTCCCATTTTTCATGTTCCAGTTACCATCGAACACACACACACATACATACACGCAATCTGGTTTGGCAGGTATTTCCCTGGGTGATTTCCGGTCGTTTGTTTGAAAGGAAACACGGTCCAGGTTTTCCGTGTACAAAGGAAACGGAAAAAGGGTACACCGTGGTGCTTGTGCTATCCATTTCTTATACGCTGCAAACCCCGTCCGTTTGGACGGGAAGGAGTGTTCAGCTCTTTAAATTTTCCAACGAAATGTGATTTTTTTTGTGTGCTTCTTCCACGGTGTGCGCAAAAAGAAATGAAAAGTATTTCAAGTGGAAGAACTACCGCAAGGAGTTTCCGAAGCTTTTAGACAATTTTGAAGACCAGAATTTTGTGTGCCAAAGCAACGATTGGATTCAGGGCAGCACATATGGGGAAACGTACAGTGTGTATGCAGATTTCATAAGGTGGGTTATTTTTTTGGCTCGTACCACTTTTTCATGTTATTTTATTGTCCATTCCCACACTCTTAAGACTACGCGAAAGAAAATTGAGAACGAACCCTGTGCCAGCGTTTCCTCGCATCGGCAAAAGAACGAACAGTTCGAATAAGAGAAGGAGAAGCACAGCCACGGTGCAGATCGGTGGTTCTGCAGCAATGTCGAACTGAAAGGATGTAAATGTGGCATATGATAACGATGTGCTGTACCTCAAGATGAATGTATGAGCGGGTGCGAGTGGAGGAGCGGGAGGTAAAAGATTATTGAAACGAAAAAATATCGTGTATGGTGGTTTCCATTCAATATCGTTCCATCACGCCCGTGAACGAAGTCGGTAGCAAATATAACAAGTGGAACAAAAAAAAAAACGAAACGAAAAAGCAACGGAAACGATACTTCCGTGGCACACGACAAATTGAGAGAGAAATGACATTTTTGCTACTACCTCGTTAGAGACACTGCTGAAACACACAAACCACACATGCTACCGAGAAAATAAAGTGCTTCCTTTTTTTTTGGGAAGGTGTATGGAATGCAGAGCGGAAAAAGCACCACTTCCTTCTAGCAGCGCAATGTGTCTTTTCACCAGGGCAATCTGCTGGTTGGAGCGTGATGTGGTGGCCGTGAAGAAGGTGAAACGCGAACGCGAAGAAAAACTGCCACTTATGTACCACTGCAGTACATTCAATGAAAACACGAAAGGTGAAAAGATAAATCGACCATCTAATTGATGCATTATGTGGTTGGGTTTTTGGCCTGGTGGGGTTAGCTTTCATGTTGAAAAGACAAACTTTTCCCATCGTAGCAAATAAAATAAAAGCCTTCGAAAAAAAAATTGTTTCCCTTTATGCATTCTAGTGTTGTCAAACTATCACTGATCGCAACCAATGATCGATGGAGACGCATGGTCTTTCATCGCCTCATGGAGACGCCTGGTCCTTCACGTCTGTAACGCGTGTAGAATTTTTTTAAAGGGTAAAAATTTATCACAAAATGCAATGCATAAGTTGCATTAAACAGCCTACAGAAAGAAAAACATTATCCACACACATCGATAAAAAATTGTGCAGATGAAAGTCGATAATTTAATAATCCGCTTCAGGATTTATGGCTTCATGAGGCGACATTTCTCTGCAAATTGCTGCTGGTACAAACCCTGCTGTCAGCAGGCTTCTTTGTGTGTGTGTGTGTGTTTTTTTTTGCTTGAAAAAGGCTTGTTCTACATTCTGTGTGCTCGGCTATTCTCAATAGGCACCTAACGATAGTTTTAATAAAATCGTTCACCCAGCTGTAAGCAGCACAGATGATTCATTACCATTCCGAATGCAACTGGAATCATTTCTGCTGCTGAGCTCTTTCCTGATCTAGTAGCCTATGCACATTCTCTTTATATGTGTGTGAGTGTGTGTGTGTGTATGTGTGAGTGTATATGTATCTGGCCTGCAGCGTCGTTCCGGGTTTACGCTATCATTCATCTTTCACTAATTATTTCCGCACTGCAGCAAGTGGAGTGTAAAATTTAACACCTAATGCCATTCCCCGTCCTACGAGCAGGAGTAGTTCTACCCGCACTCTATGGCCCGCTCTACAAAACCCAGACTTCGGCTTGTCACACGCTCCACCACCACCGTGCGCCATTGCATTTTTCCCTTCGCCAATGCACGCGCTACATGCCTGGCCAAGAGGAAGCATTTGAGAATGAATTGCAAAATGCAGAAATGTGGCCCCGAGGCGATGTAGCGCAAAAGCTGTTTGTTGCATGTATGTAGAATATCTCGTACACTACCATAGTCTATGCTGCTGGTGGCAAAGCGCAGCATAAAATGAACATGCTGCACTGGTATGCGAATGGAATTATCCCTTGAATGTACTGGGAAATGTCCTTCCAAACACATAGATACTATATGCTAATACGCAACGCAAGGAAACAACATAAACACGAGTTTTTCGCTTGTAAACAAACATTAGCTTTTGCACTCGACCACCAAAGCCACAACGAGCGAGCCAAAGCACAAGCGCAGGACAAGAGGTTGCAACGACGACGACGAGGACGACGACGACGACTGCAGATTGGAATGATGTCCTGTGTGCTTATGATGATGATTATGACGATGGGAATGGAATCGTTTGACGATGAGCACCCGGAGAATGTGGCCGCTGCGGGCGTACCATTAATGGTTGCTCTATCTTTGGAGGATGTTGCGAAGAACGCAGTGATGTTGATGTTCACCGAAATTGGAATGGAACCGTATGATGGCTATCTCTCCCTGCCATCTCGCTTTCTCTACGATTCTATTTAACTGTGTCGCTGCCATCCACTTTCGGAACCATTACGCATGATGATGGTGGTGCTGACGGACGTGAAAGAGAATGATTCGATCACCATCATTACAATAATCACAATAATGATAATGATAATAAAATATACATAATTTATCGATATTGAATTGCAAACCAACGATCCGAAAGGGTGTAAGCGAGACGGACGCTAGTGCTCATTGCTTTGAGGTCAGTTCCCAACCGTTGCAAGTAGGATAAGAATGACAAACGTGTTGGTTGGAAAATTTGATCATAGCCCTTTTTTCTAGAACCCATCCCTCGGCACACCATCGACATAACCTTCTCGGTGAGGAAATGTGACCAGAACGTTTTCCGGTTTGCTCGTTAATAAATTTTCATTTAGAATGTTATTGAAATGTCATCAAATGCCATAAACATCACTTGTAGAGAGGAGCGCAAAACATAAACAGAAACAATCCAAGGGATGGAGTCACGCTGATAGCAACGTGCACTGTTCTCAGCTGAGCTGTGGAAGGCTTTTTCACCCCCTCCCCTCGGTTTGACCATTGGGTGGACAAAAGGATGATATAAAATTTCACTGCAATATTCACAATCGATTCAGCGAGGCCGCAGAAAAGGAGAAATAATAAGATCTCACATTTCATTGTATTTGATTTGCCCCCCCCCCCAAAAAAAAGGACAACATTTCTTGCAACAAATTTTGGATCGTTCGATTTTGGTTGTTTTTATTGTGAAAATCGCCAGAGCTTAAGCAGAACTGCAGCTGATGGGTTAGTTTCGATTTCGCTAAGCCATATCCACTTTATTGATATGGTTGATTTGAAAAACGAATGTTTTCCTTTCATTTTCCGTACGATTTTGGGCAGCAGGACCTTCGTGCTTTATTTTTTGGTGGATATTTATTTATGATGCACTTCATTTCCCATTTCCTTTATCTCGTTTGTGTCCTTCCGGGAAACCACCTTTTTGTCGTTGTTTGCCTTCGGTTGTCATTTTTGTTCGCACGGCGAAGAGCGCTTGTTTTACGCCGTCCACAAATCCGATTCCAATACCTTTTGATCCGAAAATGGATTGGTATCGTTTTTTTTTTGGTTTCGTTCTTAGCACTTTTTCTTTTAGTGCATAAAAACCAATACCATCCTTTTTTGGGGTGGACATTTCTACACGTTTCGTCAAAAGTGTTTTCCTATCATGTGTGAGGCCTTATCTTTTTTTTGGAAAACTAACATTCTTTCTCGTGCTGCTTTTCTTGCACGGAAAGAAGAATGTGTTTCACGTGTTAAAATATTACAACCTTTCCGGTGATGGTCAATTTGTGAACGGAATGCAAAGCAAAAACATCTCAAACACACCCAAACCAAAGATCGATGGTGGCATACAATAGTGTTGGTTTTTTTTTTTTCAAGAAACGTGTTGGAAAGTGGGATGAACTTTTGGCCCCGTACTTATCACGTTAAAAAAGATAGAAAGCTCTTTTGAGTAACTTTTTATTTTTAGAGTTGCCGCGTTGTGAAGGTTTTCTTCAAAATGGTGTATCTGGCCCAAGATGGCTCAGGTGGCTGATGGAGCAACAGTATGGCAATTTTTATACGCTCTTCCATATAGCTGTCGTAAACTGGAAGCATCTCTATGTGTTCTTCGCTGATGGGATATTACGATCCGCATACAAAGGAAAAGAAATACTTTTGCGGCATTCGAAGCACTTCAAGAACATGCACTTCTTTCTTTTATGGCTGTGTAAAAAGCTTGTTTTCATTAGAAGTGTTGTAAATTTGAAAAAAAAACCGCATGAAATAAAAACAACATTCACCTCCACTTCCAGTTCCGAACAGCTTACATGTATCCTACTTCACCCAGGAAGGGTTATTTACGAGAGGTTCGATCCTTTGTAAAAGATCACATTCGAGGCAACCTAGCGGTTGAGCTATCCATTTATGTGGTGTTTCTAGCCGGAACCACACATCTTTCATATACCGAATCATATAATTTTCAAATAAAAAATTCTGTCGCAAAAGGTAATATAACACACATACACACACACACACACACTGATGCACACATCCTTCCGTTCGGTTCAATAGACGAGCATGCATGAGAACCCGGATCAAGCATAGTAATCAATTATTAAACGACAATAAAAGTGGATTTTCGATACAGTCCCTGTTTGCACCCGTGAAACAGGGAGAGAACCGTATTTGCTATATGGATATATTTATCACCCATCCCAGTTTATTACTCATGCATGTAATAGAAGCCAACAGCTGAATTTGATGAAAAACTGATGATCTTTTAAAATATTGATTACGTTCAACACCACCAACATGGGAGAGTTGGAACGGTTGACCTCACCACATTTTATGATAGTTCGATTAGTTTGATAACAGCAGCAATACTGCTTCATATGAAACTTAGCAAAACTTTAACAAGACTAATGAAATAGCTTGTTCAAAAATTTTGAAGCTTTTTTTTTTTAAAGGAAATTTTTTCCAAAACTAATGTTGCAACAAGATCGTGTAAAATTCATGTTTTCTTTCGCCCGCTAACTTAGTTATATCACTACAACCTGCCGAATGGAACTGCACCGAATAAATGAAAAAAAGAACCTGCATCAATTTTCATTTCAGCTCCAACCAATCTCTTGTTCGCTATTCTTTCCCATAATAGCATCAATAGACGATCCGATGGACCTTCATTAACACTAGCAAATGCTTTTTAACCAACGGTGCAAAATCAACTTTTCCTTCAACACCATTTAAGGGGAGTGAAAGAGTAAAAGAAAACAGCAAGACTTGGTGTAACCTTTTTTCCCTTGTCACGGAATCTAGCAAGTTTTTGTTTTTTTTTCTCGTCTTTCGCTAAATAAGCTAAACGAAAATTGATTTTCCATCGAACATCGTAGCATAAAACCAATCTCGCACCAGCTTAACGATGTAGTGTATTGAAAGCGTCAGTTTACAATGAAATCTAATTTATTAAGCTTCGTTGCTTAAACCCTTTTTTTCCCCGCTGGCGAAAATGAATAGACTAAAACATGACACGAGCAATCAATGGAAAAACAAAAGGATAATAGCAATCAGATCCTGTCTGAAGGTGGAAAGTAACAGTGAATGCGATTGGTTTTCAATTTTCAATCAAACGAAACATTAGCCTGGTTTGGTGTGGGGTTTGGTGTATGCAAAAAGTGAATGATATGCTTGCTATTGCTTGTGATAAAATATTCAATGCGATTGTTCATCCTAGTGAATGAACCCATCTTGATGTGATAAAGATGGCGCATATACATACACTTTTCCACCAGGTTGGAATATTTAACTAATTCTGTTTCACTACAGATTGCATGAATCAAGCACGTAACGTTATATTTAAAGTATTTTCAACTAGCTCGGTGCAGTAAAATAAATACAACAAACAAATCATGTTCAACTTGTCATCGAGTCCCAAAAACATGGTCCATGAATGATAAATCCCGTACCCGTACAAGCTTGTTAAAGTTGATAATTTTAAACCAAAGTTCTGAGACCCTTTTTCTNNCAGAGCTTAAGCAGAACTGCAGCTGATGGGTTAGTTTCGATTTCGCTAAGCCATATCCACTTTATTGATATGGTTGATTTGAAAAACGAATGTTTTCCTTTCATTTTCCGTACGATTTTGGGCAACAGGACCTTCGTGCTTTATTTTTTGGTGGATATTTATTTATGATGCACTTCATTTCCCATTTCCTTTATCTCGTTTGTGTCCTTCCGGGAAACCACCTTTTTGTCGTTGTTTGCCTTCGGTTGTCATTTTTGTTCGCACGGCGAAAAGCGCTTGTTTTACGCCGTCCACAAATCCGATTCCGATACCTTTTGATCCGAAAATGGATTGGTATCGTTTTTTTTTTGGTTTCGTTCTTAGCACTTTTTCTTTTAGTCCATAAAAACCAATACCATCCTTTTTTGGGGTGGACATTTCTACACGTTTCGTCAAAAGTGTGTTTTCTTTTTTTTTGGAAAACTAACATTCTTTCTCGTGCTGCTTTTCTTGCACGGAAAGAAGAATGTGTTTCACGTGTTAAAATATTACAACCTTTCCGGTGATGGTCAATTTGTGAACGGAAGGCAAAGAAAAAGCATCTCAAACACACCCAAACCAAAGATCGATGTTGGCATACAATAGTGTTGGTTTTTTTTTCAAGAAACGTGTTGGAAAGTGGGATGAACTTTTGGCCCCGTACTTATCACGTTAAAAAAGATAGAAAGCTCTTTTGAGTAACTTTTTATTTTTAGAGTTGCCGCGTTGTGAAGGTTTTCTTCAAAATGGTGTATCTGGCCCAACATGGCTCAGGTGGCTGATGGAGCAACAGTATGGCAATTTTTATACGCTCTTCCATATAGCTGTCGTAAACTGGAAGCATCTCTATGTGTTCTTCGCTGATGGGATATTACGATCCGCATGCAAAGGAAAAGAAATACTTTTGCGGCATTCGAAGCACTTCAAGAACATGCACTTCTTTCTTTCATGGCTGTGTAAAAAGCTTGTTTTCATTAGAAGTGTTGTAAATTTGAAAAAAAAAAAATAAACCAACCGCATGAAATAAAAACAACATTCACCTCCACTGCCAGTTCCGAACAGCTTACATGTATCCTACTTCACCCAGGAAGGGTTATTTACGAGAGGTTCGATCCTTTGTAAAAGATCACATTCGAGGCAACCTAGCGGTTGAGCTATCCGTTTATGTGGTGCTTCTAGCCGGAACCACACATCTTTCATATACCGAATCATATAATTTTCAAATAAAAAATTCTGTCGCAAAAGGTAATATAACACACATACACATACACACACACACACACTGATGCACACATCCTTCCGTTCGGTTCAATAGACGAGCATGCATGAGAACCCGGATCAAGCATAGTAATCAATTATTAAACGACAATAAAAGTGGATTTTCGATACAGTCCCCGTTTGCACCCGTGAAACAGGGAGAGAACCGTATTTGCTATATGGATATATTTATCACCCATCCCAGTTTATTACTCATGCATGTAATAGAAGCCAACAGCTGAATTTGATGAAAAACTGATGATCTTTTAAAATATTGATTACGTTCAACACCACCCACACGGGAGAGTTGGAACGGTTGACCTCACCACATTTTATGATAGTTCGATTAGTTTGATAACAGCAGCAATACTGCTTCATATGAAAGTTAGCAAAACTTTAACAAGATTAATGAAAAAGCTTGTTTAAAAATGTTAAGCTGTTTTTTTTTTAAGGAAAATTTTCCAAACCTAATGTTCACAACAAGATCGTGTAAAATTCATGTTTTCTTTCGCTCGCTAACTTAGTTATATCACTACAACCTTCCGAATGGAACTGCACCGAATAAATGAAAAAAAGAACTTGCATCAATTTTCATTTCAGCTCCGGCCAATCTCTTGTTCTCTATTCTTCCCCATAATAGCATCTGTGATATCTCAGCGGATTTAATGAGGCACTGAACATCTAATTACGCACAAGAACTATTTTATTTTCGCTTCTTGCGACTTAACTCTACCGCTATCGATCACGTACTGGTTTGCACCCGTGTGCAAACCCCAAAACTTTACTCCCTCCGCTGTGGCGTGCATTTCGCGGAACCGTCCGTTATACCGCTTGCTATTGTACACAAACGACCCTTTTTTTGCTCCCGGCGTATCCACAGGTACCGATCGTCACACCACAACAGAAGAAAAAAAAAACAAAAACAAAAAAACACTTCTTCCGATGAAACGGAACAGCATCAATAGACGATCCGATGGACCTTCATTAACACTAGCAAATGCTTTTTAACCAACGGTGCAAAATCAACTTTTCCTTCAACACCATTTAAGGGGAGTGAAAGAGTAAAAGAAAACAGCAAGACTTGGTGTAACCTTTTTTCCCTTCTCACGGAATCTAGCAAGTTTTTGTTTTTTTTCTCGTCTTTCGCTAAATAAGCTAAACGAAAATTGATTTTCCATCGAACATCGTAGCATAAAACCAATCTCGCACCAGCTTAACGATGAAGTGTATTGAAAGCGTCAGTTTACAATGAAATCTAATTTATTAAGCTTCGTTGCTTAAACCCTTTTTTTCCCCGCTGGCGAAAATGAATAGACTGAAACATGACACGAGCAATCAATGGAAAAACAAAAGGATAATAGCAATCAGATCCTGTCTGAAGGTGGAAAGTAACAGTGAATGCGATTGGTTTTCAATTTTCAATCAAACGAAACATTAGCCTGGTTTTTGGTGTGGGGTTTGGTGTATGCAAAAAGTGAATGATATCCTTGCTATTGCTTGTGATAAAATATTCAACGCGATTGTTCATCCTAGTGAATGAACCCATCTTGATGTGATAAAGATGGCGCATATACATACACTTTTCCACCAGGATGGAATATTTAACTACTTCTGTTTCACTACAGATTGCATGAATCAAGCACGTAACGTTATATTCAAAGTATTTTCAACTAGCTCGGTGCCGTAAAATAAATACAACAAACAAATCATGTTCAACTTGTCATCGAGTCCCAAAAACATGGTCCATGAATGATAAATCCCGTACCCGTACAAGCTTGTTAAAGTTGATAATTTTAAACCAAAGTTCTGAGACCCTTTTTCTCGCTTTGAACAAACTTCATGCCTAATGCCTTTGATCCCTATTTTATCATGTCAATTCGCTCACTTCACTACCGTTACTATACTTCTGCTGCTAATACTAATACTACTATTCCCATCATACAGTCATCGTTGGTGCGGTTTCCGGTTCGACTTTGGTGTTTGCGCTTCATTAAACACATTAAATTCCGAATCCTGGCTGGCAATAAATTTAAAGCCTGCCCTAAACAAACGGAAATAAAACGCCCGTTAACGATGACGGGCAAGGGTTTTGCGAACAACACACCACGCATAGCGGGAGATAAACTTTAGCCCTTAAACCGATATGAATGCTTTTTTTGTATAAATCGTGCGTTTGTGTGTGTCTTGGTATTGGGTTGATGAATCTTAAACACATATATACGTGCTGAATTCTGGATCACAGACACCCATCGTGCAAACGTGATGTAAATCAGGAAAATCTGTTGATCCACAACCCCCTACCCGATCCGGGTGGGAAACATATTAAAGAGGAAAAATAAACGACACCGACCGACCTTCGTCAAGAAAATTCATTGCTTTTTACCTCTAACTGTGTGATATTTCGAAGAAGCTATCGGGAAGAGGGTGTGTAAGACGGATGGAAAACACACACACACCTTCATTCACATAACGCACACTAAAAGGGACCACCTCACACATCACGGTTTGTTCCGCGTCATCGGAAAAGGGTATTAGTCATCCGGCTAGGGGATGAATTTGCCATCCGAAACTTCGAAAAGCTCCCGGATCGTTAGCCGTCAACTACGAACAGAGATGGAAATTGATTCTGATGATAAATTAATCAAATCAAGCATATCGCATCGCCCTTCTGCTAGAATCCTACTTCATCCCCCATGCAAGGGGGTGAAGGTTAAATATTTTTTCCTTCTTTTTTTTTGTTGCGAAATTCACACCGGGCACACATCGCAACGAAGGAAGATCAATAGCAGGTTGGCGAAAATAAATCACAGTTTACCAAGGCCGCCTTTCATCATACCTTGATTGCTGACAGTTGCAATGTGACGCGCGATCAGCAAAATTAAGCACTAACACTCCCCTGCTGTTGTGGAGTTCCTCGTACGCAAGGGATGGAAAATGACTGATTCGAGTACGCCATCTTCTTATACGCATGACGTGCTAACAAAGCAAGCTAGGTATTTTGCTTTCAAGGTGAGTCAAAAGGTTAGCGAGAGATGAAACACCCAACACCTTTCGACATTCATCGTTCGCTTGCCACTATTGTACGGGAGTGGAATATTGAAAAGATGCAACGAGAGAACACTCACCGGAACATCCGTTTAACACGCGCAGACTTCAATTTGCTACAATACAGCTGGGGACAATTTTATTTTCTTTTTCTGGTGAAGTAATTTGCTCTACTGCGGTTAGGGTAAATATAAGAAAAGCAACCATTCTCACTGAACGAAAACCAACACAGTCAGCTTCTCGATTGTGATGGAACAAAGGCAAATCAAGTCAAAAGTGTGCGACGGCAAATCCCACCACCGATGCTCTTAACCCCGCCAATGGGGATGTGAAAAATGATGCAACTGTCAGGGTGGTAATATAAATAATGATGTTGAAAACGTCTCGCCACTTCCCACGCTGTCAAGCGGGAAGCATTTGCGTGGTACGATGTTTCCAAGGAAATAGGCGCCACCGTACGACACTGTTGGCTGAACAGTGCTGATGGTGCTTAGCACAGCAAACGTTTTTGGGGGGAAAAATCTCCTTCAACTACACCGTCCAGTGACAGAGGTTTCTTTTTTTTTGGATTGTGCGTTTTGGTTGTTGTGCGGAGGTGATAAATCTGCTCGAAAAGAAAACATCGGCGCCTAAAGGTATGCAAAACAAGCGTTAGAATGACGGGAGATCCTGTATCTGAGTGGTGAGTACGCTAACGAATAGTGCCAAAAGCAATAAACGAAATATCGTTACAGAATGGTAGAATGCACAAAATGGCGCTGGGAAAAGTGTCAAACATTTAGTGTTTTAAAAATGTTTAGGTTACACAAAAAGAAGGAAACCTTAAATTCCGGAAGTTTCATTGGCGAATTACTCGAGTAGTAACAAATCACGTAGAGAGTGTAGCCTATAACAACTGTCAACAGTTTATGCTCTTTGAAGATCTTTACTTTCGAATTATTAAAAGAAAGAATTTTAAATGCGATGGGAATATGTATGTACAAGTTCATACTTTAAACACATTTCCAATGGTACTTGTTATGACATTTATTTATATTTCACCCGAACATACCAATGTTTGACATAAGCCAGATGGGTATTGTAAAAAGGGAGAGATAAAGAATCTACTTACCGTGACTGAATTATCGTATTCCGTTTATCCCATGAAACTGATTGCTAGCGTCCGGAACTTCACCACGAACACTAGAAGAAACGGGAAAGAGAAACACAAATGAAATTGAATATTNGTAAAAAGCGAGAGATAAAGAATCTACTTACCGTGACTGAATTATCGTATTCCGTTTATCCCATGAAACTGATTGCTAGCGTCCGGAACTTCACCACGAACACTAGAAGAAACGGGAAAGAGAAACACAAATGAAATTGAATATTAATCAGCCTGGTAAGACACTGTGGAAGCTTCCGGGTACCATTTTACTGACCCGGACATACGAATGGAAATGCTGTAACATCACCTCCCTCCCTTCCCTCATCCCCACCACAAAAAAGGGAACATCATAATACGACTGTCCGTGTCACTTTCGAACGATTCGTTGGTTTCCTTCCCTTTTTGTTGCTACGTCCCCACAACAAGCAAAAGGTACGGTGTGTCCTTTGCTCCTTCGAAGCATCGAGCCATCGAGAGCATCGTCTTGAAGCGCGCCCGAGAATATATAAATATATTCAAGCCGATGTTATTCATGGGATTTACTTGGACCTTCCATTCTTCCCCGTGGGACCGTATCTTTCCAGTACTTGCACCACTTTAGTTTTCTTATCGAAAAATCACTGCTTTCGTAAGGACATTCACGTCTAAAGTGCCACATAGCAGCGTGCTAGCGATACAACGCAAGCCACAGCAACACTGTTGCCATGGTCATGTTCCACATCAGCCCATCGAACCCAAGTACCCGAAGTGATATGACGCTGTATGCTTTGCTATTAGTTTTCTTCAAAGATTTCCTGCTCAAAGGAGGATTTTTCCCTTGTTTCTTTTTTTTCCTTCTGCTCTGGGAAGCTTCGTTAAATTTGTGCACGCTATTATCTTATCGATACACGGCACAACCATCATTTTCTTTTACTTCTGCTTTCGAGAGCTAGTTGTCCTTGCTTAACCCCGCCGTCCCGGATGTGTTGCACGCTTAGTATGAAATCTTTTAACTAATACTAGAAATAATTCTAACAATCACCAGGCGTCTCCATTCACGATTAAAAACTCCGCCCGATAAGTTGCTTTGCCCGACAGCATCTAATGTGCTGCAAGCAACGCGTAGGCTAACAGGCAGAAAAAGAATCCAAAACCGATCCAGCGAAATAATGTGCCTCCATCCTCGGGACGGAGAGTTCGGCATAAACCGTTTCTCTGCTGCGCTGGCGTACCCGTAGACTAATAAATAAAATCTAATTCCGTGATTTGTTGTGATAATGAATGCCATCCACTTGCTGTACCAACGCACCCGTGGATTTCCCGTCGCATTTCCTTTGAACTGCTCCAAGAGCCTAGAAAATGGCCGTTGGCGACAGATTTGCAGCAAGGCGGTAAGGTGAGCCCTTCATCATCATTAAACGGTGATTGTTGGCGCTCGGCCCTCGAACATTTGCAACCAGTACCACTGCGGAAAGTCATTCATCAGTAGCCTTTCTCCGTGCCCTTCCTTCTCAACGTCGGGTCATATCTCACACTTACGCAGGAACAGCTCTACGAGGTCTGATGAACTGCCCGAAACCTTGCGCGACACGTATTTTCCGTCACGATGACGACGGCGACGATGTCGACAGCGATGACGACGCACTGCGACGCGTCCACTGTGTATCTGTGCTGCCAGAGACCGGCTTTCACCACTTGCCCCGGCCAACTGATTGCAATTGTCAAATAGCAGAAAATCTTGCTGTTCCTTCCTATTCGCAGGTTTTGCATATACTTGGCGGGGGTATTATTTGTGTGTTCGGCGAAGCGCCTCAACCAGCACACGACCGCGAAACAAAACAGGAAATTAGGATTCATCGACGTGGGAGTAGATGAAAATTTGCAACATGGCGTGAAAACCCATCGTTACCGCATTTAGCACACGCGTACGCGCGTGGGAGGAGTTTGCTTGATGTTTGATGGTGAGAAGTGTTTGTTGGTTGGTGTTGGTCGACTGCTAGAGAACTGCTCCAGCCATTATTCAATGTTTGCAGCTAATTATTTTCAATGGATAATCAGATCAACGGTTTGCACACGGTTTGAGCGGTTGTATCATCGTCAGAAGAAAATTGCTTGCAAGTGACAGAGTGGTTGAACGACCAATAAGATACAAAACAATTAGCTTCAGTGGCTTTGCGGTGCTGCGACTTTAGGCACGAGAGCTAGTTGCAATGTATTTTACAATAAAAATTAAAGATAAATAAATAATTTGAGCAACAAACCATCAAAGCATCTTTTTATATAAAATAAAAAAAATGATTAAAATTCAATTTGCTTGAAACATATTTTACAACAGTTTTATTCCTAAAGTAATAAAAGGGCTTTTTTTAGAAAAATTAAGGCAGAATAAATTTTGCAAATAAGTAGCACTGAAGGACCTTTATGATTTTATTGCAATATTCAAAATAATTATACTAAAATTATAGTACAGTAGCAATTCCTAGAATCGTTTTCCCACTTTACGAAATAATTAAATGAAAATCCTTAATTTAAAATCAACATTCGCGACAAGTTGCTAAATTATTCCCCTTGTTCAAATTACATAAAACAACAAGGGCCAACTTCCGACATTACACTATTTATCTTTGTCTGATCATTATTTTTTCACTTCTGCCGGAAAGGAATTTTTTTCAAATACATTTTTGTGCTGCTTTGTGACACTTGTTTGATCCTTTCGCAAAACAAAAAATGACAAGTCTGATTTTATAATGAATTGTACGTAAACAAAACACCCACCAGGCACTGCAGCAGACGTGCAAATTAGCAAAAGCTATCCTTTACAAAGAAACTAAAAGAAAAAAAAGGTCACGATAAGGGGGAAAAGAAAAACAAACCCCAAACATCGACATCCCGAACCGATTGCAAAGCGGGAAAGGTCTGTTTCTCCCTACGCCGTCGTAGAACGTTTTTTTGCTTCCCTCGTTAAACGATCGTTTTCATTTTAATTAAACCTTCGCGCCAAACGGGAAAACATCTGTCATTCTTTGGTCCGGCGTCGAAAGCATCCGCAGATCGGTGGACATCAAGAAGTGAAACGTAAAAGTGAAGCAAGTAAAAAAAAATAACAAAATGTTCTCCATAAAGGCAAGCATCAAGAGATCTATGCTAACCCGTAGCAGCACCAGTTCCCGGAACATAAATGCTGCACACCAAAAAACAACATTGTTCAAACAGATTAAAAATCAACGAGCGTCATGCTGCGCCGACTGGTATTATCCTTTCCAAGGGGTTTAAACGATGGAAGAAAAACGGATGTAATTTCTATGCAACACACAAGCGCAGGGTCGCGCGTTTTTTTGCTCCCTTGCCTGCTTGCCTGTTTGTTTGTCGTTGCTCATACTTCCGTTTCCCAGACTCGTCGTACAACGACATAACGGGCATCCGGTGGCAAGTGAAACTTTTCCGATCCAGCTGGAACGCTCGCAGATATCGTTTGGTACACTTTTGGTATGATCCTTCGCGGATGACTTTTTTTCCAAATAATCGAGAGTAAAACAAGCGTGATGCATCAAAGTTTCTGCCAAGTGTTTAGCGCACACACATACACTGACGTTTTCCGGGAAGCCTTTTTTTTCAAACGGAACTACACCAAACAGGAAATGGGAGTGATAGGAAGCGCCGGGAAATCCTTCCTTCGAACCTTCCAGTGGGTTGTTTTTCACTTGTCTCAAGCAGAAGTGGCGTTGTCGTTTCTAAGTTTTGCATCGAACTAATCGACATTGCATTGCTTCGCTTGGTGACAATCCTTCAAACCGGGCTCCTAGTGGGAGTTTCTTCAGTTTTTTCTTTCACTTTCGACGGTGCCTTAAAGTGGAAAAACCCATCGTATCATCACGCCCGACAGTGCTGACTTGCTTTGCCTACACGCTCTTTTGCATATCAACACAAATCGCCTTTCAAGCTGACGTTAACTGAAGTCTACATTATTCACCTTGTACTGGCCTTTAACTCGTGACGCGGAAATGGCGAATATCCCACACTGGGGAGTTGCGCTGCCCCATGACGAACGATCTCAATACATCCATCTCAGAACGTACTGTGTCTTGTCGGTGCTACTTTACGTCAACATCCATCAGAATTGGAAAATCCAACCGACACGGTCTTGTGCATGGGCATGCTGCTTCTTGGAAGCTGCCATCCCAGACGTCATCGCAGCCGAATGAGAACGGGCAGGCATGCGTTATGCGCAATATTTCCACTGCTAGAGGCTTCTACATTGCAGATTCTCTGGCGCCAAAATGTCGAATGTGATTTTTGCAAACGGCAAACCTTCGAATGTTTCAAACCGCACGCATGAGCCACCCTGCGCTTTGGGGGGAGAGAGAGAGCATTTTTCTTTTACGATCGAAGGGAAAACTTTTTCCACCATTTTGGATGTTTTGTACGGTTTTAATTTAGCACCATAGGCGGTTTTGCCAGGCACCGGCATCAACTCTTTCGTTGAGGGCTGTTGGATCGCACCACGTTGTACATCACCAACTGAAGCACATCTGAGCCTTCGGTGGTGGTTTTTGGCAAAAAGGCGGTGAGGAAGCATAACGACATAAGCCACATTTGGCTTTTTATTCGATTTGTTTCGCCTTCGGCGGTGAAGATCCCAAAACCCATTAAGCTTTCTCCGATCGTTTCTCATCGTTATATGGTTTGCCGGTAGCACGCGCGTACCATCTTGCCGGTTCTATGCTCCGTACCGGTATGCCGCATGCCCGAAGTCATCAAATAACTCTCATTGATCTATCTTTTTTCTTCGCTTTTGCCCGTCACTCTCGCTGCCACTACCAATTTGGAGCCATTTTTCATTCGTTCAAAACCGAGCCAAAATGCTTCTTGCTGCTTTCACGTTACACAGCGCTTACCCGGCAGAGGAGAAAGTTAAATAAAACGAGCATCTTTACCCTGCACGAAAACCAACCAAACCAACTAAGCTATGAGTTGCAACAAAATGAAAATGATCACAAACGAAAAGAAATGAATGGAAAATGGCGGGAGAGAACGAAAACACGACCCCATAACGCCTCAACGAACGCTTTCGAATGCTGCAGCAGTCAGCTTTTACTTCGATCTGTATGCGCGTTTGGCAATAAAATGAACCGGAAGGCAAAAAACCCCAACGAGAGACGACAACGACAATGGTGGGAAGATCGCAAATAGCGAATGAATTAAACATTCGTGCACAGAGTTCACGTGGGGCACCGGCCAAACCTAACACCCGACCAAGAAAGAAGATTCGTCCCTTTTTTCGGTTCTATTGGCTTCATTCACTTTTCCACTTTCGTTTGCTTGCCTTTTCCCCACCCCGCCAACCCGACGAAGGAAACCGATCCCGAAGGCCAATTTGTAGACTATTTATGATTCCGATGACGATCCGATAGGTTTTTCTTTTTTCTTTTTTTTTCATTTGTCGTTCGACTGGTTTGATAGCTTCGTTTTATTAGTATCAAAACGGCAGAAAAGGAAGGGAAAACTGCAGGGAAATGAAAGCGGTTTAGAGCTCGTTGCTGTTTGGAAGGAATGTTGGCATAAAGTGGCAAAACGAGAGATACCTCTCATAGTCAATAATTTAGTTCATCTTGCTCTGTATGTGTGTGTGCGATTCTTTTAAACGTACACCGACAAATTTCCAGCACTAATCATCGGCCCAGGCAAAGGAAAGGTTTTATCGCCCCCGTTATGCGAATGCTAAAGCGAACAGCAGTGGAATAATCATGGAAATTGAGTCAACCGAGAAAAAGGACACGAACGTTAACGAGAGACACGATCGCACCGTAAAAGATAACGATCGCTCATCATTTCCATTGCAATGGCCATGTGAGTGCGTCTACGTGAATTTATGAGGCGTATTTTACTTTTTTTATTTCACTTTCTTCATTTTCGATTTTCTTTTTCACTTTTATTCCATTTTCATTTATCATCCGGTGGCTCTTTTTGCTCTATTACCATTGAAAACTTATAAAGCTTTCGAATACGGTCGGTTTTTTTTCTTCTTTTAGAACTACTAATAGTGCCATTCACCTTTATGCTTGATGCTTTTAATGTACGGGGTAAAAGCAAACAAATTATTTTATTTCTTCTTGCACCATTGCCATCGCCCACCGGCGGGAGGGAACATTGCCAACAACTGCAGTC